>OY757547.1:16103696-16150127 GCA_963584105.1 Alviniconcha strummeri
ATTAGGGACGTTGAGAAGGGGGCGAAGGGGGTATGGAGGTTGGGGGGGGGGGGGGGGGGGGGAGAGGGAGATTATATACCTGTCACTACACTGTCACCACCAGAATGACTTCTGCATTCAAATGGGCAGCGATGAGAGCCATTTTAATGTTTCGGTAGGAAGTGATGGACAAAGTCACAGGACAGTGTCCACAGACCACAATTTTTGAAGAGAAAGGAGAGCCGAAGTGGTATCGAACCGAGGTTCTTTCGCTTACCAGCCTAACGCCTTACCGCTAGGCCAAACCGGCTCACAAAAGAAGGGGGGGGGGGGGGGGAGTTCATAATATATACCTAAGTTATACTCAGGTCACCGCCACAGGAATGATTGTGGAACTGATTACCCCCTATGGTACTTAAATGCAGGCGACTCCAAATAAAACGAGTACCTTTTTTTTTCTTTCTCTCTTTCTTTCTTTCTTTATTTCTTCTTCTCTTGCTGACAAAATATTGACCAGAACATCATAAGGGGAAAATCGACTCTTTTTATTAACTTGAAAATAATAATAATAATAATAATACAGAGGATTTCTAGAGCGCCCATCTACCACACTAGGTGGCAGCACAGGGCGCTTTACAATAACACTAACCACACACACACACACACACACACACACACACACACACACACACACACACACACACACACACACACACACACACCGAAGAAGCGAACAAAATACCGAAGAAGCGAACAAATAATGGATTATTCCAGCCCTAATTGCAACGCCTTGTGAAAAGGAGGATCCGCGGTGTGAGCCACAGTGATCACTGTCTTTCAATTCGTTGTGGGGGACAGAGCCAAGTCCCAAGACGAGTGACATGCATCCATACGTGACATAAACCACGGAAGCAAAAAGCATGGGGAGAGCTTACCGACCGACTCGCTAAACCGACTACCAGCCTAGCGTTGATCCACATTCCGGCCAAGCCTCAACTTGCGGTAGCCTTCCTCCTTGGATGAAGGATGTCGTAAACCAGTGCGTGGAGATTGACCGGCGCCTTGTTATTATAAAAATAAATAAATAATAATAATCATCGCCTCACGCGGAGTTTCATGGTTCCGTTTTTCGCCGAGAAACTTCATCTCAGTCAGTGGGGCTCGTTTCTCTGTGGAGGTCTCAGTTGTGGCTCAGGCTAAAGACCGAAAACAAAACAAACAACAAAAAACTAACTTTCTGGTGGTAAAAAGCTCCCACTGACAGGGGACTGTTTTCATTAACCAAAGGAAACGCCCACTGACGGGGGACTGTTTTCATTAACCAAAGGAAATTGTTGATAATTTCTTCTTCTTCTTCCTTTTTTGTTTAAAGTCTTTCTCACATAAGTGATGTTAGACCGATCTTACAATTATCATGCGAGCAACATGGGTCAGCAAGCTGCACCAATAATAAGAAATCTATAAAATAAAAACTATATAAAAATTATATATATATAACTTATTTGCAGTCAACAAACATACATTTGTATCTGTCTAAATGGTTAATAACAATAATAGTAACGACTCTCATAATTATTGTAAGCGCGATTCCACAAGGCGTTGCGATTTTGGCTTAGGAACTGCCCGATAATGTGCACTCTTTTTCTTTCTTTCTTTCTTTCTTTCTTTTTTTTTTTTTTTTTTCTTCCTTCTTCCGAAAGTTCGGTATCATTTTTTTTTATTTTTTTTTAAATGCTGCTGCTAATGCTGTCCTTCCAGTGCGATCAAACTTCATCAATGTTGCTTTCTGTCCACAGAGACCGCAGGGACTATTACCATATTAGGGACGGGAGTCCTGGTCGATCCTCCTCCTCTTACACACAGCGCAGGAGCTGGAAGGTCATGCAGTCCTAGCCTCAATTGTTAATTCATGTTCGCGCGCTGTTTCAGGTGTGGGCGATCACGGCCTACCCCGTGAAGGAGGTGAACGACAACTCGGTGAACCTGGTGAACAGGCACCGCGAAGCGTACAAGTCGGAGAGGATCATCATGCAGGTTAGTAGGCTACGGTGCAGGGAACGCCAGCAATAGGCTATAGCTTCTATGTCTGCCAGGATACAGGATCAGAATCGGAAAGGACCCTCAGCGTAGGCCGGGCTAACCCGTAACGTACGGCATAGACCGCAGGGCCTATTAGGCGATTCAGCGAAGCTGGTTTGCTAGAGTGAATGCGCTTTGTAATCTTTCGCGCAAGACGTCCCGGCCCGATTTCTGAGTAGGCGTTGCTTCACGCTGTGTATAACAGTGGAAGTTGAACCTAGAATTGCGAAGCAGTACAAATGCCAATACTGTTGCAGTTGCAAAATTTGCCGTGGAAAGGGGATGGAGGGTGGAACAAACAGTGTCTTTGCGTCGTTTTTTGGCTGACCAGAAGATCGCGAGTTCGTAGAAAAAAATGCGTTTTGGGGCATCCTACAGCACGAGCAACAAGTTATTGCTTATTTCTAGACACATTATGACTACGGGCCTCAAAAAATGCCTTTAAAGTTGGCAGTGTAAAATTCGCAAATTCACAGTCACCGCCTTCCATTGTGAAGAAAGTACGCACCGGAAGTAAAAGCAGCCAAGGGACTTAATAATAATAATAATAATTGAAAACTTTTACCTTAAGCGATGCCGGCCGAAAGTCAACCCCGGCTGAATCGCCCAATAGAACGATCCTGTCGAAAGAGACGTTTCGGTATCAGTTCCGTAATGTGCGGCATAGACAGCTGGGCCAATAGAACAATCCTGTCGAAAATGACGTTTCTATTTCAGGACCGTAACGTACGGCATAGATCGCTGATCCTGTCGAAATAGAAGTTTCTGTATCAGGAACGTAACGTACGGCATAGATCGCTATATATATACGGTCCTATCGAAATAGAGGGGATCTGCTGCCGCGTGGGGTTAACCCGTAATCAGAGATCGCTATACACGGTCCTAAAAAACTCCTATCGAAATAGGCATTTCTGTATCAGGATCTGTTGCCGCACTATACACGGTCCTGTCGAAATAGGCGTTTCTGTATCAGGATCTGTTGCCGCACTGTACACGGTCCAGTCGAAATAGGCGTTTCTGTATCAGGATCTGTTGCCGCACTATACACGGTCCTGTCCAAACAGGCCGTTTCTGTATCAGGATCTGTTGCCGCACTATACACGGTCCTATTGAAATACTGAAGTGTTTCTGTATCAGGATCTGTTGCCGCGCACTATACACGGTCCTATCGAGATACACGTTTCTGTATCAGGATCTGTTACCGCGTGTGGTTAACCTGTACGCTACGGCATAGATCGCTATACACGGTCCTATCGAAATAGACGTTTCCATAGCAGGATCTGTTGCCGCATGTGGTTAACCCAAGGACCTATAATAGGTCCGTGGGTTAACCCGTAAGGGTACGGCATAGATCTCTATACACGGTCCTATCAAAACAGACGTTTCAGTAGCAGGATCTGTCGCCGCGCTATACACAGTCCTATCGAAACAGGCGTTTCTGCATCTGGATCTGTTGCCGTGTGTGGTATGGCATAGATCTCTATACACGATCCTATCGAAATATACTTTTTTTGTAGCAGAATATGTTGCCGCGCTATACACTGTCCTATAGAAATATAGTTGTTGTTGTTTTTTTGTTGTTTTTTGTAGCAGGGTCTGTTGCCGCGTGGGGTTAACCCGTAAGGTACGACATGGATCACTATACACGGTCCTATCGAAGTAGACGCTTCTGTAGCCGGATCTGTGACATGATCTGTTGCCGGATCTGTGACATGTACTATTCATTTTCTACTTTCTCGATTTTAACGTAAGGACAAGGACGCTGCACCAATGGCATCTTGTCGGTCAGCAGAAAGCCCGCTCTATTTTAACGAAGAAGGATCATATTTTAAACCAGGAATTAATTTACTACTCTCCCATCAGGTCGTCGTCTTAGATGCCCCATTTGTAAAACAGATTTAAGAACTCTTTTGTGCCAGTCGCAGTATGCCTTTTAAGCAACACCTGAAGTGTACATGTATACATGAAGTGTGTGTGTTTGTGTGTGTGTGTGTGTGTGTGTGTGTGTGTGTGTGTGTGTGTGTGTGTGTGTGTGTGTGTGTGTGTGTGTGTGCCACGGTGTGTGTGTGTGCCACGGTGTGTGATTGTGCCACGATGCGTGTGTGTGATGGTGTGTGTGTGTGTGTGTGTGTGTGTGTGTGTGTGTGTGTGTGTGTGTGTGTGTGTGTGTGTGACTGTGCCATGGTGTGTGTGTGTGTATGTGACTGTGCCATGGTGTGTGTGTGCGTGTGTGTGTGTGTGTGATGGTGTGTGTGTGTGTTTTGTGCCACGGTGTGTGTGTGATACTGTTTTAATTGCTGTGTGTGGTATTTTAATTAATTGTTTTACAAGTATGTGATCTTAACTTCATTACTATTTTATGATGAAGTCATAATTGTTCTATATTTATAACTACGCTACGGTTAAAGTAAGACTCTTTTGTTTCTTGTATTGTTCTCTTAACTTTATGTATTTTTTATGAGCCCGCCATGACCACAACAAAATTGCCCCTTGTGTGATGATTAAACTTTTTGAATTGAACTAAAAACGTATCCGTGCACGGACAGAATCGGCGCTTTATACGGTCATCTCTGTTCGCTGTTGTGTTGCTGAACAGAGGCAGGTTCTTCGAGCCGTGCCCGTGACGGAAGTGGAGTGGGACTGGAAGGACGAGAGGAACAAACGGCTCTGGGTGTACGGCAACGAGAGGCGTGTCTACTGCCCGGACTACCCCCACAAGTGCTGCTGGGGCTGCGCCATCCTATAAGCTACATTTGGTGCGTCCAGAGTGGGTCTTTGGTGCGTGGAGCCAATACGCCAACTAGTGCCAGTGCCACAAGACTGGACCATTGCATCGAGTCTTTAGGATTTGCATCATTATTCGACTCAGCTTGTGTCCGCACGAACGTCGGCTGGTTTCAGTTGTGATGACTGTATTAGAGTATAGCAGCGTTTTCAGTTTGACACCGAATGGGATTTTGTGTATCAACTGATTTGTGCGGTATCAGTTTGTAGTGTTAACAGTTTTATGTGAATTTTTGTGACTAATCACTGTGAAATGGAATTCTGCTTCTGACAGTCCTCTTCCATCCTTTGTGAATGTCCGCTCTTCAAAGTAGCCTATTGTAAAGTATCCACAACACACGTGTGTGTTGTTCTCTAGTTATATTCTTTAAATTATACCGTCATATTCATATTTGGACAAATTAACTTACTGTTACAAAATCTTCGCTTTGATGAAATAAAGGTCACACATGATCTAGCTGTTGTAAACATTTTACTTGTGTAACTGATTTTCCTCAAACAACTGTTTATTACATAATTTACACATGATGTATCGCCTACAGTACAACCTGAACATAAGAACGTCCTCGCGTCAAATTTGACAAATGTTTGAATACAATTTCACTTTCCTCTCTCTTTTCTCTGGTCACACACTCTACAGACACATACAGCTTTCTCTCTGACACACACACAAACATCAGAATGTAATGACAGATGACTTAAAATTTATTACATACAAAAGTGTGTACAGACGCGCATTGCCATCATCCAACAATGAGAGAGAGAGAGCGAGAGAGCTGCAAAGGCGAAGAGAGAGAGACTGGAGGGCGATAATTGCAGATAGCCCAGTGACAATACAAACACAGCACATTCAACTGCAATGCTTCTACTGATGCATTATTAAACAAGCACAGTAAACACAAAACTGGTCTCTGTACAGAAGAAAAAAGTTCAGGTAGCATTAAAAACACCCCCACCCCCCAAAAATTTTAATTTGACTCGTGAGTTTCTTTGTTAAATATACGATGCACAAGAAGATGGGGGTTGTTTTTGATTTTATTTTTTAACTGAAGAAAAAGGGGAAAAAAAGAGAGAAACCCAGACTGAACTATTTTTTTCTTCTCAGGAATCATTAAAAAATGTTTTTGTTTAATGTCTTCCCAATCTAAATATAATGTCTCTACAACTGCTTGCTCATTTTTCTACACTTCAACCTAAAATTAAAATTAAATTAAAAATTAAAAAAGTTGGGATATAAACTTGGTCAAGATAAATTTTGATTACTAACAAAACTGTTTTTGATCTCAGAAAAAACAAGCAACACAAATCTCCCACCCTGTTGTAGAAATGTTGCCTGAAATGTCAAATGTGAAGGAAGTTATGCAAAACAGGATACTGGTTAGAAAAACTGTACATTATTTACATAATCACTAGTACATTCTCCACATTTTGACTAGTAGCATAGAACTGAGCTGGAGAAGAAAGATAAAAATAATAAAGTTAACTTCTAATGCAAATATGGTATGTTCCAAAATACAGGCAAGCATACATCTGTACAGGCATGTAATGCACCATATGAGAAAGGAAAAGAAGAAAGAAAGACATGCAACTTAAAACCCTGAGTGTTACTCCAAACAGATGAAAACATTTCTCTTGGCACAGGACTTTCTTCCATCTGGTGCTTCTTCATACACTTTTTACCAAATGCAAACGCATTGTTGTGCTAATGAAATGTCACTTACAGCTACCCTAACACAAACTGCTCATAATTAGTAAGAGGGGAAAAAGTGTAATAAATACTTTGTGCCTGTTTCCTTCTTTTTTTCCTTACTTTTTTCAGCTTGCAATGACATGTCGATACCTACTTAATACCAGTAAAACAACAAACAACTTACAAGCCAAAGCAAATTAGACTTCTTTCGAGCCAAAAAGAAAGCAAACAAATACTTGTATAACTGTATGTAAGTAACTTGGTGTCTGACACCCAGTCAACCACTGCGGCTATTGTATAACTATATATTATACATGCTGACAGGTTTGGGCAGCTAGCAGCAGTCAGTTGTTGTACACTCTCTCAAAAGAAATGATACCGGCCTTCTGCTTAAAAAAACACAGGCATGGTTGGTACATGGAGTCAGATTTGTCTGAAAAGTTCAATGCCAACTAATGGCCTGAAGCATCTGCTGGCAACAGCAACCTTCACTCACGGAGTGCTTTGGTTTTTTTCATCATGCAGCACTGAGCTCTTTCAAAAAAACAAAAGTATATTACTCAACATAAAAAATCAATGTACAAATCTGTATTAACCCCACAAATTTTGAACATATTCTTTTGAATAAAAAACAAATTCTACTCAATTTTGAAACAAGTTTGTTGTTTAAATAAATGGAGCGCCAGAATATCTTACCTAAACATTTTTTCTTGAAAATAATATACGGTCAAGTTTGGGGAGAGAGTTAAAAAAAAAAAAATGGAAGAGGGTACAATTTAAAAGCAGCTTTTTCCAGTTTACTGGTATTATTGCAATAAACAACAAATACACACAAAGCAAGCAACAGCACATCCAGTATTAACTTTTGTTCTCGTTAGTTCCTATAAGAAATGCACTTACCTGTCTAAACTCGGAAGAACTGTTCACTGTCTAATGCCAAAGGATTTCTAGCAGTTTCAAGCAAAACTTCATTTAAATCCCTGCCTTCGCTTCACTTGTATTTACCCTCAAGAGCATCTGACAGCATATCACCAATTGTAAAAAAATAAAAATATATAAAAAAACATGGACACACATAAATTTCAAAAATAAAATAAAACAATGACATGTGACTGCCACCTGTTCATGGCAACATACTCTCAGTTGTGCCACTGGTGGACAATACAAAAGGTTTAGTATGTGCCTGTTGCAGTAGTAACACACTGGATGACTGTGGTGATTGGTGTACAAGTTTCATTCTGGTGCAGCACTTCAAAAACACTGGCCAGCAACAGAAAGGTCTGAACTCTCACAGCAGTCTTGATCCCGACAGTATTAGGTATAAACTCATGCTTGTCCAATGCAATGTGTAATGCACCAGCCAAAGTTTCAATCGCACAGATCAAATTGTTCAGAAACAAAACCCTACATGAATAAAGAGGAAGAACAGTTATATTAGATGACTCACATTCAAGTACAAAACCAGAAGAAAAAAAGTTTCTTATCTCCCTTAACGACAGACCACAGTCACACAAAACATACTGCGCGTGATCTTTATAATGTTTGTCGCAACCATGAAACATCTAAATTACAATGGACAAGACTTGAGAAAAAGAAAAATTAAACCTACAATTTGCAAAAGATGTTTCTGAAATACTAATGCGTGACCCTGAAACATGGTCCTAAACACCTTGCACTAATCAGCAGACCCAAAGTCAGGTTATAGTCATGTCAAGTTTATGAGACCAAGAAAAAGCCAATGTTTAAGTTTTTAAGCCTAATCACAAAATCGTACCAAATATTTCCCTTGAATACATGTGAAAGTCAATGAAAAAATAGGGGTTGGGTGTGGGGTATGTGTGTGGAAGGGTGGAGTGGGGTTAGGGAGAAATATTCATGATCTAGTTGGCACAAAGTTTCAACTTAATCAGTTAATATACAATTTTCAGTTAACACTGCTGTTATCTTGAAATAGGATCATGGTCACTAAAGTGGTATGAACAGCTGAAGCTCAGCGAGTAGTACCACCTTGCAAAGTTGGGCCTTTATCACATTTTATAATGTCCAAAAAATCTCAGCCTTAAAGGTTTTGACACACAAGGACACGCTGATCATTATACAGGCTCACATCTTTTTCATGCAAGTCAAAAAGTTTAAATCCCCTTTACAAGATCTTGACCTTCATTAAACTCACTCACACAACAAAGTTTAACAGTTTCCACACACACACACCAAACAATTAGACTGTAAGAAAAAGAAGTTAAAACTCTTGCTGTGACCGTACCTTTCAATGAAGGCATCACGTACTGTGCTTTTGTTTGGAAAGATGTTAAGATTTTTACTTGCTTCTCACATCTTTTTCATGCAAGTCAAAAAGTTTAAATCCCCTTTACAAGATCTTGACCTTCATTAAACTCACTCACACAACAAAGTTTAACAGTTTCCACACACACACACCAAACAATTAGATTGTAAGAAAAAGAAGTTAAAACTCTTGCTGTGACCGTACCTTTCAATGAAGGCATCACGTACTGTGCTTTTGTTTGGAAAGATGTTAAGATTTTTACTTGCTTCTCCAAAGAGCTCAAATCATACATGCCAGACAGAAAATTATGTAGGGTTCATACCCTTCTGTGACCTTGACCTCAAAAACAGCAAGTTGAACTCTTCAGGTTGCATTCAGTCTGGCAAGGGCGCACTAGCACAATAACTGTTTTTGAAAAAGGTCCAGCTGTTCAGAATTTAAAGACCAAACACAAAAGCAGAAGAAACACACTCACAAGGATATCCTGATTTAATTAATAAAGCCTCTTTACACAGTTACAGGAGGCATAAAACTTCTGTTTGAAGTGGATTGGTCTCAATTTGATAAACATATCATTATCATAAACAACAAAGTATCAGACTTTACATACATGTACTAATGGACAGTATAAAACAGCCAGCACAATCATTCTCATTTCTATTAATGCTAATTAATCAGCTAACCTCTTGGTTTTGGTAAACAGCTAGAGGGCAGGGGGAGGTGGGGGTTAGAGGAAGATCATGCATGAAAAAATAAAACTGGGCCAATTTAATTTCTTTGTAAAATAATGAATGGCCCATGAAAAGAAACATCTGGATCTGTGCATCAGATCTGAATACAAGATCAAATACAAATGAACATGCTGTCACAGATCTAAGCACACAAGCTACTTTTGAATACCTACTGTCTAAGCAATCAAACAGAAACCCTACTCTTTGGCACAGAATTACCCAAAAGAGCAAAATAAATGCTGTCGTTAGAAGTGACATGCCAGATCTTCCTTCTTTGCACTGAGCTTTTGTTGCTCAAGTCTGAATATAAAAAACGTAACTCTTAAAATCCAGTGACAAGGTCTCTTGTGTCCCTATGCATGCATATGAGAGGGTGGGGGTTGGAATTGGGGGGTTGGGTGTGCATGCATAAACTGACTGGCAAGCTGGGTGCAACAAGTCAGACCTTCACAAGTGAATCACATGGGCACAACATAAAATATTTACATAAAATACCACATAGTGTAATAAATAACGATCAGCCCAGCACTGAAGCAAAGTGTACAGTCAGACCCGTCTATGCAGTGACCACTCAAATACATTTTAAAATACTCAGAACGGACCAAGGCTTGTTCCATCAATGCCAATGGTCCTGAAAAACAACAACAAAAGGCCACGCACCACTTGTAGCAGGACTGACTGCACAAATCTTGAATCTCCAAAAATGATGTGCAAACAAGTACGATATGTCTTGCCCACACCATGGTAGCTCAAAAGAGGGAAGGGGGGAAAACGGTGACAATATCCCATCTTGAGAAAACAAACTGTCATTAGAAAGCAGACTGACTGACACCCATTACGAAACATCCATCCATTACACAGTAACAAGGCAAAGCAAACACAAAGCATTCTCAAATAACTTGCTCAGATTTCAAACCACTTTTCTGGACATTTTCACAAATAAGGAAAAATGTTTTTCACAGGAAAACATGGTTATATTTTACTTCTAACGCTTGGTGGTTCATAACTATTTCTGAGATTCTGATGCACATTTTTCTGACATACAAAATTCAGGGGAATGGGTGGGGGGTGGGGGGGGGAGGAGGCCAAGGTATACAGACATAAT
Organism: Alviniconcha strummeri; assembly: GCA_963584105.1. Classification (NCBI taxonomy): domain Eukaryota; kingdom Metazoa; phylum Mollusca; class Gastropoda; family Provannidae; genus Alviniconcha; species Alviniconcha strummeri. Next base: position 16,114,349 of record OY757547.1, read on the forward strand.
ACCAGGTACAATGCAAGCCATCTTTTTAAGATGATCCTAATATTAATAATGAAACAAAAGTCTTCAGAGTCTTGGTCAGTGGTTCATTTACATGGATTATAAAGCAGACCTGTTTACATTAAAATACAAATAAGTTTACTTTTTTATTTTTAAAGAAGGTTGTTGTTGTTATAGAAAAGTTAGAGTATTTTTATTTCTTTTTTATTTCATTTTGTTCTCAGTGAATATAATCTGAAAATAATTTCCACACTGCTTCCAGAAAATATGACAAACGCTTGTACTTCGCAGCAGATATACAAGCCCCAAGAATTCAGTGCTGAGATCACATAAAGTGTGTTACAAAAGCTGACACCATGTGAACAAGAGATCGTGAGACTTGTGCAAATAAAACCAAAAACCCAGACCTGGGCAAACAAACTGCAAAACATGTTGAGAAATATTTATGATCGTTTTTCTTTCTTAATTTTTGTACTTTCGTATGCCGAAATTAAGATGCATGAATTATCCCCAAATCATATGAGTAAACAGGTCTGATAAAGGGTAAAGGTTTTCTTTTTAAAGTTTTTAAAGCATCTTAAAAAGAAGGTTTCTCATCAGCGTGATCTTTCATCTGGGGTTTCACAGCACTAAGCTTGTACAGAAACAGGAGGGGGGAAAAGGAACAGTGGAGTACCTCTATCACTGCTGGATTCATCAGTACACATTTCTTTCTTTTTTTCTCTCTTTTTTCCAAAACTGAGATTCTTGAAGCTGAGACCGAGTAAGGTGACACCTAGGACAGAAACAGACCACCATGACCGCTTCAAGTACTACATCCATCCATCACACTGCAATGGTTCGAACAGTTGCTCCTCACAAATGCCAACATGCAAGATGTTTCATAAAGCCATAAAGTCGGCCAGAGATTGTTTCGCATTATTACATGGAAGCAGGACAGTTCATAACACTATAATACCATGTGAAAGATTATGTGTTAAAAAAAAAAAGAGGCCACAGGAGGAGGGTGGTCTGGCCTCAAAAAGTTTCAGTAAAAGGGTTGGGACAGGGTGGTCTGGAATGAAAAGGTCTCAATAAAGGGGATGTGGGGAGTTGGGGAGAGGGCAGTCTGGTATGAAAATGCCTCATTAAAGGGGATGTGGCGAGGAGGGGAAGGGTGGACTGGCACAAACAATGTCTTTCACAGCAGTTAAAATAGAAGCATATTGTGCTATCACAAATGTGTTGCTGTAAAAATTCATACTGTATGCCACCAAAAACCAACAACAAAAAACCATACTAAGGGGAGGGAGAAGGGGGTTCAAATGTATCAGGTGGAGTATGGAAGGTTGTACGGATGGAGAGGCTCAGCAAATTGGCAGCCAAATAGACCCTGCTGTTTAAAATTAAACAGATTTGGAGCTGAGCAGTTTTATGTCAAAAGGGGTAAATATTGCAGTGACAAGAAGACACTCCCAAGATGGATTTCCAACCACATTCTGTTGCAGTTGAGCATTGGTACTGATTGGTACCCTGAAACAGTACAAGTGAAACAAATTTGTTTAAGACTGTAAAGCGCATAACATGGCCCTCTTCTGCCTCTCATCCCCACCCACCCCACCCACCCCCCCAAAAAAAGAAGAAGAAAGAAGTCATGACTAAAAACTCACAATTTCATTTCTGGTGATAACAACATTCACCCTGTTGTCTAATCTACTTATGTCTGAAATAATGAAGCCCTCCAAAGAATCTGCACTTACACTAGTTACAGTTTGACTGAAACAAGGAAAAGAGGAAAGTCAAAAGGATGTAGTGTAGACAGCAAGGGGGAGACATCAACTTTCAACCACAAATTATCCACCAGAGAATGTCCTTTTTGCTACATTTAGGTCTCCTTGCTTCTGAACACCTGCCCCATTAACATCATGGTGATGCCCACCTTAGAAGAGGCCGCAGTCCTTGAGGTTGTTTTTGATGATGACATCTGTGACAGCGTCAAAGACAAACTGGACGTTGTTTGTGTCTGTGGCGCAAGTAAAATGTGTGTAGATCTCTTTTGTGTCTTTCTTCTTGTTCAAGTTCTCAAACTGTAGCTGGATGTAGGCTGCTGCTTCCTCATAGGTGTTGGCCCCTGATGAAGAGAAATTTCAAAACACAGGTGAGTTCTGGGACATAGGCCAAGTAAGTTCATCAGTGTGGGGAAGCACTTTTGGGGACTGATGGGGGTGGGGGGTTGTAATAGGAAACAGGGGTTGAAAGTTGAGATTAAAACTTATAAACATCAAGACTCCCTCCATCCAACCCAAGATGTTTGACCATATCATAAATAAAAACCACAATTGTTTTCCGATCTTTTAGTTTTCCAGGTTTGTAAATTTACATTCACAAAGATCAGTTAGACAAGAACTTGTTCATAAAACATACAATGAAATATTTTGCATTTTGATTCTTATGCAGTTGCACATGACCATTTCAGTTTGTGTGCACTTGTTACAAAATGATCAGCATACTTGCACAATAAACCAAACTTTCCATTTCATCTTTTGAACGCAGTACATAATACAGCTTAGTATCATCCAAACTTTAAAAGATCTCTGACAAAATTGTTCAACAAAAGGCAAATGTTACTTTGACGAGTTTTGCCCTGTTCAGAGTCACATCAATTAGCTTCCCCAAGTGCATGCCAAAACTGTTAAAAACATGCAAAGCACACAATCCTGATACCCTATAACAGTAAAAACAAAACATACAAAGTATTACCTGGATCAAAGAAACAATAATGCATCAGTCCACTCCAGATTTGTAAGCATCTGTTGGCTTGCCTGAGTAACTTTTGTTAGCCCCCCCCCCCCCCCCCCCCCCAAACCCAATACACACACACTATTTAGTCATATTAATGATACCTCATGTACAACTGACTAAATATGTCTGGTGTCTTAAGCAAACATGTCCTGACAGTGGCATCATTGTTTACCTGTGAACTCCGGGAAACAGATGGTGAGAGGAGACTTCTTGATCTTTTCCTCAAAGAGATCCTTTTTGTTCAAGAAGAGGATAATTGAGGTGTCTGTGAACCACTTGTTATTGCAGATGGAGTCAAACAGCTTCATACTCTCCATCATGCGGTTCTGCACACACAATGCAAATAAACAAAGTTATGAAAATATGTAAACTTTTCTGTTCAATTCCTCATGTCCCCTCAATGTAAATTTATAATAGCAGCATTTAGTTACAATGTAGAACAATTTTACATGACATTAGTATAAAGCCCCACTCAGCGTAAAGCTAGAAATAAACTTGTATGATTTCATTTTTTTAGGAATGTTAAATTAAATGATGCATACAGAAACAAAAACAAAGAAAAAACACATGATACTTTTCTTAATATTTTCCACTGACCTTCAAATGGGCCTCAGTCAACAAAACCAGTATGAATATGTCAAGTTTGAGTCTTATTACAGAAAGTTTCATGTTTCACTTACACAGCAAACTGAAAAGCTTCAGCGCTAGATTCCATCTGCTTAAAATTTACTCATGAAAGACTTCACATGTGATTTTCTTTCTTTTTCCCCCCTCCCCCAAGCTACCCAGAACAAAACCAAAACAAACATCACTTTTATATATATACACATATTTGTACAAACAAGTCCATTTATCAATCCCCACCTAATACTGATTTTGTTTCCTGGACCACTGCACACAAGACACATACCCACCTGGACTGTTTATGCAACAGAAGGCAAAACAACTTCATGGATTCTGGATCACCAGTTACAGAGACCAGCCTTCAGCCAATAGGGAGAAGGGCAATTGCCAAAAATACTGATTCAAATAGTACACATATGTATGATGTGATTAAAAACAAGGCCAAATTTACCATTTCCTGATCTTCTGCCAGTGTGAGATCATACTCGCTCATGGCAACAATAAAGATGATGGCAGTCACACCCTCAAAACAGTGGATCCACTTCTTTCTTTCTGATCGCTGACCTCCAACATCAAACATCCTGAAAGCATACATGCCAGATATTTTTGATTATTAAAGAAGATGCTGAAAACCAACACACAGTTAATCAGTGTACAAAATGACACAGAATATCAGTAATAATCAAACGACATCTTTCCACACCATCAACTTGTCCACCATGAAGTTTGTGGATTTTTAAGTGCTGTTACAGAAATCTACACTTTCTCCAGAGATTTCTACATAGATACTAACTTGGCACTGCTTTGATGGTACAGCATCCTACTCCTAGTGGTCCACATGGATGAAGAAGGCTTTATGGCAGTGTTTAAAATGCTCATCAAGTTTGCCTTGGGAGAGAACACTTTTAGCAGTTGTCTCAGGATCCCCATCATCCATCCTGATGGCACGCCCAGACCACTGGAGCTGGGCTTTGAGAATCATGGCTTCAATCAACAATGCTGGTCGACTTATATCTGCCCAGCTGATACTCAAGCTGCATGTGCCAAACTGTTCCAGTTGTTTTACCTCTTTTGGACAGTAAGGTGTCTCACATCAACAGAACAGGTTGGCAAGAACAACCACCTTTCATGCTTTTATTTTTGTGGGTTGTGGAATGTTTGGTTGTTTCAACAGATCAGCATGCTGTGCCCAAAGGTGTGACTAGCTAGAATGTGCACTGCCACATACACATGCCCCAAAAGAGAAATACATTCATAACAAGAAAGTCAGCTGTTTGTTCAACCCAAATACAACTGTTACATTTTTGTTCTTCTTTTTTTTTGTATGACTTAAAAATACCTGCAGAGATTGCTAGCACAGGGGAACAAACATGATCAGCTCAACCATTAAAATCAGTATTTTTAATATGAAATTAAAGAAAACATAAAAGCTCAGTTCAAGCATCTCTAGATAGAAAAGGATAAAGAGGCTAATGATTTTCATGACTTGTGACAGAAAACAAGTACACAACACTAACTTGAAGTGCAGGTCCTTGAAAGTGAAGTGTGTTTCCACAATTCCTGTTGTTTTGACTCTTGTTCTCAACACATCTTGCTCTGTTGGGATGTAACCAGGCGCTGATATCCTGTCTAAGGCATTCAAGTAACTGAAAAGACACACAGAAAAACAACTGAAGCTTCTGTTGCTCAAATGGATCCAGAAAACTTCATTTAACTCACATGCGGTCAAAACACATTGAATTTTCAGCAACAAAATCAACAACACATGTAACACCTCTTTAGTTAGTACAAATAGTTCATTTTCTTCTAGTGTTTAAAATAAATAAAGCTGGACAGGGAGACCTGTCCTAAATCTCCCTAACTTTAAACTGGGCAGCCTATTTTGGTGAGCAGTGAAATAAGTAAGTGCACCTTTTTTCTCTTTCTTACAGTACTAAGCCTTTTTGTTTTGCTTCAAAGTTCAAAGGACAACAGATTTCATTTAGAGGTATTGCATGGTTGGCATGAAACAAAACATTAACACACATAAAAGTGTCGATTATTTCCCTTACTTAAATTGTATGCATGCAGAATTCATGAAAAACAGCATGCCATGTCACAATTACACAAGACCTTAATAATATCAGAATTTAAACCTCAAATTTAAATTCAAATGGCATCAACATCACTGCCAATGGTGAAAAATGGACGGGGTGGGTGGGATGTGGTGGTGACAGTAACAAACAGGAAGAAAAAAACAATGTGGAGGGTGGGAGGGAGGAAGCAAAAAACAAAAACTTACTATGGGTGGGATGTGGTGGTGACAGTAATAAACAGGGAAAAAATAAAATGAAATAAATTGTGGACGGTGGGAGGGAGGAAGCAAGAAAGAAAATACAAAAACATACTATTCTGCAGAGTCATTGAGCTGGTACTCCCGTGCACGGCTGAAGCACTCCTGCACTCCTGGATCTTTCCACAAGCGCTTCATGATAGAAGCCAGTTCTGCAGACATTTCTCCTTCATCTGCAGTGCCTGCCAGTGAGAGGAACTGCCGTGCATCATCCTATCAACAGAGCAGAAATGTCCATGTAAAATCCCCTTTGCGGAGGGTAATCAGCTTAAGTGCTGAGTCAGATTAGTTATTGTGAATTACCACCAACTCCAAAAAACAGGTCAATCACAGAACTGAATAATAAAAGTGATGACAGTGAGACATAATGCCAGATGTCCAGTACATTTGCACCTGAATTATGGTCACAAGCAGAAAGTTCTGATAATAAATTCAGTGACTATACCTAGACAATCAATGCACACTGCATATCTGTAATTACTACAATAAATGGGGGTGGGGGGGTGTTGCCTTTTTTCTCTGCTGTTCCTTTTTACACAGAAAGTAAAGGTAACTCTGTAGGTATAAATTTTTGAGTCTTTCAAGAACAGATCAATGTGGAAAACAAATATTTTCCACAAACTGGATCTGCAGTTTATTACATTGTAACTGTACAATTCTAAAGCTAGGACTGAGGGAGAAAAATGGCCAAATCTGTCACAATTTTGTGAAAAGAACAAGAGTTCCGCTTCCAGTCTGCCTCATCACAATATTTTGATTGATGAATCAATAGTGAAGAACTCAAAGTCAAGCACAATGTACATCAACCAGTATAAATAGATACTGCATTTGTGTATAGTTTCTAAAAACTGTAAATTATAAACCATTGCAAGCAAAACAAAAACAAACAAAAAAAGAGGGGAAAAAAGAAAAGGTCTTTGGCAGTTATAGCTGATTTGTTTGGGGGTGAGAAACAGCTGTTGGTTGGTAGAGCATCAGACTGAAAAGCCAGACCAGTGTAATACTGACATGGTTTCAAGTCTCTGGTGCAGCAAGGAACTTTTCTCATGTAAGGGACAATGAAGATTTTTTTTTTTTAAAGTATAAGGGACAATTATTTAATAAATTCCAATGGTCTCATCAACATTGACAAGTGTTGCCAATGTCACCTGGACAATATAACTGTAAGCAAAGCCATGGAAGTAAAAGAATAAAAATAATCTTAATAAGGAACACCAGAAAAAAAAGAAAAAAAACAACAACAACTGCAGGGCCAACCAACAGTCCTGTGATTGATTCAATCATTGATTAGGCAAGACTTGTTAACTAGCTAAGCACATTACTAATAGTAATACCATCATTTGCCTGAGCCTAAAAACACATCATTCATGGTCTGCCGATTACAACAGTACTGACTTGCCATGTTCACTTATTTGACTCTCAGGAGACCACACAGCACAAAGCGTCCTGATTTTTAAATATTTTTTTTACTGAGCAGAGAATTCAGTGCTAAAATCGTAACATCAAACTTCAACTTCTTTTTCAAGTCTGAAAACAATAACTGTAGTCACAAGTGATTCCCCAAACTGGCCTGCAGTAACCAATTAATGCACAAAACAGGTAGACTGAACAAGAGAAGTGTAAACAGAGCTGAGTTTTTGGTGTTTGACCTGGATTGTTAGATTGTGCCCCCCACCCCCCACAGTGAGGGAGCTGGACTCTCTCAGATGTGCTGCAGAAATACAAAAGATGAGGTTACAGGTTACTTCTGTGCTGATGCTGACTACCTGTTCTGAGTGTGATCTGGGACTGCTAACAAGTTGTGTAATATTTTGTTACCAGAAAGTTAATATTTTGGGTGTGATATAACAATTAATGGATGTCTAATTTGCCTAACATGAGAGTTGATGTTCATTTCCACACTGAAGGGTGTAATGCTCCATCAAACTTTTGGTGACTAGTAATGAACTAATACGACTGGCTTCCAGTTGGAGCCCTCATTTGTGCCCCCCCCCCCCCCCCCCCCCCCCCCCCCCCCCCCCCCCCCCCCCCAGCAATGTCTTCGTAAATACTATTATTATGCTAACCAGTTTATTTCATCATCTTTTTGACCTGTCTAGCATTAGAAAGCATACACTGTGCAATATGAACCAGTGTACACACAGTAGGCAAGACCACACACACGCACGCACACACACACACACAATAATAATAAAACAACTGAAACAGCTTCAACGCCCCTCATCAGCATGTGTGCAGCTTCACTTTTACAACAATCAGTCACACTGTGTCCTCAAGGGCAGGCTTGGTGTTTGCGGAAATAGAACTGCTTGAGGCCCTTGAAGCAGCCAAATGAGCGAAGAAGGCTGGCCTGACACACAGGCATGGCCATGAATCAAAGGCATAAAGTGCTCAAATTTGTGCCTCCAGCAACCCCACACCAGTACATGTAATGCTCACAGAGAGCTTTCTGCCTGGATGATTCGTCAAACATGACACGGACTGCCAGCCCTATGACTGATTGAGTGGAAAACTGTAGTTAGGTGGCCTGGCCTGACGCTCATGCTCTGTCAACATCCACCTACTTGTGATTTAACTCTTTTTTTTTTAATTCATAGGCAGTCAGGGGGTGGCAATAATTGGATTTTAACATCCTGTCATCCGCACAAGGTCACCTCAGGACAAAGTCACTGGGGACATAAGTAGAAATTCAGTTTTCTTGTTTTTGAAAGTAAGACGTAAGAGTGGAAATGAGTCCTGAACAAAACCACACTAATGATGATCATCTCTGTACAAATATGTTCTGAACTGCTGACTGGGCCAATGCAAAACCAAGCATTCATATGATCCAGCAGTGGGGCACTGTAGATGCAGAAATGAAGGCCTCCTCTGCAGAGAAACCAGAGCTCTACCAGTACCAAAGTAACAAATGGTTCCCTCTGTAATTGTTTAAAGCCTAAGTAGCAGAGATAGAGTTGCCTGCTTTGCTCCAACCATTTCTCCCTGGACCCTTCACTCTACCCCCCCCCCCCCCCCCCCCCCAAATCCCTTATTACTGCTAGTCCATTCCAGTTGTGTTTTTCCAAATCCTCCCTCTAGTTTTTCCACCAGGCTGATTAAGTGTGGCTAGTGTAGGTTCCCCTGTAGGCCTGTGGAATAAAATAGGTGGCTGCCTGTTGCCAAAGCAACTGATGCAGTTTGCCCTGTATGTATAAATTATACTTTATACTACAATTGTACAAAATGTGTGTTCCTCTGGCCGCAAGACACTGGATGTTCAAAACTGGATCAGGCAGGGATGGCTTGGGGCATTGTATACACTAAATACAGTACATATTTTACATTCTTCTTTATGTACCTATCAGAAAGGTGTCATATTTTTCATCTGTACTATTACTACTATTGTACTAATAATTATTTTCTCTTTCAAACAATGGGTCACAAATGGGTGGTTGATGGATCAGTTAAACTTGAGCAGTGGCATTCCTACTGTTTTACTGTTAAGGACTGTAACACTTCTGGACTGTTGTATAATTTCCTGCCCTATTTCAGTATTTGTGTTCTGACTGAGTTTGTATATCTGACTTAAGTACAGTTTTACTTTTAGTTTTAGGCATGAGAATGGCCCCAGTCAGAGCCTGCAGACAATGACATTGTCATTATTGGCATCTTAAATTATCTCTAACCACAACATCAGGGCTAAAGCAAAATGTTTGCAGTGTTATACTGTTAAGTAAGACTAAGATTCACATGTCCAGATTCCTTTCAGCTAATACTTTTCACTACATGACAAACTCCATTGCTGAAATCTCCAAAGTCTGACTGCAACTGCTGGAGTGGTGTGGCAGGCAACACTGCATTTGTTTACACGTATGACACTGTGAGCCTGCGGCATGCATGGTGTACACTCTAACCTCTAAGTGTGTAGTCATTTTAGCTTCAGTGATGCTCACCAGAAAACAAGTTCTGTGGCTTATATTTTATAATTAGTTACAACTTACAAGCATGTAACTCAGTTGACGCCAGCTATGTGTAGGCACTGGAATGTTTCTTCTTGTTTTTCTAGGTACACATGAAACCTAAGACACCTGATCCAAGTAAAGCCATCAAAACAATTCTAAAAAGATTTATTCCCCTCCTCTCACAGATATATATATATATCCCATGGTTCAGGTCTGCAGGTATGCAAGATAGGTACATGTAGGAAACTGATAGTGATACAGATCTGCATGTGTTCCAGTTCCCATTCCATTAGCCAACTTCAGTTCAGAATGGTTTTATGAATGTGCTTGTTGTTCTCTACAGCTGCTCTCACACTCACAGATCAATGAGGCAGAGTTAAGCGCCTCTCAGTCCACTTTCTCTATTTAGTCCACACCATAAATTACCTCTCTAAGCCAAATCCCTCCCTTCTAAGCCCCACCAAATGCTGTTACTGTGTTAGCATTACCCCTCTTGCCTTCCCCTGGTTCTCAGGTACTTGGGCCATTTACTGCTTGCTGGTCAGTGCTGCTAATAAAATATTGCTCAACCTGGCATTCACGCCATTAAACTCCAGTGTGTATTCACCGTTTACTGGCTACATACACTTTGATAGTTTCAGCCACACTACCAAATGGTTGACCCCTAAATAAATTTGATCAATGAAACAATAATATTGCATCAGTGATTGTGACTGACATTGTTCAAGCCAGTGTGACATATAGAAGGTGGTTCACATAAACTGGTCAGACAGTTGCTGTAACCAGTCGGGTACACAGCCGCCTGTACTGCTGCTACAGCTCTACTAGCAAACATCCTGCTCCCTTCCCTGTCTAAAAAACACACACACACACAGGCTTCCTCTGTGATGCATTGATAAATATATATCATTCTTGGGTGCTTGTTTGAGAACCAGTCAAACAAAATAACAGCCTGTGGGTCTGATCAATCACCCCCCCCCCCCCCAACCCAGGGAATTAGCCGATCTGACCAGCAAAATACACAAAATTACTGGTTAACCTTCAGTCAATGCCTCGAGCCTGACCAAACACACCACAAATGATGGTGGATAAGTACATTTTCACTTTTCCGCATCTGGAAAATTTGTCAGCTGCACATAAAAATAAAGTTACAACTATAACAGGAAACATCTACTTTTAAGAACATCACAAAACCACAGAGTACCCAACAGACAGATCAGACAGGTTCCAAAATATGCAGTATTCTATAGTTCTTTCAAATGCAAATGTAATTCAGTTTCTGTTAGCCATTAAATACTTGTGGAAGACCTTTCTGGTTGTGCTGTTCACAAGAGGTCTGAACAGGGATCTAATACTAAAGCATGGTAAACCTGACCGGAAAAAAAATAAAAAAAATGCTTCAGTTTCTTTCTGTTGTGTGTTAATTGCACGTTCCAAAATCCAGGTTGACCATAAACACAATCATGGTCTGACACTAATTAGATCTTCAAAATGTGAATCAATAAAAAATCCAACTGGAACAGTTGCCTGATGTTTCAGACAATCGATGACACCATACAATTTATACATCTGAAAACAATCCCAAAAGCTCATAAGAATGGAGGCTCCTATAATTAAGATTCAACATTTTTAGACTCCTCCCTTAGCAACATGACAGGGCTCAAGTCAAAGACATCTCATGAACATGTAAAATGACATCAGCAGCATTCAAACATGTCAATTTTAGTGGACTGTTAAGTTAAAGTTAAATTCATGCAGATGCTATTGCTAGTTCCAGTACAACAGTACAACATAATTCTTAAATTTGTAAATGACACATACTGATACACAACCCATTTCTGTGTTATCACAATTTCATGAACCTAGCAGCCAGATCCCATCACCAAGACCACATTTCTACTACTGTAGTAGTCTTGGCTTCTAGCAGTTCTACTAGCCTTGACCAACCAGGTTCTTGCCCAAGATCTCACCTCTGGGATTTGGTGACAAGTCAACAAGCGCACATAGCACCAATGCAAATGGCAACATTAAGAATCAGAAGAAAAAAATTGACATGAAGAATTTTGTATGTAAATTAAATCAATCCAAACCAATGACAAACAGGCAAAAAACAACACAACAGTTTTCAAAGCAAAACAAAACTGACAGTAACCTGAGTAAGTAAGGTTATTGTTACCACTGTTCAGCACACACATCCCCTGATGTTGGTAACCATGGCAAACTGTGCCCTTGCTAATCCATTTCCCTTAGCTCACTACAAAATCTGCTGAGTTCCCAAGATGTCAACTTCCAAAAGTTCTGGTAAATTTATAGCCAATGTTACTTCATAAGCTTTTGCCGTCCTCTGCTCCAGCTGGTTAAATTATCCATCTGTTATTTATGTATGTCCCTTTTTGTTGTGGTTGTGTGTGGTGTGAGGAGAGAGGGGGTGAGGAACCATGGGGTTAGGGTGAGGGGATTTATCCCAGCCCAAACCTACAGACTAATGGCAAAATATGCCTGGACTAAGTAACTTTTTAGTCTCTTAGTCTTCATCTTACAGTTACACAATACGACTAGAACTGATGCCCCACACCCCTTCTTCTTTTCACAAAAGTGCAAACCTGTCAATGGTCATATCCCAGAAGTCACTGTAAACTATAAGTGATACATGTACAGATCTGCTTATTAATATTATGTAAGTGCATCTCAAACAAATGATTTCCAACTGAAGCCACTTCCCTTTCCCATTCTTCAGGTCCAGTCAGCCAATGGCCAATGCAGGGCTCCTTACACTCCCACTCCAGGCTCATGTCAATGTAACCATGGTAACTAATGGCACCAGGCAGCAGAGGAAAGTGATAATGGAGCTCACCTTACTGTATACATCATGCTCTTTAGGGGCAGAAAGAGTGGGGGCACAATTCCTTTTTCACATAAAGTCAGCAAAAATGTACAAGCTACTCTCACTCTGAGGTAACCCTTTGTGGCTGACAGGATGTTAAGCCCACCACAGACATAGGCGACACACCACTGCCATAAGCCATGCAACAGCAACATAAGACTAGATTTTGTGGAGTGGCTCCCTATGAAAGATCAGTTACACCATGTAACATCAGTGATCAAGCTACACATTTTCAAACAGGTGCGACATCTAAAAAGTGGCAAAAGTTGATTCTGTCCACAATCACTGTATCATATGAAACTAGTGGTTAAAAGTCCAGCTGCACCAGGAAGTTGCTCGCGTGTGTGACTGTGAGTGCAGGGAGTTGTGGTAGGCCACAGCAACACCTCATCACTGAGTCCTTTGGAGTGGCCCGTGCTGTGGCTGCAGCAGGTCACCTATGTCTGTGCCACTGTCAGTCTTTATAATTATAGTATATGTTTGCCTTTATAATTATATACATGTATGAGTACTTCTGTGCCTGTCTTTATAATTATATTCTTAATTTTATGTTCAACTATGTCTGTTAAGTGTTATGTGCTAAATTCCTAACTGAAAATAAAGTTTGATTTCTAAATAATGTAAATTCCAAGGGCACTCTTCACCTCCTGCACCAATATTTTGTTTGTTCTAGTTCTTGTTGTATCTAGTTTATGTAAATCGTGATGGTGAAAAATTAAATTCAAACTTAATGGAACTATTGAAAGTGGGGTCAAGTGCCAGGAATTAGATTAAGAATGAGTGAGTAGAATGAGTGAGTTATTTGAATTATCAATATGTTCAAAACTTTTTTCATGCTTCAAAGCAAATATATTTATTGTCAAACTACACAGTCAGAACAGTCAGTAAATCACTAAATGAACAATGCTAATGAACACATTATCCACATTTTACTTATTAAGTTATTTACAACTCAAGACTATAATTGCCCTCTAAAACTAAACATACACAATAAGGAGGGCGGGGATAGCTCAGTGGTTAGAGCGCCGGACTCGTGACTGAAAGGTTGCGGGTTCGAATCCCTGCAGGAGCGGCGGGAGAATTTTCTTCTCCAGGGTCGACTATCTGTGCTGACTCTTATTTCGGTATCCGTTCCACCCCCCTGTTACCGCAGTAGCACGTAAAACTAAAAGATCCCGGTCATTCTGCCAAGTGCAGGTGGCAGGTTACAGTTAAACACGCATACACCTTACGTATGTGGCTTTGCATGAAGTGACATGGTGCATAGTTGTATGGTGTACACTGACTGGACTTGCGCCGAGAGGGCTGCAGTTTCATGTGGCACCAGCCATGCCAGCGCTGTAAGTACACCACTTCGGTGGATATTCAAAAACGCGCTATAAAAAGCTAGTCACTCATGTAGCACCACATGTGAGCGCAGTGAGTCTGCTCAAGAGAGCGGAGAATAGCGCTATATAAGCGATCATCAATCAATCAAAGACACAGTTGAGGACACAGTTGATCAAATCACAAGCACACCTCACTATGAAAATAATATGTATAAAACTATAAATGTATTTAATGATTTCCCCCCCTCCCCCCACTGTAACTAGTGTAAGTACGTTTCACAGCCAAAGACTACAAAAATTACATTCCATGGGCTCTCAGTCTCAACAGCATGAACATGGGAACCCCCATCACTAACTTCTGATGATGAGAATGATGACCTATTTTTAAAATAGAATTTACTCCACAGGCCCACATGGAAAATTAAGACAAGTTTGTAACACAAAATGTGAAGAGGACCAGGAAGTTGGTTTTTAGAAACGTGAATTCCTGACAGTATATCAAGCATGCATGGCTGTTCCTTACATTTGACCTACTGCAGGCTTAAGTCAGAGAGAACAGCTATGTGTAGGCACTGGAATGCAGTGTGACTTTTCCCTCCACTCTCCCCCTTATAAAAACAACTCACAATATTATCTGTGGATAAGGACAACGATACACATGAAGCATGCCCCAAAATGCATACAGTATACACTGTTGCACTTGCAGTGCACACAACCCACCATGCACAGTTTCATGCAAAAAACAATTTTAATGCTTTTTTTTAAAGAAATCATTCTGTATTCTTGCATGGGCTACCTCAGGTAAGAGGAAAAACACCACCCTCAGTATTTACACAAAACCACTACTTTTCCCCTTGTTATAATTATCCCTCAAACATGTATTACTGCATATAGTGTAACATGTAAAGAAGCAGATAATGATGTACTCACTTCTCTGTCTGGGTGTCCAAAGCCAACCTTGAGCTGGTTCATGGCACGGATGATGGCAATCATTGACTGGATGGTGTTGCTGTACACTACTGGTTTATATTGAAGACATTCTTCCTGTGTATATCCCTTTTCATGAATAATTCTGCAAGAAACAGAATGCCCCCACCAAAATTAACTAAAGTGCAGAGCATGCTGAGAGTTAGACTGTTTGAATTAAAAGATGTGTTTAAGAAGATCTGAACACATAAAAGTGAACACAACAAACAAAACACTGCTCTGACTTGTCCAAGTCTGCTCCAAATCTAACTCAAAATCAAATGTCATACTGAGGAGACCATTGTCTTCCTCTCACATTGTCTCAGTCTTGAAAGTTATTGTCTAGCAGTAGCAGTCTAGTACACTATTGTAGCACTCTTTATTTTGTAATGATTACATTTACAAAAGCTGAAGTTTGGAGGAAGTGATCAATACTATCACTGTATCAGCTTAAATAATAAATACCAGTAATACTAATACTGTAATAATATTAATATTAGTAATAGTACTACTGGGACAGCATTATATTAACAGTCCTTTTTGTTACCATTTTAAATCTAATGTTATTTACTTTTAAATAATAACAGGGAATTTACTGAGAGCTACTGGAGACTCGAAGCGCTTTACACAAATCAGCGGTATGTAAACAAACACACCAAAAAAATTTTTAAATAAAAATTAAATCATACAAAGCATGGTAAAATACACACATACACAGGCTCACATGCACACACAATACCACCAATAAAGAACACACACAAACTATTTTTAATCAGAAATCCTGTTTAAAGTTATTATTTTCAATCTTGATTTGTCTATCAAAGTATCATCCTATGCCATTCAGATCTGTCAATTCTGAACCAACAACACAAACAAAAATCATCAGATCCTAAGGATTTAAATAAATATTATTAATATTATAAACTGGGTATACACTATGACTATGTGTCATACCTATCAATCACTATTTGTGTAAAGCCAGAGCTTTACTTTCTGAACTGCTCAACCCTTTGGTATTTCACTTGGTTGGTTTGGAGCATTTCAATAGACCACTCCACAACGCACCGCTTCCAGCCGTAAGCTTCGCCCCTCTGGCAAGCGACCCGAAAAGATGGCTGCAGCCGAATCTAGAAGTACTCTCGATCTCTTGCCAGAAGAGCTGTCGCTGTTGTGTTTGGTGAGAGAAAACTCAACCAAAGGTCAAAGCAGTCTTCTGAGACACAGGACCCTGTGTTGATAATACAACTGGTCTGCAGTTAGTCTTATCATGCCCTCCTTGGTCAGATGGGAAAGGGAAGGGACAGTTTACATCCCAGGGAGAGAGTGCCGTCGAGTTGGATCTAAAAATCCAGGTCCGCCGTCACTGTCATCATCTCCGCTCACCTCCTCTTCCTCCCAGACCTCCTCATCTGAACTATCATATGGCATTTCGCTGTCTGAAGACTCATCAGAACTCATTTTCGCCAAATATATGCTCGCACTGTGAACGATGAACTCAAACAAAATCAAAAATGGAAAATGCTGCACGACGCATTTGCGTTGCGTAACTGTAAGCGAAAAACAATCTAAATGACGTCGTTTTGCATACAAACTGCCCAGACAGGGTTTAAGACCGTGTGCAGGCACGCACGCACCCACACACTATTATTAAACTGATAATGCAATGTTCCAAGCAAATGAACAATATTTCGGCCGTTATACGACACGTATTTTGTGTTTAGCCATGTAGTCCTACAGTAATAATTATACTTCCACCACATGCACACAATCATTGACTTTGACAGCTTACAAAAGAGAACACCGAATGCATGCATAAATTAACTGGATGATATGTTTTGTACTAAGGCTGACATATCTTGGAACACACGTAGTAGTTCTTTGTTATCAAGCTCGGGTTTATTTGATCATGGGGTCGACCACAGCCTTGATCCAAGCTTTACAATCTTTCAGCCTTGTTTTTGGCTTCGGAAGCGGCTAGAATGTGACACCTGCACATTTGACACGGTATCGTTCGTCTGACTTACACTGGCCATAGCAACAATTCTGTTTTCCTGTTGTTTTTTCTGCCATGTCGAACACTGCCAACTGACCACTTGCAATGTCTGGCATGAAGGCTTGCCAGACCATTTCAGGCCTTGTCAAAACACATGGGCACCTCATTATGCTGCGGCACACGATTGGCTGAAATCTAAGGGTGTGTCTGCTTTGACTGACAGGAGTGGAGTTGTCTATTATCATGCTGCTGTGCACTTAAAGTGTAAACCAGACTGATTTTTTCATGTGATGCCCTAAGAAACCTTCAGTTAAGTACGTTTTCAACCTGGGTCAGACTCAGAGTCAAACGCTGAAGGTTTCCATTTATAAACATAAAGCCTCAACAACAAATAAAATAATGTAGATATATACATACATATACGGTCCCAACACAGTAGAACTTGTTATCATATGATATTCGTCACTCAGTATCTTCTTTCAAGCAAGCCGTAAAAACTCATCTCTTCAAATCTGCATATAATTAATAACCCCCCCCCCTCCGGTGTGTGTTGCAGTATATCTACTTGTATCATAAATGTGTGCAAAAAATAAAATCAGAGTTTAGTCATGTTTGGTTACTGTCAACTTTGGTTTATTTACTGAAATTACTGTATGTAAATTCTTGCGTGGTTGGCGGTCATATGGCCAAAAACCTTTTTATAAATTTTGTCCACTGTAATTTGTATGTGTTTATACATTTTTCTGCAGCTTTTTGTACGGCGCACTGTGCCCTAGATCTTGCTAGGGATCATGCGCCATAGAAATGTCCATTATTAGTATTACATATAATGCTTAATACACTATATTGTATGCACACTTACTTCATCTGCTTTACAATTGTACTCTTCCCTGATTCTCCAGCACCTGTAACAGAAGACACAAGGCATACAAAACAACACATGATGATGATACAGGCATCAAATTCAAAGAATAATATAAATATATCTATAACA
Source organism: Alviniconcha strummeri (assembly GCA_963584105.1). Taxonomy (NCBI): domain Eukaryota; kingdom Metazoa; phylum Mollusca; class Gastropoda; family Provannidae; genus Alviniconcha; species Alviniconcha strummeri. The sequence continues at coordinate 16,132,189 of OY757547.1, forward strand.
TTAACAACAATTATTTCTACAGTGCAATATCTCCCTGACAAGGGTAAGTACACCACGCTTTATACGATCAACAAACTGTACACATAATTTAACCTAAAAATAATATAAACATACATATGACAATAGTGTATTAATACAAAGTATTAATCTGTTAGTGTTACACTTACAGTATTACTATTAGTAATAGTATCAATGAGTACTCACCCAGCACACACGTAAGTGCATAAGGGCAAACAAAATAAATGTAAAAGGGATTAGGGAGGGTGGGAGGGGCCTCACTGGCTCATCTTAAAAACTGCCAAGCATGGATTCGGTCTAACAGTAACAGAAACCAAGCACACAAATAACCTTGTGTTTTATCACCAGTGACACACACATACTAATACAAACTCCAAGCACTGGTTTACAATATCCTTCAACTACTGCTGTATTTAGTTACACCATAGGGTCCAGAAAACTGTCAGCTAATGAGCAGTTTTTTTGTTGGTGCTCAAACAGAAGTAATTTTGTTACAAACAACTCAAATTATATCACACGTTTGTTTTATAACTGACCATGTTGCTTACACCAGCTCAAATAAAACCAAAATTGTTTGAACTGAGACAGAACTCTTCTTTTTTTTTTACCAGGGGTGGATGTGCCTCAGGGTTATGTGCGTGCTTGGGCACTAGGTTGCTTCCACAGTTTACGTGCATGCTTGGGCACTAGGTTGCTTTCAGTCTTATTGGTACCCGAACCTTTCGGAGGGCACTGACCGCGTCGGTGGACAGCTGCATGGAGATAAAGAGTGCCCTTTCAGTGGCGTAACTAAATCTGGCAGAGTTTGGAGGAAGGTGCCGGAAAGCGGTGCTCGGAGTGTGATACTAATACTGTAATACTAATAACTTTCTCCCAGTGCTGCTGAAGAATTACAGACAAAAACAGTAATATTTTATCAGCATCTTTGAGTTTGACTGAACAGTTGGAAACTACCAATCCCAATGGCTACTGAATATGAGGAACTCAAACTCAGAATAAAAAGTTCTATCAAATCAAAGAAAAATTTAAGTTAACATGTCACTTGTAATAAAGTTTGGTCATTTTACAAGCATGCAAAAAACAAACCATGTAATACAGTTAACAACAAGTCTAGTTTGAGTATCACATTTTTTTGCCCCTATTCGGAAAACAATGTTGACTGGGCATAAAAACAAAAATTCTTTCCTTTCTTGAAAATGAAGTATTCTGACTGTTATGCTAAATTGTAAACTTGTGTGTGTGTGTGTGTGTGTGTGTGTGTGTGTGTGTGTGTGTGTGTGTGTGTGTTCAAGTGCGACACACAAAATTAAAAATGTCATGCGTCTAAATTCTAATCATAATTTTATTTTTAACATGCTGTATGTGAAATAGCAATATATATACTTCCTTCTCTTTTGAAATGGTTTTGTTTCAGGGCACTGCATGTAGTTAATGCTGTAGCAGTGATTTTTATACTGCCTGTGTATTGATACTCAATCAGTTAATCACTTAATATCATAAATCCAGTAAGATTTTACTTTTCAGAAGTCTTTTCCATTAAATGTTGAATACAATTCACACAATAGTGTTTCACAATAGTACACAGTAGTGTTTCATAGCGATGATACCTGATAGTTCATTTCCTTGTTCAGCTTTTGCAAGTGCAACTGACATATATATATATCATTATATGTCATGCTCAAACTTTGAACTGTCCTCCCTTGTTTCCCTATTTTTCAATATTTACAAAGAACAACACACTACAAAGTACAAGTACTGAAGTAGCAACCTATCAAGGCACACAAACAGCAAAATGTCCTACTGATTTTACTTTGGTGCTCTCCCCCCCCCCCCCCCCCCCCCCCCCCATATTATTAGCATGAAGAGACTGTGAGTATGAAACTGAAAGCCAAGCAAGCCTTATATAAAATCAGTGGCACATTCAATCACAAAATTTCTAATGCAGATCATGTTTGTTTAACCTGCTCTAAACACACAAGAAGTTTAGCCTCTGAAGAAGAGTTCCTTTAAATAAATTAAAACCAAAAAGATCAACACTCTCTTGGCATTCTGTGGAAATGCAGGGCCAGCTAATTTTAAACATCAGATTGGTCAGTTGATGAAATTTGTTGCTGGAATTCTCTATGGGGACTAAGTAGTACACAACACATGGAGATGCCTCACACACTTTTAGATACACACCCAAAGATATTGTAGTCTTGTTGAGAAGCGTCTCATGTATGCTGGTTCACCAAATGAATGCATCAGAACTTTGGTCATAAATTGCAATACTTATCTTGTGTCCTGTGACTGTGAGTGTGGTTGTTAATGTACCATTTTTTATGCAATGATATTAATGGTAACAATCTAATATTGTTTTAAGACTGAAATGGAATTATTGTAAATGCACTACAGAGTACCCCATTTTATTGCTTACAATCCACACTCTGAGCATCGCTTTCCGGCACCTTCCTCCAAACTCTGCCAGATTTAGTTACGCCACTGATGGGGCACTTTATCTCTGCCCAGCTGTCAACCAACGTGGTCAGCGCCCTCCAAAAGGTTCAGGTACTGATAAGACTGTGGAAGTAACCTAGTGCCCAAGCACACACATAAACCTGAGGCGCATCCACCCCTGGTAAAAAAAAAAGAAAAAAAGAGTTCTGTCTCAATTCAAACGATTTTGGTTTTATTTGAGCTGGCGTAAGCAACATGGTCACTTATAAAACAAATGTCTGATGTACTTGGAGTTGTTTGTAACAAACTTACTTCTGTTTGAGCACCAACAAAAAACTGCACATTAACGAAGTTTTCTGGACCCTATGGTGTAACTAAATACGGCAGTGGTTGAAGGAAGGATGTTGTAAACCAGTGTTTGGAGTTTGCTTAGTCATGTGTAGCCTAGTTCTTCCGCTTTTGTGTCAAGTAATGTGAAGGGTTAGGAGTTCCACCAAAAAAATGTGCTGTGCATTATTTGTTTGCAGTTTTTATCATTTGTTCATGTTTCTTACAGTACTAAGATAAAAACCATAAAGGATATATTGTTAGGTTTTCATTGAAATTAAAATATCGTCAGTGTAACCAGCTTTCAAGTTTCATATGACACATACGAACTGTGTCACATGTAAGTTTTGGTGTAGCATGAACTGCAGCTTACACTGAAGCTTAAATTCTTGTTCCTGTCCTTTCTGAGTCCTGTTTGTCTTTATCCTCATGAACTGTAGTGACTTTAACCATTAACTTGATTACGTGTTGTCCTGTATTAAATAAATAAATAAAAATGACAAATATCGTGTTCTAGATGAAAGCATTTTTTAATAGTGTGTAAGTGAAACTTTTTATTTCACTACTGCCATACTGGTGAGTTTTTGCTGTCATTATTATATCGTTTTCTATATTTAAGTTCTTATAGGTTCTGCAGACAGAGTGAACAGGTCCAAGAGCACTTCCTGTGAAAGCTGCTAAAGCTTCCTGGACATCAATGATGTTGCCTGGGTGCCACTAACTCATTACCACCCACCATAAAGGTGCATGACTAGCTTTTTGTTAAATGTTTGAAAATGAAAAACAGCAAGCAAACTGTTTTGTATTGTGTTGACTGAATGTCACTCCTCTTGCTGTCCTGTAACTTAGCTTATTATTAGCATTATGGTAGATTTCCTTGTGTGGTATTGTGTGTAACACTAACAGTAACACCTTTTCACAAAATTATCAAATATTTACTTAAACAAACCAAGATGAAATTTAGTATTAGCTACACAGCTGGAAAAACTTTTAGTATAACAATTAAAATATAGCATCATGCAGTTCAGTCTTTTCTCTCAGGGCTAATATAGTAATAATAGATCAGTTTTGAACCATGGGTAACTTTGTTACTGTTACAGCATCACATGAATAAATAAATCAATGGATTGTAACAGGCTTGAACCTGAATGATGGAAGTTGTTACATACCTGTACAGGTTTGTCATAACATGTACTCTTAATATATCTTTGATTAAATCTGAAAGTGTGACAGTTTAGTCCAGTACTGACCCAGTGAAGTCACAATGTAACACAGGTTAACTGCAGTAACTTGCTGCCTCGGACAGTTTGAATAGAGGGCACCGCCAATTTCTTTTCTTCTGCTGTTTATTCTATTCACTTCAACTTTAAGCTTACAATAAACCCGACATCAAATCCCTCTCTTTGGCAACCAGAAGCAAAGAATTACTCGAGTTGCTAGAGTACGGACTGTCACTGCCACCAGATCTAGCAGTACAAAAATAAAAACACGCACATTTAACGATGTGCTTGCATCCAAGTAAACAGGCTACCCGAGTCCGAGGCTCAAATATACCTGCAATACCTATAACAGTAGTTGCAACCAATCCACGCCTCTTGAAATCAAAAGGCAAAATTCAAAAACCTGGCGACAGCAAAGCGTCCCCAACGATGGGTAGAATGTAGGTCAGATTCTGTGGCCGATGACGTACAGGAAAGCGATGGTTCCCATCATTTCCTCCGTGTTTCAATCTCAGTTTCTTAGCTTTGACGCGTAAATATATTTACACACTGTTGACGAAATAACGCAGACATCTATAACCTAAATGTTTTGTGTCCTGCCCAATTTTTGCCACAAGACCTTTCTAAATCAATAAGCGAGTTTCAAAACGAGCCTAGCCGTACAGATGCCAAACGTGGATCAAACAGGAAATCGTGGACAGAAAAAGGTACTTATGAACAAAACGTCAAGACTCTTGCTGAAAGAAAGAAATTAAAACCACCATTACTTACCGAGTAGCAATAATTTTACTTCACGTGCAGCTTTTTCGCCATCAGCTCGAAGGCCTTTATCTATTGCCTTCGATCTTTCCATCGCCGCTTTGTCTTCCTGGCTCGTAACACACCCCATTTTGAACGATCACTAAACCACAAAGTGAGAAGAAACTGGGACTAGTCAATCACAGCCGGGTTAGATAAAAGTCCTATTAATCCGAATTATGTTCCAATGCATCCAGAAATTTGTTACCAACCAACAGTAATTTCTAACACTGAAGTCAGGCTTCTCGCCTGTCATCCGGCGACTAGCTTTCCGCATGAATTTGAAGGAATTGCCCGGATGTTTGACGCATGCGCAATGTTGTTTCAGTTTGAACCGTCTGCTATTCTGTGATTGACTTTTGGTTTTGCTACATAAATTTAAATTTTTCGTATATTAGTTCGTTTCTGATATCAATGATTTTATCAACTACAATCATGTTAAATTTTTGTTTATTGTTTTTTATGACTGTATAAGGTCATTTTCAGAATCTGTTACGGACTACCAGGACTTTGCCTACGCCGGGTGGGCGTGCCCCACCGTGCAAAGCCGCTAAGACGGCAGGAAGCCGTAAGCCATCTGAGTAGGCCTACGCACATACATACCCTGCGTGCGCCGCCTCATGTGCTCGATGCAAATTACTACCAACAAAAATAAACAAATTAGAAAAAGAAAAGAAAATCATTGACGAACCCCCGTCACGCCGAACCCGGCCGGCCCTGGCGGCCGGCGTCGCCCGAGGCTGATCGGCACAGGCACTGAGTGTGGCCGGCTGTGATGATTCGTGACTTGCATAGTCAGTGCATGTATTCTATACGCTATCACCCGGAACACAGCAGCATTTTAGCTAATGCTGCATTAATTGTGAGGGGTAAAGTCACAAGACAGAGTCCAGCACGTTAAAACTCAGTGACGTACTGTAGTGAGAGCCGAACAGGCTCTCCCTCAGGTAGGGGGATAAAACTGACACTGACTGGTAGCGGTTCAGGGAGCTGCGACGGTGTGCACTGACATGGTAGTGGAGGGCTAATGCTTGTTTAATATTACATAAAAGATGGAGAAAAACTGGTGGGGGGGGGGGGGGGGGGGAGTCTTCTCAGTTCTTCTTTCTGTTTTCTTTTTCGTCAGTTGCCAAAAATTCATGGTTTTGCCAATGAGTAGCTGAAGAGGTAATAAGATGTACCAACTGAAAAATGAGCTGCCGTTTCGGCAATAACACTCATCTACTTCGGTGAAAAGCTCAGCTGTCAAAAACAGTCATATGACTATGCTTCAAAAACAACAACAACAAACAAGCAAATTATTGAGAAGAAATATTAAGCCTTTTGCCAAATTATAATCGGCGTCGGCAAAAAAGCTAAGTGGATGCCTCAATCAGGACGCCTGATCCGATCGACCAGTAACTAGTAAGTCCGAGAGCCGCGGACTGAGATAACGGCTGTGGTGTCTCAGTCTGGTCAGAGCCGCAGACAGGCGGTTCATGATGGGACTGTGTCAGGCTGTCAGGCTGTAAGCACTGAGTTCCGGCTCTGCTGCTAAAATATGAACCGGTTTGGCCTAGCGGTAATCATAAGGCGCCGCTGCGGGTATTTTGGAGAGGTACCGGGCCTCGGTTCGAACTCCGCCGCATCGCCCGGGCTCTCCCTTACCAGTCTCTTCAGAAGTTCAGTGTGGTCTATGGACACTGTCCTTTGACTTTGTCCCTCACAATTATGAAACTCATAACTTAAAATGGCTCTCATCGCTGTCCACCTTAATGTAGATGTTCTTCTGGTGGTAAAAGTGTACACTGAGGAGACTGATTATAATCTCCCTCACTGAGTCACCGAGTCTCCGCCACCCCCCCCCCCCCCCACCTTCGCCCCACTTCTCCCCGTCCCTACTAGGCCCGTTTACTGCCGGTTTCTGTGTGTATGTTTACTTACTTACTTCCCGCTAAAAACAAAACAAAAACATCTAAATCTGAAACAAGGATCATGTGACTATTACTGTACTACTACTAGTGTTCTGAAACAAGATCAGTCCAAACACACAGACAGTTAAAACGAACGCTAATTTTTTAGGACAATACATAAACATCGGCTCTGTTCAGTCTGGGAAAGAGGCAAACTAGTGGAATTTTGTCCGTCGACATTTACGCCAGGACATGGCCCAAGTCGACGTGACTGAGTCAAGACATGATCAAGTCCAAGAATGAACGTCGGTCAGTTGTACAAGCTACAAGTTGGAGTGCGCATGTCACTGAGCTACCGGGGAAGGTTTCATCAACCGGAAATAAATTGAACAACCGGAGGTCATTTTGTTCACGCGCATGCGTTCTCATTAGGCCGGCCATGTCGACAACAATTTGCTCTAGTCCGAAGTTTCTCTTTCTTCCACAATGAAAAACGAGCAGGGCGGGGTTTGATTTTGAATATACTATAAGTATTCAAAATCTAAACATGACATCTATGAGTTCTGGTTCATCTGCAAGGGACAGCAAGGCTGGATTTTGGAAGAAAAACGCCAGTGTTCCTGGGAGGTGTGTTTCACTGACTGACACGTCGTAAAAAAACAAATACTTTTGCTGAGATTTAAGAACAAAATTGGTTACAAGTGCGAAATACATGTTGATCCTTGTGTGCTGTTAGTGTGTACTTGATATTGTGTCAGTTGAAAATCTTGACTTTCAGGTCTCCCCTTACCCCTGGGGTCCGCCCCCCATTAGAAAAAAGAAAAGAAAAAAAGTACTGTGGACTTGGGTGGAATAACCATTTCTGGTTAAACATCAGAGGACATTTTCACTGCATTTTCAAAAACGCATTTTGTAAAGGCAAGAAGAAGGCTTCTCAATAAAATGTGCAGCTATTATTTATTGTTAAGTCTTTTGTTTAATTAAATCTTGAAATCATGTTACTATCAGTGATAAGATTTGTTACTAATGTTAGAGGTTTGTGTACCTGAATTGTATTAATACTAATTACTATTATGTTGTACAGGTGTTTGGCCGGGGGAGGGGGGGTATGAACACCAACCAGGTAGTTATATAACTTGAAGTGATATCCATAGTCTACTAATGTACTATTGTGCCACATAGCTACTGGCCACCCTACTTTTGTTAATGAATTATACATATTACATAATAGGTTTTTTAATACATATGAATATAAAATGTTATTTTCAGAAACTTGAATTAGTTTAAGTTTCAAAAAAGAGTTTGTTTAGTTCACACTTAAACTAATGTGCAAGGAATGCACAAATACTTCAGTGTTAATTGATGCAGTGATGATGGTGGTTATACTTGAGTTGTAGTGTAAAAAAAAAACCATGAATTGATTAAACTAGAATGTTTACTTCTTGGCTTGGTGTACACTGTAAAAATATATCAGGTTTGCATCTGTGAGCAGAGACTATAGTAGTTAGTACACTGCATGGTCTTTGTTTTGTTTTCATCAGGAAACACCCCATAATAATCTGTTTTGCTTTAATGATGCTATGTGGCAATTGTCAGTGCCACTCTATATATTATATATAAATTACAAGAGTAATGGTAATTAATACTAATAGTACCCTGACTCTGAGTCCTATTATCTTCCTTTGCTGAAATGATTCTGAATCTAATTGTTTATATAATTGATTTTATTATATAATTAAGTTATGAAGATTTTACCAATACCACACTGCTTTGTATTTGTTTGTTTTCAAAAAACTAAAGTGAAGTTTAAAATTAAAGATAATGCAGTGACCTATGGAAATCATCTATGTAATAATATTAACACTATAACAGTGCCTATAAATTATTGTAATGTATATAGATATATATGACATAACATTTAAAAAAAGAATTGCACAACTGTCAACTGGTGAACTACAAAAAGAAAAGGGGAAAAAAAAGTACAAACTACAATGATCTGATTAATTTTGGGGTTGGGGGAGATCATATAAAGCACAAAGCAAGTCTGCCATTGTATTGACAGATTGATCATGGCATCAAGCACACTGTCTGTCATCAACTGCATGATCACACTGACACTGACCTATGATAGAGAACAGAGATAACAAAAACAAAACAGGAAAAACAAAACTTTATTTTCACAGTATTATTACAATATTAGTAATGTAACACACAAAGCTGTCTTTTATTTAAGATGATATATATCTCAGAATTGCAGGTGTGCTGCAAAAAATGCATTACACTTTCACAGTTTAGACAGGAAAAATGCTGTATGTAGTTTTTTTTAGTGCTATTCCTCTACATGCATGAATGCAAGCAGGACTTATTTGGCATTGTGAGTATGCTGTAATGTATTGCTCATGTCGTACATAAGTGTCATTGTGTATGCCCTTTTTATGTTGCAGTATCAAACCTGTATATGGAGCACAGCATCCACCCATGCAACAGAAAATGCCAAGGTATGTTGACTTCAGTGACAATGTGCTTAGTATTATAATTATAGTAATTAGATTTTTACATGCTGATAAAATGTTATACAATAACAAGAATGGAACTTATTTATTATGTTTTGTATTGTAAAACTACAGTGTGCATTGCGTCATTAGGAACATGTCTTACAATTAGTGGCCATCGTATTATATGTAAAGTCCTAAAACATCAGGAATACTCACATGACATACACTATGATACAGTACATTGTTTGCAACATTAGCTTAAAAAGTATTTACAATTGTGAATCAGCTGAGAATAACTCACCAAGTTGATTAACTGTGTGTGTTATTAACACTGTTAAAAAAGTGTGACTACAGAAGGAAAAAGGTTAATAGTATTAGTAAAATTCTTCTGTGGCAACTGTAAAACTTTGATGTGCATGCAGTCTTGCACAGCTCTAACTACCGCATCAGCCATCTCGACAAAAGCAAATTATGCCATGGTTTGTAAGAGTACTTCTTTTTATTTTATTTTTTAGCTTCAACTGATAAAAATTAAATATATCTCAGTGACCAAGATGGTATCCTTTGCAAATAGACTGCAAAGTTGGCATAGCCATAGATTTGAGAAAGAAAGAAAGAAAAAAAGGAGAAGCATTAGCATACAAAGACCATCTGTGCGCAATTTGGCTACTTCTGAGGATGGTCATTACCCTAAGCTGATGTTGGTGTAGAACTGGATGTTCATAATCACAGAACAGAATGAGTGGTTTATTTCATGTTAACGGGAATATTGAATGACTTGTCTCAGTCTCAAAGATTGATGAAAGAGGATGTATCTCTGGTAGAGTTTAAGTTCCTTGTGTTCACTCACATGCCAGGTGAGAGTTACTATAGGCAACCCAGGTCTTTGTTGTTGTGTATGTGGGACATCTTTCAAGTGCTGATCAACTCCCTTGTTTGTTGGTTAATGGGAATGAGTCCAGGATGAGAATTGGGATTGACAGTTGTCCTTAACAAAGCTTCTTTTGCACAGCTCTCCAAGAAAGGAAGACAAACCCAAGAGTGGCAAGCGTGACCCATTCCATGACTTTGAAAACAAAACTTCCGATGCCTGGGATGATGGCGATGATGACCTCTTCTCCATGGCAACAGTGCAGATGTCTCTACGGGATGTCCACTCCTCTGCACGGGCAGTGCTGGAGAACCACAGTCGTCAGCTGGCAAGCAAGAGCGGCTCGTCCGCCAACAAACCAAACAACACACACTCGTTCCGTGACATTGATGAAGGTACCTTTTGACCTTGTCCTGATTTTGTTTCATTCATGTACAGTTGCATCACACTGTTTATTAATATTACCCTTCTGTTTTGTTGTGGAGCAAATGATTGCATTACACCAGCAGTGGAAGGATCTCTGGTTTACTCTTTGCCCAACAAGAAGCATTGAGTTTAATTTTGCTGCTAATACTTGAAACTGAAACTGCCAGGGTTTGTATGTTCAGGGAAGGTCTTGGGATGTATGGGAGAGTTGAAATGTCATTTTCCAGCACCGGAAAGTCCAGGAAGAAGTGGGTAAATGACAAGGGTCTTTGAAAGTTTGGGAATTTTGTGACTGGGTGGCAGAGGAATGTGCCCTGTAGAAAAGAAGTTACCGTGGATATTTTCAGTCTGCTGTTTCGTTTTGTGTGCAGGGCTGGTGCCTCACTCGCAGCACTACCACCACCCCGGGGGCCCAGGCCTAGGGGTGAGGATGAACAGCGGTTGGCAGCCACCCAAGATGACCCCCATCCGCTATGGGCCTCCTGCCTCCACTGATCGGGAGGTTGCAAAGCTAGAGAAGTTCAAGGCCCTTCTGGCAGAGCCAAACCTTGACATGGGTCAGTGATTTTGTTTGTTAATGTTATATTAAACCTCAGTTAATGCAGTTACCTGCAGTTACATCTGTAACATCACTGATGATGATGAAGTGATGCTTAATGTCCTCCGATGTCGGCTGACATATTAGGGACAAGCTGAGACCAATGCCGAAGCATTGTTCAATAAATCTACATCCACGGAAGCCAGAAGGCTCATTAGGACAGACAGCCCAGGATGGCCACCTAGACTCACACAGCTCCTGAACTATGTCACATCTCTAGTGCATGAAGAGATCAAAAGTCATCGAATGGTCATCCAGTTAATTGTACAGGTGTCAGAAATGAGAGGGAAACAACAGCTTAAAATTATTTAAAAAAATGTTACGTCCTTTTCTTGCTTTGTGAGGTTTTGTGTCTGAGCACTGCTTGTTGTTTGTTATTTAAGAGGAGGAAAAAAAAAAAAAGAAAAAAAAAATTGGTTGGGTTGAAGTTTGTATTCACAGAGCTCTGTCAAGCAGGCAATGTAAGGGAAGCAACTATGAGCAGAGAAATCATATGTGACAAGCATTTCCGATGGTTTGGCAGTGACATGTCACTGTTGAGATGGGCTGTTTAGCTGTCTTTACTTTGTGGGAAAATCTTTTGCCCATTTGTCTCAGACTGCACCAAATTTGTGTACTTCATTCAAACATGTTTTATAAGGGCAGTCCCTAAACCCCCAGATGTTTTTTTGGTGAAAAATTATTGTATTGACTAAGTTCCACGAAAAAATACATTTTATTGAATGCCATTTTGTTGTTGAAAAAATCAGTTTGTGTCCTTACTTTCCAGCTTCTTGTTCTGAACAAACCTTTGCTGAAACTGGGTTACCTTTGGCAGCCTGAGAATTGGTTAATGGATAGTAGTAGACTTCTCGAACTGCTGTCTGTTGACTCAGTGTTGAGTTTTGTTTTGTTGATGGCATTACACATTTTGTGCTCAAAGTTTCCTCTGCTTTGTCTGCAGATGAATTGCGAAAGCTCAGCTGGTCTGGCATCCCCAAGTCAGTGCGACCAACTGCATGGAAAATACTCTCAGTAAGTTCTCTGTCCTCATCATCTTTCCATAACGTGGGGGGGTGGGGGGGGGGGGGGTTGTCTTCATTCTCCTCTTCATCACACTTCTTGTCTGGATGGTACCTCTGGTGTTTGGGAATATGTTGTATCTGCTGAACCACTGATTTTGTTATCTTTTTTGTGTGTCCTTACCCTGTGGAGCAAGCTTGGGCGTGCCATTTGAAACATTTTGAAGGTCAAGGTCACAAGGTTTGAACTCTTTGAGTCTTAAAGGTTACTTTGGGGTCTGGCATGTGATGAAATTCTTAACTTGTTTGCTGTTGGGCTTGTATCCTGGTGCATTAATACCGGATTGTGAAGACCCATATTGCTGTTAATGTTATGGCTAGAGGACACAATGGTGCAGTGTTTTCACTCTTCTGCCTGGCTTGCATATTTCTGCTGGCCTGTAGTTTGTTCTCCAGGTGTGCTGAGGCTGTCAGCTCTTGAAACACATACTGGTGTAGTGTTAACTTTGAAAAAAAGAGCCAGTGTCAAAGTCAAGAGGCAGGCTGTCAGCTCTTGAAACACATACTGGTGTAGTGTTAACTTTGAAAAAAAGAGCCAGTGTCAAAGTCAAGAGGCAGGCTGTCAGCTCTTGAAACACATACTGGTGTAGTGTTAACTTTAAAAAAAAGAGCCAGTATCAAAGTCAAGAGGCAGGCTGTCAGCTCTTGAAACACATACTGGTGTAGTGTTAACTTTAAAAAAAAGAGCCAGTATCAAAGTCAAGAGGCAGGCTGTCAGCTCTTGAAACACATACTGGTGTAGTGTTAACTTTAAAAAAAAGAGCCAGTATCAAAGTCAAGAGGCAGTCCAAATTACAGCAGCTGCTTTACCAAGAAGTACTTGCTTTTAAGTCAGACTGTATGGGAAAATCTTCACTCTTTGGCGTATGCAGTTGACCCAATCAGCAAAACTCCAAAATCAAAATCAAGGTTACTGGACATTCGTCAAGGAATTGTGTTTGGCAGGATGTTCAGTTTTATTTTCTTAATTATTGTTATTGCTATGATACTGCTAACAGTTGCCAAGAGACTTTAACTTTTGCTGAGCACAGAGAGGGTTAAAGCACTGTAGACATACAGTACTTTTGAATTAACCACATACTTGTTTTTCAGGGCTACCTTCCACCTGCTGCAGATCGACGGGAGGCCACTTTAGAACGAAAACGCAAGGAATACTTCAGTTTTATTGATCAGTATTACGACACACGGCATCAAGAAATGCATGAAGAAACATTCAGACAGGTACGATATGGATGATCTAAAATAAGTGTTTACTTCTGTTTACAAAACAGGAGATGAGTAAGTCAGGACTTTGGGTTTTTATGCCCAGTCAGCCAGTATGGTTAAGCTTGACATTTTGTCAGCAGACAATAGACACTAAAATTATCTACATGCTAAAACAAGTATATTGTCAGAGTTTTAAAGACGGACGTAATAAGTGGATAAAAGACAAACAGAACCAAAATGATCCTAAAGTTTATAACATTCCAAAAATGCCAATTTCTTTCAAAAAGTTATAAATGCTATCCAGTGATGTGTTCTGGAATAAAATCCACAGTGACTGAGTTGTAAAATTCTCTCTCTTATGTCAGTAAAATCAGACTCAAAAGTAAAATAATTTTCCAGTGGAAGATGGAGAGAAAAAACACGAAGCAAATACTCTGAAAGAGAAGCCACTATGGCAGAAGCCATTAATGAAATATTTGCAGCAATCACATCTGTTAGTTACTGTTCTGTAAGTTTTGTCCCACACCTAAGAAACAGATATGTTTTGATATGAAATCAGAGAGACTTTTTAATAAAGAAAACCTTTAATTTGCATCAGTTATTTATGAGCTCTTGAACCCATTGATCAGAAGCACATTTCAAGGTAGATACTTCCTTTAGATTCTTTGAATTTAGTGTTTGAAACAGTTTTGATGTAACTTGTATTTGTAAGGATTGCAATATTAGTTTTTTTGCTTTATTTTACAGATGTAGCAATTAACACACATAATGGCAACAAACTTTGTTGTTCTTGGTTGTGCCTGTCTGAGAGACAAAATGTCTGCTTACTGTACTGTTGTTCTTATGGACTTAAGATTTGTAGTTCCAGTTTCCAAAAGTTTTAGAACAGACATCTCCAGGAACAGAAACAGTAAATGTTTTTACCAGTTCCTTGGTTGGGTTTTGATGACAGCTCAGGACTGATGCCTTAGTTACCCAGTGGAAGTGACACCCCTTATTAAGGCTAGGTGCCACAGTTATCTCCTTCTCACACAGAAGTATCAGAGAACTTCTTTAAAAAAAATTAAAACATGCATGTACACACGCACGCACGCACAAACACGCTTGCGCATGCACACGCACACACATGCTTTCATACCCGCAAACATAGACACCAAGGGAGCTGAGATGTGTCTTTAGTCAGATTTGGCCCAGAAAATGTGTGTCTTCAGAGGGTTTGACTTTTCTGTAAATAAGTATATGTAATGTGGTTGACAAAATCACAAGTAGTTTCTATGACTGTGAGTCAGAATGTGACTATGCAGCTGCTCTTTCCTGTAGAAAGTCTGTGTAAGTTTGTAGGCATCTGCGGAATCTTTTTGTGGTACTGCTGCATCCTTCTTCAAGTTTGTATTGCGTCATTCTAATCCCAGAGGTTTGGGGTGGGGTGATTGCATCTTTTCAGATTCATATAGACATCCCACGAATGAACCCCTTAATACCCATATTTCAACAAAAAGTAGTTCAAGAAGTGAGTACCGAGAGGCACCCCAGTGCGGTTCCTCGTTTTGCATGCGTTCTTGCTATGTGCTGTTGTCAGTGTTTCGTCGCTGTGTTTCAGTGTTCTGTACCTCAGTTGGTCTTTGTTCTGCTTGGCAGCAAACGCAGCAGCATCTAGCGTCTGTGCAGTGCTTCGGTGTTTAGCGGATGCGAACTTGTGCTGAATTAAAATCTAGTCTCCAAATAATCACGCAGTCTGCTCCATTTGCGAGCTGATAAACTGAACTTGACTCACTTTGATTCTTCTACTCCTCATTTTTCCAGGGAGTTTTTCAAACAATGCCCATGGGAAAAAAAATGAAACTTGACTCACTTTGATTCTTCTACTCCTCATTTTTCAAGGAAGAGTTTTTTAAACAATGCCCATGGGGGGGGGGGGGGGGGGGGGAGAAAAAAAATCCAAGATGAGCTAGTTTCAGCAGCCTTCAGACCAAGCAGTCTTCTGCTTACCATCAGGAGTGAAATTTGGAGAATTCCTTGATGGTTGTTGCTGCCTGTGTTTGTTGCCACACTTTTTTTTTTACCTAGCTTACCCCCTCAGTGGTGAAATGGAGAAGCACGGGAAAATGTGTGTTCCAGACATTTATAAGCTTACTTGTTACTGGAGCAGTGGATCATCAGTCAGGTTACACTTACAGGAGCAGCTTGCACAGAATTCTCATAGTTGGAAGCCACATGTCACTGTCTGATTGGAATAGTTTATTTTTTATTTTTAGTGTACTGTCAGATTCCAGAGAGATTCTCTCAGCTTGTTCTTTTTGCACAGGATTCCAAATGTAGAAATATCGCTGCCTTGGTAAATTTACTGCAAGGAATTTAAATTTGATGCACCTAATAAAAATGCCAATTGCTGTGGCTGGGCTATGTTTTTTAGAGGGGAAATGGTTGCAGTGGCTAATTAATTCACAAACGTAGGAAACTGTGTGTAAAATTAAACAGTTTGGGGTTAGGAGAAAGAAGCAGCAGATGATTTGTTATTTTTGAAAATTCATATGCACGCATACCCACAAACATATACACACACGCTCACTTACAGAGACAGATGGACACACAATCACACAGCTCCTAGATCTCTTGATGGTGCGTGCTTTGCACTCTAATTACTTCTAATGTTTCATGCACAACACAAAAGAGATTTGAGCCAGTTTTGATACTGATAGCTTTCCCAGGTTGAAAATCTTCTGCAATTTCTGGAAGGGGATTTTCATCTTAGCAACAATGCACGGATGGAAGGTTATGGGGAAAGTGGATCTGGTAAGCAGGCAAGGAAATGCAGTGAGAAAGTTGCATCAGTGTGTCAGTGGGCACTGCTGTTGTTTGGAGATCAGTACATAGACAGTTACTTGGTCTGGTCTTTACCCCCTTTCATTCCTTTTTTTCTCCTTTCTTTCTTTCTCCTCAGTCCCGGTTTGTTGCATTCCTTTTGTTTCACTGTTGGTTTTTGTGTAGGGACTGTTGGTTGAAAATGCATTATTTTTCAGATCCTTAAAGATATCCCTCGCATGACGTCTCTAGCTCACTTGTTTCAACAAAAGCCAGTGCAGGAAGTGAGTATTGCTCTCGCATGCGGCGTCAGAGCTCTCGGCCCCCTGGGAAGTGTAATCTGCTGTGTGGGCCTTGGTTTGGGCAGGAAGATGCCAGTGAATGTTGCATGAAAAGGCTTGGTTGTTGTTGCCGTTTGTTTGGTGATTAACAAGAAGCCTTGCATATTTTGAATGGTGCACGTTAGTATAAAATGTAGTGCTCTTTTAAAGGGTTTTATTTGTTCCTGTGGCATATGATTGAATACTCTCTCATTTTTAAAAATTATAAATATTGTAATCAAAATATGTAATATTAGAGAACTAGATTAATATACATTTTTATATATATAGCATCCTAACAATGGCTGGAAATTTATTTTTGGGTCTGTTTAAAAAGATCTCAGCCTTGTAAGTTTGTGGCAAATAAATATTTTAGAAAAACAAAAAAGATTTTCCAAACATTCTGATTAATGTAGGCTGTATGCGTGTTCTTTATTGGAAAGTTCCTGGAAATCAAAACCCTCACATTTGGCATGCTATTTTAGTTCATAAACGCATGTATCACATGGGGTCATAAGTTTAAAGAGTTCATGCCACTTTTGCTGCATATAATTATGCCATCTGTGTTTATTTATGTGATCTGGTTTTATTGACTGTTTCAGTTTGAGTTAAACTTTTTTAAGTGCTTTCTTTAATTGACAGGTGTCTGGTTTCTAACAATGTTTTCAACTGAAAACAAATTGGACCAAAATTTGTGAAAAAGTACTTAAGTGTTTTGCTATGAGAGCACCAAAATAATGAAGAACACTGGGCCCTGATATTTTCACCTGTGTGTGTGTGTGTGTGTATGTAGGGAGGGAGGAGTGAAAGGAAGACACCATAATTATGATTTCAGTTTGCCATTTTCTAAGGAGATAGAGATAATCACAGTGAATGAAATGTGCGTGGGTGTGAAACAGGTCCTGTGCATGACTACTGCAGACTTCTAGGCAAAGGGGAAAAGGTCTTGTTAATGTATAAGCTGCCATGATGTAATTGCATGCTTTGTGTGTAGTTTTAGTGTGCATGGTCAACATATTTATCCATGGAGTCTGATGTTTTAGTTTGTAACTGGGTAACAACTGACTAGTGCAAAATGGGCCAACAAAACGTGCCTGTATATATATATATCTATATATCCCTGGCTTGAGACTGCAAAATGTTATTTTCTCTGCTAGCATTTCGAGGTATTGATGATGGTTTTTGCTTCAGGGCTTGACCTAAAGGAACGTTGGTAGAAGTAAGGGCTTTGCTTGTTTCAGTTGTAGTGGGATGCATGGTTATGATCAGATGAAGTTCTCGCTGCTGTACATGAGTATAGAAGCTAGAGTACAGCAGAGTACTTGTTTTAAATGTGTCTTATTATATAAATTATAAATAAGCATTTGCAAAACATTTTCCTCTTTTTTGACAAATAGATGTTGAACTTTTGAGAAATGATGCTTAGTCCAAACAGTTATAATATCGGCTTAATAACCAATGGACTGGTG
>OY757547.1:16150327-16201327 GCA_963584105.1 Alviniconcha strummeri
GTGGACGTTTTGAAGGAAGAAGATTTTCAGGTGAGAACTGATCAGTTGCAGAAATATTTTCAGAAACACTTGGTTGCAATTTATTTTTTAAAGATAAATATTTGTATGCTCACACATGTACACACATATGCACAAACACACACTCACGCATTCACATGCACACACACACACACATACATATGTGGAGGTATGCATCCAGTCAGGAGAGGGGGGACAACAGAACATTGATTAAAAACTGATATAAAATCTGCCAACAAGCTGACAAAGAGGATGCCTAAAACAGTCCATGTTTTGTTGCAATCAGCTGATCACTAAAGCTGTGCCTGTTTTTTGATGTGCTGCACAGGATGACTTGTACTATATTGTTTGATAGGACAATAGATCTTGTGTGTGCATACATTACCATACAGCATTCTGAAGTCTGGTGTATTTTAGGAATGGTTGTGTAGGGAACCGTTCATAGCTTTGGAAAAACGTTCTTTACAGTTGACAGTTTTAGCCGTTGAGGATACTTGTAGTGGCGCAGGGAAACGGGTCATTGTGTAAGACATTTCCAGCTACTCGCTTCTCTGTTTCCAAGTTCTACCATTCTACCTTGGATCTGTTCTGTCTGTCTGCCTGCAGGGCATTCTGATGCTGCTTCAGAACCTTCCCACGCACCACTGGGGGGACGAGCAGATTGGAGAACTGCTTGCAGAGGCCTTCAAACTGAAGTACATGTTTGCTGATGCACCCAAACACCTGCAGCTCAAGTCCTGACACAGCCACTGATGCTGTGCTGGGAAGATGCAATTGACAGCTCCCCTCCCTGAGACTGGTGTGAGCGACCGTTGGGGGGCAATGGGGGACAGTGCAGGGCCGGCCATTTCTTTGGCAGCAGGACAGTCCTGTGCATCATCGTGGAAGCTGGAAGATGCTTTCAAAAACTTGGAGCAGCTGACGGTGCTGGCTGAAGCGACCTCCTTTTGGGATTCTGTTCATGGAATTCTAGTGGAAAGAAAGATGGGGAATACCACCATCCTTTTGGTTGGTTTTGGGGGTAGACGTTTCCGGCATAGTTGTTTGGTAACAGCTGTCTTGCGTGTGAAGAGGTTTGTCAGGGAAACTGCACCATGGAAAAGATGTAACATGCAGTTTGCTTATATGATAGGGGGGTGGGGAGGGGGTTAAGGAGAAGACTATGACTGGCATGTTGTGTGGAGGAGTTTTGTGCAGTTGTAACTGGGTGGCCACAGCTATGACAGAAGTTTTAGAGCTTTCAGGGAAAAGCCCACCACTGGTTGATCCTCACAGGTACTAAGACAACAAAGTGGAGTTGGACTGTGATGCATTTCTCTGTGACTAGAAGGATGTTGTCTCCCCCCCCCCCACCCCCCCCCCCCCCCCCCCCCCCCCCCCCCCTTTTTTTATTTTTACCTGTGTGGACACTTTGTGACTTGAACCTGGAATGTGAAACAACCAAACCAGTGAAGAGGAGCTCATATCGTTGAAGTGCTGAAGACCACCTTTCATTTGACAGCGCTGATGGCAGATTTGTTTTAGAAACCTGCAGGTGCATACCAGAGCTGGGGTGTCTTGATTGTAGTCAATGTGCCATGACTTTTCATATGGGAGGAAAAAGAGGGAAGGCACTTGTGAATGAAGATCTGTGAGATTGAGAGTGTGTGTGGTACAGTACATGTGTGTTTGAGAACCTGGTAATACAGGGGGTGGTTGAAATGGAATGCATGGATCATAAGGTTGATGTATATATATATATTTGCGTTCCCATTACAAAATAGAACTGTTACGTGATAGTTGTTTGTAACCAGGAGAAAAAACCCAGATACTATGTTATTAAGGTATTGTTGACATCTGCTAAAAGAGAAATGTCATGCTACATTGTTAGCTCTGTGTGTGTGTGTGTGTGTGTGTGTGTGTGTGTGTGTGTGTGTGTGTGTGTGTGTGTGTGTGTGTGTGTGTGTGCGCGCACATGAGTGTCCAAAGTGCAGGCCTTTAGCAGCAGAAATGGGTGAGCACAGTTTTGTACTGGCCCTTTCAGATCCTTTGAATCTTCATGTCTGACAACAGAACTGATGCCGCTAGTCTTGCGCCCCATTTGTAGTTTATTTTCATGGGCTGTTTTCCGGTGAGGAAGAAAGGGACAAGACGAAAATAGCACTGCTCAGCATGATGGTGTTGGACATGAAATGTTAGTCTTTTTTGTTCAGTGATATTTGTCATATATAAATTAGCAAATTTGTAGGACTGATATTTTTGTTCCAGTGAATGAATAAGTGTTCTTCTGCAGGTGCATTGATAGAAGGTTGTTTAACTGTGTGAAATGCAGCTGTAGTGTCAAGGCTCTTACTCCCGTGGTGTTAGATCAGTTCAGGGTGTTCCAGGCCCATTAATTACCCTATACTATTTATGTTTAGTGAATGCATGGATGTTCATCTATGGATGGCAGTGATGTGACCAAGAATGCTGAAAATGCAAATGAAGATCCAAATGCACTGAAGATCCACTTCCTTCCCTCTGACCCACATCCCCTGATCCACTTCCTTATCTCCAGCCCACATCCTCTGATTCACTTCCCTCTCACTCATAGTTATGCAAAGTGAAATGGTAGCTTGTATTTACTATTTCACAATACAGGTTGAAATCTGATCACTTTTTTCAGTCTCAGTCAGTGAGCCAGAGATTTATTGTTTGTGCTGTTTGAAAACTGTCATCAGGCCAGTAGTTCCCAAAACTTACTGTAAGGAGTAACAGGATTGTTATACAGGTGTGCTTGCGGCAAATGAACCCTACTTCCTGTGTGTGGGTAATGCAGTGAGATCAGTGCGTTTGCAGTGAGATTTATGTGTGTAAAATGTGTACAGTGGAACCTTGTTAGTCTTAGTCCTAGTGAATAGTTTCTAGATTTGCTGTGTATATTAACTATTTCAGTAATAAGATTTTTTTTCTGCATTTCTGCCTTAAAACCCCCATCTGCAACCCCAAAAACACACTTCCAGCCCACAATGAATGCTTTTTTTCCCTGAATGATTTTGACTGATAATCAAGCAAACATAAACGCTAAAAAACTGGAAATGCCTCAAGATGCATTACGTAAGCCTGTATAGATCTTGCTGTTAAATACCAAAGGTGGTGCAGTTAAATTCTCCAGTGCGGTCCTTTAATTTTATGACCAATTTGTTAGTTTGCCTCTTCTGGTTTTTTTAATGTTTTTTTATAACTTATATAAGTGGGGATCTGGAAGAGTGTTAAACAGTACCTTAATTGTTGAGTTTTAAAGGAATCTGGTTTGGTGCCTGATTTGGAACATGGATTTTTGGATTAATGTTAAGTAACGACGCAGTTTCCATATAATGAGCACTAAGATTAAAGAGGTTCCAATGTGTATTTTGATTTTACATTTGAGCGTGAATCTTCCAGTTAGGTGTTTTGTGGGACTGGTCACTTTGGTTGCATTTACAAAAGTGTGAGCGGTCACACGTATAGGCGGGCATGCCCATGCAACACATTCTGTTTGTGTGTGTGTGTGTGTGTATTTGGATTGTTTGTGTAGATCTGTGAATGTGGATCAGACTGAAAGCATTTTCCGGTTGACATAAAGTATGTGTGAATCTGTACATATTAAAGTGAGACTGTGGATGATGTCACTGTGAAAATGAAAATGCCTAAGTGGAATATTTCAAGCATATGTACATAATTATTATATGGGATTAGTCCTGAATATTTATGGGTATGGGCCATAGCCTGTAAGCGTATGAAGCGAAGGAATCAAACGACCAACATTTCAGTATGGTCTTACGCATACATGCAATTGTCTGTATAAAGAGCAAATATGTTTAGTGGTCACTCATGGTTTGCTATGACTTCAAAGTTTGTGGATAACCCTAAGATTAGCATTTTCCAGCCAATTTTCTCACAGTCATGGAGTAAACAGTCTACACAATTACACAGTCTGTTTCTGTACTCCTAAACTCAGGCCGTGCAGAAATGTCTGCCAACAAACCTTCACCAGTTTTGATGATGCTGCCAAATTGTATTATTCTCTACTCAAAATGTAATGGCTGGAAACAACGGAGGAAGAAAGAAAAAATATTGAGATGTTGAAATGTTTGCACATTTATTGCCACTTACATAATTAATTTTGTGTACGTGCAGAATGTAAAAATGATAGTAACAATTTCAGGAGGTTGTAGCCATGAAATTTCTGTTCTATTGCCTGGAAATACTGTGATATTGGTAAGTGAATGCTCATACTTTGTCAGAAAAAAAGGTAACAAGATGCACAACTATCACCATTTCATTTAAGGAAGAAGAAGAAAATGGACATATTTTTAATCATTTTTAGTACTGCACTAGTAGTGGTTTGTGTATTTTAAGCACATGTTTTTGGTCATTATGGTAGTTATGGTAAAGATGTGAACATTAGAAAGAGACAGAAAGGACAACTGGTGGGGAAAACAGACTTAACAAGGGGCAATTACTGAAGTAGAGTGATCCAACAGCAGTAAGAAGAAAGAAAAAAGTTACCTTCTTTTTTCCTGTCAAAAGTGTGTTTATTAGCTGAACATGGTTGTCACAGCAAACCTGAAAATACCTATACCTGTAGCCTGTATCTGTGTAAGACCTGGGTCCAGACCAACTGGCAGTCTTGTCAGTTTGTGAAGTGCCCTATTATGAGACGTGCAAATTTGACATGCAGTAGCATGCCACTTACCTTTTGCCCTCCCACCCCTTTTTTTCATGCACATTTCCGCCTGCTTCCCCTTGGGCCTGTGGAGTCTTGATCTCTCTTTGCGTATTAAGGTGAAAAGGGTGGTGAGCTAGCGCGTTATGTTACACAGCAGCAGTTACTGTTAAAGGAAATCAAATATTCAGTGGCATGATATCTACCCATGTGTTAGAAAACACTGTCCAATAATCTCATTTGATCACAGATCTCACTCAGTATAAAAGGAACTCAACAGATGACACACAAAAGCAATTAGAACACACTAGGTAGTACAGTTTTTTTCCCAGGGTGTAAAATTGAATCGGAAACTGACCTGCTCTGTCCATTAAAAAACAAAAGTTATAACCCCGATAATAATGTTAAAAGTGGGCATGGGGGCGGTCATATTGGAATTGCTGCCCATCACTTTTTTTCTTCTCCAGATAGCATCTTTTCAACCAAGCTTGGTGTGCTGACACACAGTCAGAAGTGGGGGGGGGGGGGGGGAGTATTCTGTGACAGTTTCCAGTTGCTAGCGTAATAATGGAGGTCAGAGAAAGCTTCATCTCAATTCCCCAGCAAATGCGTGTCCATCCATTGTCTTCAGAACCAGCTTTAGGATCAAGTTGGTGTGATGTATATCACTAAGAGTGTCATGCAGAGCTTTTCTGGTTGTAGGGGTGGTTTAAATCCCTGCAGAATGGGACTCCAGCATCATATGACCTGCTGAATGTTTTGCAATCAAACTTTGGAGTTCCTGCACATTATTACCACAGTTCAAAATAAGTATGGATTGTGTTTTTTGGTGGGCACATGTACAGCAGGTGGTGTAGCTTGTTGTGCAAGGTGACAAACCTTGTTGATTACAAGTTTTCTCCAGGTGAAATGTATTTAGAATGAATAACGTCAGCAGTGCTTAGCCAACTCAGAGGGAGAGATGACAATAAAAGTGCATTAAAAGAGTTTGTTTTGTAAGATTTTTTTTTTTCTGAAATGTTCTTGTTCTCTTTCCTTCTTTTTTCTTTCACTTAAAAGTGCATTAAAAAAAAATGTTTTGTAAGATTTTTTTTATCTGAAATGTTCTTGTTCTCTTTCCTTCTTTTTCTCTCTCACTTTCTGACACAGATGCATGCATGCACATGCACACACACACACACATGTAATTCTTGCTCCCTTTCCCTTTTCTCTCTCACTTTCTGACACAGATACATGCATGCACACACACACATGTAATTCTTGCTCCCTTTCCCTTTTCTCTCTCACTTTCTGACACAGATACATGCATGCACACACACACATGTAATTCTTGCTCCCTTTCCCTTTTCTCTCTCACTTTCTGACACAGATACATGCACACACACACATGTAATTCTTGCTCCCTTTCCCTTTTCTCTCTCACTTTCCGACACAGATACATGCATGCACATGCACACATGTGACAGTTTCCAGTTGCTAGCGTAATAATGGAGGTCAGAGAAAGCTTCATCTCAATTCCCCAGCAAATGCGTGTCCATCCATTGTCTTCAGAACCAGCTTTAGGATCAAGTTGGTGTGATGTATATCACTAAGAGTGTCATGCAGAGCTTTTCTGGTTGTAGGGGTGGTTTAAATCCCTGCAGAATGGGACTCCAGCATCATATGACCTGCTGAATGTTTTGCAATCAAACTTTGGAGTTCCTGCACATTATTACCACAGTTCAAAATAAGTATGGATTGTGTTTTTTGGTGGGCACATGTACAGCAGGTGGTGTAGCTTGTTGTGCAAGGTGACAAACCTTGTTGATTACAAGTTTTCTCCAGGTGAAATGTATTTAGAATGAATAACGTCAGCAGTGCTTAGCCAACTCAGAGGGAGAGATGACAATAAAAGTGCATTAAAAGAGTTTGTTTTGTAAGATTTTTTTTTTCTGAAATGTTCTTGTTCTCTTTCCTTCTTTTTTCTTTCACTTAAAAGTGCATTAAAAAAAAATGTTTTGTAAGATTTTTTTTATCTGAAATGTTCTTGTTCTCTTTCCTTCTTTTTCTCTCTCACTTTCTGACACAGATGCATGCATGCACATGCACACACACACACACATGTAATTCTTGCTCCCTTTCCCTTTTCTCTCTCACTTTCTGACACAGATACATGCATGCACACACACACATGTAATTCTTGCTCCCTTTCCCTTTTCTCTCTCACTTTCTGACACAGATACATGCATGCACACACACACATGTAATTCTTGCTCCCTTTCCCTTTTCTCTCTCACTTTCTGACACAGATACATGCACACACACACATGTAATTCTTGCTCCCTTTCCCTTTTCTCTCTCACTTTCCGACACAGATACATGCATGCACATGCACACATGTAATTCTTGCTCCCTTTCCCTTTTCTCTCTCACTTTCTGACACAGATACATGCATGCACATGCACACACACACATGTAATTCTTGCTCCCTTTCCCTTTTCTCTCTCACTTTCTGACACAGATGCACATGCACACATGTAATTCTTGCTCCCTTTCCCTTTTCTCTCTCACTTTCTGACACAGATACATGCACACACACACATGAACACCTAAGTGATCATGCACACAAAATCACAGCCAGAACCCGGATCAGTACATATGGATCAATCTTTTATTAATAGAAAAGATACAAAACTGAGCATCTTTATATCAGTTTATAACAATAACGATGGAAACCATCCATTGAAAACTAGAGGATTGGAAATATTCAAAGACTAGTGAGGAAAGACCACAAACACACTGTTAAAACTAAGAGCTACATAGATACCTACCCCATGACCAAGTCCTGTTGTGACCACTGACCAGAAAAATGGAAAAAACTGAAACAGCGTGTGAATATGTCTCAATGGTGAAGACCAGCCCACAGGTAAATGGTCTTACTTGCACAGTAAACATGTGCTAGAAGATGCATCTCTGGTGGAGTTTATGCACCTTGTGTTTACTCGCATGCCAGGTGAGAGCTACTGTAGGAGGCGGGTTTTGTTGTTGCGTTTGAGTGACATCTTTCAAATCTAACTCCCCTGGTAGTTGAGGAGACAAAGGAAATGGAGTCAGTAACATTGTATACTTTGTAACATGCACACAGTGTAACATCGCATACAGTGTAAGTTATGAGTCATAGGTGAAGAGATCACAAGGATTATCACATGTAACAACCTGGAAGATAAACCTCAGCCCCTAAATAGAACATTCAGTTGAAGTTATAATACAGCTACACATGTCTAGTTCCTAAACAACACTGTGGACATTGATTAAAAAAAATAAAAAATGGCTTGTGCACAGCATCAACATTTATTATTTTGGAGTAAGAGTGGTTTGACCAGCTTGGGCAATCATGCTGAAGACAGGTGTGCAAAATCAACAAAATGCCCCTTCAGACTCTTCATTTCATTGAGAAACCCTTGTTTATAGTGAATCAAGCAAAGAACTGATACCTCAGAAGAGAATGTATGAATATTTATATTGAACCATACATATATCCTTAAAATGCTTCTATTTGCACAGCATCTACCACTGCCAAAAATAAACAGACAAGCCCATAAATGCAAAAATTCAATTTTTATCTTACATCTCTTATTTAACGTACT
Source organism: Alviniconcha strummeri (assembly GCA_963584105.1). Classification (NCBI taxonomy): domain Eukaryota; kingdom Metazoa; phylum Mollusca; class Gastropoda; family Provannidae; genus Alviniconcha; species Alviniconcha strummeri. Next base: position 16,158,638 of record OY757547.1, read on the forward strand.
GGAATCATGTACTGGCCGCATAAACTCTGTGACAGCATGGTGCAAGTATACATTTATCATTTCCTTTTCTGTCATTGGATGCACTTCCAGGCTTATTTACTGATCTCATGACTTTTGGTTATGATTTTAAAGCTAAGGACTTGAGCCCAATCAAAAATGCTCCTTTATTCAATTAAAACATTTTTCACTAGATGCTTCTTTTTCCCTGAGCTGCATGAGACATACATGTATGTATATGTGGGGTGGGGATAGCTCAGTGGTTAGAACTTGTGATCAAATGGTCGTAGGTTCAAATCCCTGCTGGAGTGGCGGGAGAATTTTCTTCTCCAGGGTCAACTTTCTGTGCTGACTCTTATTTTGGTATCCATTCTACCTCCGTGTTACAGCAGTAGTACGTAAAAGACCCTGGTCATTCTGCCAAAAGCACAAGTGGCAGGTTACAGCTAAACACGCATACACCTTACGTATGTGGCTTTGCATGAAGTGACATGGTGCATGGTTGTATGGTGTACACAGAACGTGCCGAGATGGCAGCAGTTTCTTGTGACACCAGCCATGCCAGCTCTGTAAGTACACCACTTCGGTGGATATTAAAAAAACGCGCTATAAAAAGCTATTCACTCATGTAGAATCACATGCGAGCGCAGTGAGTCTGCTCGAGAGCGGAGAATAGCGCTATATAAAAACAATAATAATAATAACAGCGCTATATATATAAAAGCAATCAATAATATATATATTACATAAGGTTTTAAAAACTGCAAACCAATTTCTCCCATTATTCATTTTTAAGCCAATGACACATACTATGATGAATAGCAAAAGTGAAATTTCATTGTGCCTACTTTATCAGTGGAAGACTATATAATAAAAAGAATTTTAAAAAGAAAAAGTTACAAGTATCTGTGAAACTGTACAAAAAATTGAATATCTGTGACAAGGTAACAAGGAGTCCTACACCATACTAGCACAGAAATACTTGCCAAAAACATAAATTTACCCAATAAAAGGTTGGTGTATTTGGGGCCAATAAGAGCAAATCACAAAATGGTCAAAAACGTTACATATAAACCCAAAGAATATCAAACACGCTACCAAAACATTCTCTTATATGTGTACATTTTGGGCCATCGAAGCCTTCTTCAAGAACATATTAATGCCCATCCTATGGATACCAATATTCTTGTATACTAATGTATATACAGATATTCTTCTTCCTTGTGGATCACTTACTAATGCCTCATGTCCTCATTCCATCATGGGCCGTTATTTACTTTGTCATGAATAAATACAGGTAAATAAATTCAAGATATTGTACAATTGTGATTCTCTCCTTAGTCTGGATTTGCAATTGTGTTTGATCAAAAATTTCACTCCTGTAATACCCCTCACCCCCAAACAAACCCCCCCCCCCCCCCCCCCCCAAAAAAGAAGCTTTCTCAAGCTTGTAAAGAGATGCAGAGAGAAACTGATATACACTACAGGTGAGAACTATCTCTCTATACCCCCAATAAGCACACACACAAAACTAATCCAGATCATTTTCTTCACACAATAACTTATTTTTTCAAATGTAATTCACATCTGTGACGTACTATTTAAAGCCAATAAAAAATATGCACATCAAGTATTCACCAAAGCAAATGAAAATATGCACATCAAGTATTCACCAAAGCAAATGAAAATATGCACATCAAGTATTCATGTGACAGGCATGTAAGTACAGAAATTATTGTATCAAGCAAGTTGTTTCCAGATATTCAACAGCTTAAAGGAAACTTTACAAGATGGAGAAAATGTGTAAAGATTTGTACCTGCAGGCTTCATAAGTTTCTTTAATTAATATTTATGCAAAGGTTTTAATACATCTTTATGCAACGGAAGCACTTTTTTGCTTCAAATTTGAGCAGCCATGTTCAAGAGCAAAAAAAGTAAGGCTCATGACATAATATACACTTGTGCCACATCTGCCAGCCTTGTTCACGTAACATCACAGACTGCCAGACACAAAATGACAGTGCTCACAGTCATGTTTTCATGACTATAAATTGTCAGTAACTGACAAACTTGACATGAATGGCCTGAAAACTGCCTCTGAGTATTTTTTTTTACTCCATTCCTATTGATGGGGTCCATGACTTCATTCCCGGTTTGGTGCCATGTGGGCAATGTATTTATGTCATAACATGTAATAAACCTCACTTCATCAACAACTTGCTGTGAACAGTAAATGTCAACCTGCAATGTGAAAAGGGAAAAAAAAGTGCTCCACAAAAGAAAAAAAGAAAAAAAAAGGATCAAACAACACCCAATGGAATCTAGGCCCTTTAAAAAATAAAAAAGGCTGAAACCTTCAAATTAATTTCTTCCTGTAAGAAACTCCAGCGCAAGGAAATGGTATGCAAGCATCAATAATTTAGTCACTTTGTCTCATGCAGTACATCTTTCAAGGGTCATTTAACTCAGCTGTAAATTGTACAAGTTCCCATGTGGAATCTCCAGTAAGCTTGAAGTCACAAACAAAACAAAAAAACGGTCAAGTCTGGATAAATAAATAAACACCACAGTAACATGCTGGTGTTTTGTTTCAATATCCATTAAATAAAGTTACGCATAAATATGCCAACTAGTACCAGTGAAAACAAAACATCGTTATTCCCCACTCAATTATTAATGATCTTTATCACAGTAAGAAGTTATATATCTGAATGGGGGTACAGCTGCTGTGTAACAAAGCATGGTTTATGCCATTGCTACCCCCCCCCCACCCACCCCCCCCCCCCAACAATCCCATGCAAACTGTAACCAACATTTTATTATGCATACAGGAATGCACATCTGCATAATTATATAATACTGCTAAAAATAAAATCTGCACATGTGAGGGACTGTGGGTGGGGGTGGGGGTAGTTTTTGAGGCTTTTGTAAGTGAAGGAACAATCACATTCATAAAATCAAAAAAACATGCATGTTACATCTTTACAATGTTGGGTGTGTGCATGCATGCATGTAATCACCATAGGAATTCCTGTTGCAAATGGATCAGTACAACAGCATAACTGATGCATATTACACAATAAGGTCATTTATTTAGCTGCAGTAGTGTCCGTCTAATCCCACTTGCCATGACATAACTGCCATGGTTGACTGGGTGTTAAGAACCAATTCCCCTTCCATTCTATTGAATCCAACAATCTTTGAAAGCTAACCATGTTGTTCTGTTGATGACTGATCTGCCACACATTTCTTTAAATTCCACATTTCCTCAGGCTGTTTAATGGATCATAAAATGTGTAGTCTTTCAGCATTATGTTTACTGTGGTGAAACTGAAGGGGAAAAAAAATAATGTTCATCACCGAATTTATGAAACGGACAACTGGTATCCATTCCATGTCAAATGTACCAATTTTCGCATGTTCAGCCCAGTCATTTGGCATCTTTTACAAAGTCACACAAAGCAACAACAAAAACAAACAAACAAATTCATTATTACTAAATCAAAATAAGGTTCATGTTCCATAAGCACTTAAAATAAACTCTGCATGTCAGATCACATGGTTTCTCTTGAATTTGCTAGTCCATTGGGAAAATGAACATCGACAAGCCTTAAAGAAACAAGCCCTCTCAGAACTTGCTTCAAATAAAATCCCTGAGTTCGGGTTTTGGTTCTGATCTCTTCCCCTGCTGGACAAAAGGGTTCAGCCCAAGAGGAAATCCACAGGCTCAGGAAAGCCCATATGTGCTCCACCACATCTCTGAGAAGTTTCAATATGACAGCCAGCTACAATGCATGCACCAAGAAAGGGAATTCAGCATAGCCCTCATTCGCAAATGTTTTGGTGCTGAATAGTTATGGAAAGCACACAAAATAAAATGGCCCAGATCTTGTTTTAAAAAGGAGCAGTGAAACTTCTGCAAGTGATCTCCACACTAGTTAATGGAATGGTCACAGTCATGGGATATATATCTCCACACAATTTAATTGTAGGAGAAAATTCATCCAATGATGGGTGCTCATGGCTGGCTGGCCGACATGCTGGACTGTGCATCCAACAGCCTTAGGGTTCAAGTCCTGGACGCAGCAGGGCAAGGCGTTGACACTTGCATGGACTCATCAGTGCCTGTAGCACATTTGTGTGTACATCACACTAAGACAGTCATGCACCTTTCAACCAGACATAGTTTTTAGGCCCAATGGTCAGTGTCAGGGATTGATTGATTGACTGACACAAAGACAACTCTAGCTGAGTAATCAAAATGATGATTCTGGCTACTCCTAATGGCAAAAGAAGAAGTTTGATGAAAAAATTACATTTGCAACCATGATCTCAATGACACACAGGATCCAAAATAGTAAGGCCAGCTTTCAGGTATAGATATTTTATTCTAGGTTTGCGAAGAGTATTATCAACTAAGGCAGTGAGTGACTGAGAAGTGCATATATAGCCCCACTCATTCCGCTCAATCACTCAATGTTTTATATTATGTCTGCGCACAGCAAGGTCATATTGTCTCATTCCACTCCATTATGTAAATATTCCATTCTAGATCTGAGACCAGAGAAAGAGTATTATAAACTAAGGCAGTAAGTGACCGAGAAGTGCATATAGAGCTCCATTCATTTCACCCAATTATGTAGATCTTTTATTCTAGATCTGAGACCAGAGAAAGAGTATTATAAACTAAGGCAGTAGGGGGTTGAAAAGTGTGTAGCTCCACTCATTCCACTCCCAGTTTCCTCAGATCTTTGCCTCCGGTCTTTTCCATTGGTAAGTGCCAGTGTAGCGGAAGTTGAACTTGTAACACAGAGCATCATTCTCCTTTGGCCCACGACTGAAAGAAAAAAAGAACATTTTAATTCTGGAAGTCAATCATGTCATGTCAAATCAACAACCAAACTGCTTCAGTTGCTTTCAACAAAAATAATTGTTTTAGTGGTTATCTGTGCAATGGAGGGTTTCTCTCAACTTGGGGGAGGAATGAGATGAGTAAATGCATGTATGTAAAAAACATTTTTAAAAGGAAGGCTAGCGGGTCAAATGTACTAATTTTGCACAATGGCAGAACAACATTCTTGTTTTTTAAATCATGCTTCAGTAGTAGCATCATCTGTCCAAGGCCATTTTTCTTTGGTGTTAGCAAAGCAAAATAAAATGAAGCAAACAAATAAGCGCCCTTGGTCAACTCACATTCAAAACAAGAAAACCTTTTTCTCTTCCCCTCTTCTGTCATCTTGAAATGGACAAAGGCACTATGGTATGACTGTCACAAACGTATAGCTTATTTGTTAGACAGCGCTTGAAAGATTATATTTTTAACATGGTCAATGTTTTAGTAAAAGCAAAATTAAGACCTGCCTTGCCCTGGTGCTTCAAGGCTGCTCACTGGCTAATGAGACCTGCCTTGCCTTGGTGCTTTAAGGCTGCTCACTCACTAATGAGACCTGCCCTGCCTTGGTGCTTTAGGGCTGCTCACTCACTAATGAGACCTTTTGCACCAGAAACTGCCTCAGACATCAAGCCTGAGCAAGTTTACCTTGTTCTTAAAGGACACCCTCTAACTAATGAGACCCATCACTAAGTAGTAACATGCCACTGTCCTTCACTCCTATCAGTCTGGCGGTGTGTGTGTGTGTGAGAGAGTGTGTGTGTGTGTGTGTGCATGCGTGTGTGTGTGTGAGCGTGCACACATTTTGCACATAATATGCTTAAACCCCTGTTGATGTGTACATTATGTGTTAGCTTTTGTTAAATTGCGGGTAACAGTCTCAGTCTCAGTGTACATTATGTGTGTTATGTTTCTTCAGCTGTATAGGCACTTTACAAATTTCCATTAAGTAAACAAAATATATCAATTGCAAACTCACATTCAAAAGAGGAAAACCTTTTTCTTTTTCCCCTCACCTCACATTCACCTCGCATTCGAAACAGGATCTGTCACCTTGAAATGGATCATGGTCACTGGTACGACGGTCTACAGCTTATAATGTCACTGTCAGGCAGAGTTGGAAAGATATAGCTCAAGTAAAGAGTATTTAAACACCAACATTTAGGTTATAAATAGCTGAGGTAGGAATAGCATCAGTTATATCCCTTGTTGTGCATGACCACTACTTCACAAAGGTAGATAACTGGTTTTCAAGGCCTAGTCACCATGATGGTTTATCAGGGCAAACATTATATAGAAGTCATACAAAGTTTTCAGAGCAATAGGTCTCAATGGTAAGAGGGTGTCTTTCAAAAACAACAAGAACTTGTTCAAGCTTGATGTCTCAGGCTGTTTCTGGAGCGATATTTATTTACATGAACACTTGTTGAGCTCCTCATCTTGAGCTGGCTTGGCGTAGTGGTAACTTGCGTTAGGCTGGTAAACAGAAGGACCTCTGTTAAATTCCAGTTTGGCATTCCTCTCTCTTCAAAAGTTGTGGTCTGTGAACAGTCTTATGACTTTGTCCCTCAAAATTAATGAAACATTAACATGGCTCTCATCACTGCCCATCTTAATGCAGGAGTCATTCTGGTGGTGACAGTGTAACAATAGATATATGATTTCCCTCTTCCACAAAACTATGCTTGGGGCTCATCTTGAGATGAGCCCCAAGCATTTTACAATAGCTACTATAGCGCCATAAGTTCCATTAGTGACAGGGTACCATTTAAGAAGAATCTTATGAACTTGTTCAAGCTTGATGTATTAGGCTGTTTTTGGAGCAACAGGTGTCAATAGTCAGAGACAGCCCTTTAAGAACATATGAACTTGTACAGGTTTGGTGTCTTGAGCTCGTTTCTGGAGCAGCAGGTCCCATTAGGAAGTATATGTCCTTTAAGAACAAGGTAAACTTGCTCAGGCTTAATACCTTAGGCTGTTTCTGGAGCAATATGTCTCAATAGTAAGAAGGTGCCCTTTAAGAACACTGTGCTTGTTCAAGATTGATGTCTTAATTATGCTGTTTCAGGAGCAACAGGTCTCAACAGTAAGCTGCCTGTAACCTCTTGACTGCTGAGTGACAGAATATTCTATTGCTAAGTTGAGCACACACCAGTGTCCAGTGGTGTTTCCTACCACAGGAAACCACAGGCTTTCCCCTATAAACAGGTACCAATGACATTGCAGTGATGTTGTATGGAAATTATAAGCCTGTGCTTTGAAAGAGTGACTGCCTTAGGTTTTCTGGCTTGCCACCACATGTGGAGAAAAATGGCTGATGGCGGAGCTGCCACTCTGCATACTGTTTTTTCATATTTATTCACTAAAAAATGTCTCTAGGTCAGATTTTGTCTAGGGAGCGTTTGTCACCCTTATTTTCCTCTCCTGTTTACTCCTGTTCTCATGATCTGGCAAATACAATGTCAACCAAAAAAAGCATGTGCCGCAAAAGTTGTCAAATTTGAGTAGGTACTTTCAAACAGTTTTTTTTATACCTGAAAATGAAAACATTTTGTTTCAAAATTATGCTAATCTTGTAGACAAATGAATAAAGTTTACAACAACAAAACTTTTATATATCCAGCTTGAAAATGACAGGCACTACACTTTTTACAATTATTTTCCATTCAAAACCTGAAATTTCCCTGGCAGTGGTGGTTGCACCAAAAATGGGCTGTGCTGGCAGTGAACAGGTTAAAGAACACTATGAACTTGTTCAAGCTTGATGTCTTAAGCTGTTTCTGGAGCAATGTGTCTCAACAGTAAGAAGGTGCCCTTAAAGAACACTATGAACTTGTTCAAGCTTGATGTCTTAGGCTGTTTCTGGAGCAATACATCTCAACAGTAAGATGGTGCCCTTAAAGAACACTATGAACTTGTTCAAGCTTGAAGTCTTAGGTTGTTTCTGGAGCAATAGGTCTCAATAGTAAGAAGGTGCCCTTAAAGAACACTATGAACTTGTTCAAGCTTGATTTCTTAGGCTGTTTCTGGAGCAATACATCTCAACAGTAAGATGGTGCCCTTAAAGAACACTATGAACTTGTTCAAGCTTGAAGTCTTAGGCTGTTTCTGGAGCAATAGGTCTCAATAGTAAGAAGGTGCCCTTAAAGAACACTATGAACTTGTTCAAGCTTGAAGTCTTAGGCTGTTTCTGGAGCAATAGGTCTCAATAGTAAGAAGGTGCCCTTAAAGAACACTATGAACTTTTTCAAGCTTGAAGTTTTAGGCTGTTTCTGGAGCAATCGGTCTCAATAGTAAGAAGGTGCCCTTAAAGAACACTATGAACTTGTTCAAGCTTGATGTCTTAGGCTGTTTCTGGAGCAATAGGTCTCAATATTAAGGTGCCCTTAAAGAACACTATCAACTTGTTCAAGCTTGATGTCAGGCTACTTTTGGAGCAATGGGTCTCAATAGTAAGAAGGTGCCCTTAAAGAACACAATGAACTTGTTCAAGTTCGATGTCATAGGCTGTTTCTGGAGCAATATGTCTTATTACTGAACTTGCTCAAGCTTGATGTCTTAGGCTGTTTCTGGAACAATAGGTCTCAGAGGGTACCCTTTAAGAACAATAATTTTATGAACTTGTTCAAGCATGAAGTCTCTGGCTGTTTCTGGAGCGATAGGTCTCATTGTTTAGAGGGTGCCCTTCAAGAACAGTACAAACGTGTTCAAGCTTGATGTCTCAGGCTGTTTCTGAAGCAAAAGGTCTCACTAGCTAGAGGGTGCCCTTAAGAATTAGGGTGCCATTTAAGAACAAGGTGAACTCCCTCAGTCTTGATTCTTAAGCGGTTTTTGGTGCAAATGGTCTCATTAGTGAGTGAGCAGCCCTTAAGCACCAGGGCAAGGCAGCTCTTAACTTTGTTTTCACTCAAACATTGACAACGTTAAACACGTGATGGGCTTTGTTCAAATTAGGGTTGCCGTATCAGCGTGTGCATAAGGACATTAATAAACTGGGATCCAAAATGTCATTAAATAAGAAACCTAGCCTCACCTGGTTTGACTTGCACATTTACAAGCATACTTGCAAAGGGAAGGAGGGAGGGAAGATGCCAGGGGAAAAAGAGCAAGCTAATTGTCTGAAGATTCAAGGAAGTTCATAGAACTACACTGCATTCTATAGTCACACCTATTTAACAGTGTAGCAACATCCTGCAACACACCAAAACTTCGGCTGTTGCACTTTGGACTTGTGTGGCACATACGTTTAGTCTTTTGCAGAGAATCTGCATGTGAGGATGGCCTCTTTAATTGCTTCATCAATAAAGGGAACATAAAGAAGTGTTTTGCTTTACTTGTGCATTTGTATACCTGTGTATGCATGTATTTATGCATGTATCATGTGCACTTGTGCATGTGTGTGCATGCTTGTATATGTGTGTGTGTGCACATGCATGTACACATTAGTGAGTGCATGTGCATATTTTGTGTGTGCACCCTTGCATGCATGCATGCATGCGTGTGTGTGTGTGTGTGTGTGTGTGTGTGTGTGTGTGTGTGTGTGTGTGTGTGTGTGTGTGTGTGTGTGTGTGTGTGTGTGTGTGTGTGTGTGTGTGTGACTGCACACGAGTGCATACATACATACATATATGTGTGCATGTACACATGTGTTTGACTCTCCCCTTAGATGTCACAGTTTCGTTAGGCACACAAGACAAACATTTTGTTTCATGTAACTTTGCACTTTCTACCCTGTGACTCCAGACAAACAGGATGCACAAAGTTACAGCTGGTCTTCAAGAATGACCATTCCCAATTACATATCCTTCACTTGTGCTGTTTTTTGTTCTTGTCTGTTTTTACAGAACTATACAGAGATGTGCAACAGAGATGGACAACAAACAAGGGATCAGTTTTTTGTTTTTGTTTTGTCTGTTTTTACAGAACCATACAGAGATGTGCAATAGTGATGGACAACAATCAATCACAAAACTTTTATGTCTGTTTATTTAGTCAAATGCATACCACTTCTGTACATATAATTATATAATATGTTCAAGGTGTAAAAAAAAGCAAAACTGGAACAATATAAAAACTGTCACGAATAAAATGCATGGTATATAATTTATGTGACTGGTTATGGCAGACACTGTACATACAATGTTTACTGTAAGTTTCATATTTTGATTTCAATGTAAAGAAGTAACAGAATGCAAAAAAAAAAAAAAAAAAAAAAAAAAAGCAAATGATTCTCAAAATGCAAAAATCAAATTCCTCAGAAATCCTGAAAGTAATATTGAGCAATTACAGCAGAAACCACAGCTTTCAAAGACAGGTTACAACCCACCCTGGTTAATATTCATAGCAGCAGTGTTATTCCATGTGTTGTGCACACACACAAAATGTTGAGCTTGAAAGAAACTGATTGCTCTCTAGTACACATGGATGTATATTGCAGATCAATGTCTAGTACACATGGATGTATATTGCAGATCAATGTCTATCACTGGCGGGAGCTGCCACAAGTATCATTTTTGTCGTGACAAACACGTGTTTGTCGCAAGAAAATATGTTTTGTTACGAAAAATGTCGTGACAAAACAGGTCTTTTGTTGCAACAAAAGTATGCTTGTCGCGACAAAACTTTTGCTGTGTTTGTCACAACAAAAATGATACTTGTGGCAGCTCCAGCCATGGATAAATGTCAGCGATATTAGATGTACACAATCAGCAACTACAAGGTTTCACATACAGAGATAGAAAATAGTTTGCTTGTAAAATGCCATATTCATATACAAACATGTATTATACCATTTACTTGTAATTTATAATAATGGCTGGTTGGGAAAAAAGTGTTCAGTTCATACGACAAGGGACTGATTTAATGGATTCAGGAAGGGCCAATCCTGCAAAAACCAAGACAGGAATTTTGTGACAAACTGACATCCAACAAGGAATGTGGACTGCAGACCTATGGCACTGTCATGGTCACAGATTTGCAAAAGCCTTCAACAGAGTAAACCGCAAACTGAAATACCACCAGCAGCATCAGGGGGACAGCTTACACAGGGGTCACCACGGACAGAAGTCAGGTATCAGATTTTAACATCCTGTCAACCACACATGGTCACGTCAGGACAAGCACTGGACAGATGACAGGCGCTGCTTGCTGAGGGGACGAAACCAGACTTTTCTGACGCTACAGTCAAAACCCATTTATGCAACTGGCTATGGGACTGGGCAAAAGCTGGTCAGTCATCTGACCGAGTGTCACTGTGTGGGTTCAACCCTGGGATCAAAGTTCACATGCTACCCTGCGATCAGACTTCATATATGTCCTGTTCTGAGTGCTGTCAGACATGTCTGACTTGAAGGTGCCACATGCATGAGTCAACTGAAACCAGTATATTCTCTCTCTCCAAAGATTTGACAGAGGAGCAGTGACTGAAGTGGTAATCATCATGCTGAATCAGGTGAGAGAACATACATATGAAGGCCAACTCGCCAGTAAGCAGAGAGAAAGGAGCTTAAGAAGCCCAGGCGATTGCAGTACAACTTCAAAAAGACAGTCTGGGACTGGAAAACAGATGCTTGCAAGCCAAGCTGATCGTAACACCATGCCAATGTTACAAGTTTTTTGTTGTTGTTGTTTTTTCAAGCATAAAACAAGTAAAAAATTGGGACTGAGGCAAACTGGCTATCATTTAGGGTTGGCCATAGGACCCGGCCGGTCTGGGCTCCAAACCTGTGCAGAAACACCTGACACAGATTGAAATTGAAGCAACAACATTTCTGATCACATATGGTACTTTTGACAGCACATCAAGAGGTGCTTCAGGGCTCCTCCTGAACGGGTCTCTGTCTGTTCCCACATCAACCATCTCACAGAATGAACTGCTTTACCATCAAGGTTGTTTGCTGATGACACCCTGCTGAACCGTAACATCACAGAAGACGGTCACAAAGCACTGCCTGACGAACCTCGCAAAGAGGAAAGAAGAACAACGCATGTAATACTTCAGAGTAAGGTTGCTCAGAGTCTAGGGGCTGTGCTGGTCAGGACTCAGCCCTGGGGAATGCTTTGCTCACCAGACTGGCTTAGTCTAAGACCCCAAATGAATACTGTAGCAATTTTTCTTCACCTATAGTTCACAGCCAGGAATGAGCTCTTCTTGATGAAGTCATTTAACTTCATTTCATTTGGGTTTTTCACTTTCCTCACACATTCCCTTGCGTTCTCAGCACAAACTTTCACTTCTATACGAAGTGAAAGAAGGTGGTCACCTACAGAAAAGCAGCAGCATGCCATCCCACTGACAAAGGATAACATTCTTCCAGAATCAAACATGCTAAAGACCAACAGCCACACCCTTTGTGGGCATATTTACAAGAGGCAGTGAGTTACACCAACCAAGTATCTCTGCATGATCTTGCAACACAAATGCATGTTGAGTCATCAGCATCAAAAACATCTGCTACACAGCAAACTGGATCCTGGGCTTCCGCAGAAGAATCCTTAAGGTAAGCGAGTGCTTTTGAGAAGAACTGCCCTGATGTAATCGTACAGGCTGACTGGGTAAGTTACTACTGAGAAGAACCCTGAAGGTAAGTGAATACAGGTACATCAAGGCACAGACTAACAAGACTCTAGTTAAGCTGATCCTTGAGCATGCCACCTCAGCTAGTGCACCAGCATAAGGATGCAGAAAGGATTGCAGAAGAGCAAAGACACACTGTACCATCTGTACTGATGATTGGAGAAGTGCAGACGCACTGCACCCTTTGTAAAGATGACTGGAGAAGCGCAAAGGCACACTGCACCCTTTGTAAAGACAACTGGAGAAGTGCAAAGACACAATGCATTCTTTGTACTGATGATTGGAGAAGTGCAAAGACACACTGCATTCTTTGTACTGATGATTGGAGAAGTGCAAAGTGCCAAAGACACACTGCACCCTTTGCAGCCAGTGTAAGAACACATGAAGGTATCACAGACATAATGCCAGAGCTCTCTCGTCCCACCTGCTGTGCAGCAGAGCAAAGCAACCACAGACTTCATGCTACACAAGCTCCACACTCCAAAAGTACACAGCACAAAGTGACCACCAGACTTCATGCTACAGAAGCTTCACACTCAAAAAAAAAAAAAAAAAGAAGCACAAAGTGACCACCAGACTTCATGCTACAGAAGCTTCACACTCCAAAAAATACACAGAACAAAGTGACCACCAGACTTCATGCTACAGAAGCTCCACACTCCAAAAAATACACAGCACAAAGTGACCACCAGACTTCATGCTGTAAGGAAACTGGAGGCCAGAGCATCAGGAAGGAAGGAAGGAAGGAAGGAAGGAACACACAACAAATAAATACACTTGCTGGAAACGGCACTTTCTCCCCCAAGATATACAGATGTATGGCAACTTGTTCTCCCCATGAATCAGGCCCGTCCCCCTCCCGCTTAATCCATTAAAAAACTGTTTCTCTCTCTCTCCCCCCCTCCCCCCCCCCCTTCATGTTACACTGTTGTACACTGCAAAAATAAAGAAACTGATTAATATTATATGTATGTCAGCATATTAATATACAGATTAGGTCTGATTTTGATCTCTCTCTTTCTCAAACACACACAGTTACACATTTACTGAAACAACATAATAATCCATAACACAGTTACTGACCATAAACAAAAACTCATTTTAGACACAGACTGATACAAAACCCAAAACTACTTTCTGGGCTTCCAAATCAGTTGTGTGTTTTTTTAAGAATTTAAATTAAAAACAAAACAAAAACAGAACACTATTGCAACCAATTGTAGTCATGCTTGGGCAGTTCAGTTATGTTTGTTTCTCTGACATTACTTCATAATAATTGCAATGCACACCTCCACATTTTCCTGTGTGCATACCTGTCCATGTGTTCCTGTGAGCATGCCCATTTCTGTGAGCATGCCTGCATGTTTTTGTGTGCATGCTCTTGTGTGCATGCCTGTGTGTGCTACTTTTATGCCTGTGCCTGTGTACATTCCTCTTCCTGTGTGCATGCCTGTCACCATGTGCATGCTTGTGTCTGTGTGCATGCACACCTATGCCTGTGTGCATACCTGTGCCTGTGTCCACACCTCAGCACATCATCAGTAAATATTTTAATGCAAAAATCAAACGTCTGATCTGGGGAACATTAAATAAAAATTTAAAAAACAAACATTTGAACTGCTAAAGGTTAAAGGAACAAAGCTCAGGCCATGCAACTGATCAGAAAGTATCATCATGCAATAAACAAAAAATATGGTGTGCAGTATTTATGCAACATGCAAAACAGCCAACCAGCATACAAACAAGCAAACAAAACTCTGTTCATGAAAACAAATTCATCTACTGTTACATTAATGTTAATTTCAAGATCTTGCCCTGTAATATGTACCTAGAGCTGTAAAAAAAAGTTACATCTAATAAACAAACAGCAAAACAAAAAAAATCAATAAAAGGAAGGATATAAAACCATACTCCATGAAACAAAAAACAACAACAAAAAAGCACCAAATACATTAAAATACAAACAAACAAAAAACAGAATATATGATGAAAAACACAAAGGACCGCAAAGGTTTGGTCAAAACCATGTCTAAAGAGAAACAGAACTTTGACTCTGAGGTTGTACAATTACGACTGAATGAAGCCAACAACAACAAAAGAAATGCGAGTGCTGTCAAAACCACAACCAAACAAGCCCCAAACCCTGAGGTACAAATGAATACATAATTATGATAAGAGAAAAAAAACACCCACCCACAAAAAACAACAACATGAGTGCAATCAAAACCATGACCAAACAGGAATCGAAAAATATTTCGGTGCAAATGATCCAAAAGAAGAGGTGGAATTCATCCCTGTTCCACATGTGTGTTTTGACTTGACAGAGAGTTACATAAACTATATGGGGCAGGGGGACCACACCTTACAACTACAGAAACAAAGAAGCAGAGGTGAAACACTTGTTGCCTGAAGCCAACAATCACAAAACCAGGCCGACAAAAACCAAAGAAACATGAACCATTCATGGCACTATCAACGGAAATGCACAAGGGTTACAAGTGAACAATTTGCATCTCAGTTTATCCTGGGTGCCCATTTATAGGTGCCTGTATAGGAGAAGTCATTGTTCTTGATCAGTTCATCCGACTCAACAGGACCTCGACTGAAATCAGCAAGAACAGTTCACTTTACTGTCAGAAATCATGCCAGCAAAGTCAAAGAGAGGTTAGTTCAAAAGAGGGGTCTGGCAAGAGACACATAATAATATACAAAATTGTACAGCTGTCACTTGTTTTGTTGTTGTTGATTAATCACAGAAATTAGCCACAAAACACACGGTCAAACACACATTTAAAACGAAAAGGAGCAAACGCTCGGTCAAATCACATTCAAAAATGGGAGAAAAAGTTTATCTTTTCATAATTTCTCTCTCATGGTTTGAAAATTGATCAGTCACCAAAACTGGTATGAGTGCACATAAAGTTCAGCAGAGATTACCTTATTATGAAGTTTCCAAGATCTCACACAGGTTAAACAGCACTGAGAAAAACACTTACATCTTTCACCGAGCAGAAATCTCCTTTAAATACGCTCTCTGATCCTAAAGCATTATGCTCAGAAACCTATCCATGTATATATTATCTGAAAACAATCATACCAAGTTTGAATTTGACTGAGTAAGATTTTGTCAAGAAAAGGCAATGTTCTTCCTCATCTTTCTGATAATTACATTGTGCCTTTGACATCAGATCAAAGTTACTAAAACAGGCACAAATCTGTACGGCCACACAGTGGTTGCCATCAGGCAAAGCAATTAACTGATCACTAAAATTAAAGCAGTTTGTATCAACAAAATGATCATTAAAATTATAAAAAACCTGATCATTAAAAAAAAAAAAAAAAACTGAATTAAAATTATATATAAAAAACTAATCATTAAAATTAAAAAGCAAACTGATCATTAAAATGAAGGCAGTTTGTATCAACATTGCAGAAACAAATCACCCAACCAATCCCCACAATTTGTATGTAGTTAACAGTTAGAACTTAGATGTCACTTAAAGGGGAATCCAAGCAAAGCAGCATTCTTGCCTGAAAAAGCACACATCTGTTCCACTATCACTGTTCAGACAAAGCAAGCACTTTTTCTGCTTCAGATTCAAGCTGGTCAGCGCTCAGGGCACAGCTATGTTGGTTCATTCCTTACAAATGATAGACACGATTGGCTTGTGATGTATTTGATACTTTTGCCGCACATTCCAGGCCTTGTTCACGTCGTGAATGATACAGACTGTTGGGTAAAATACCAAAAAAAAAAAAAAAAAAAAAAAAGGCAGGGCTCATGGTTGTGTTTTTGTAACGGAGAGAGAAACTGCTGTGTTTATTTTGTCTTCCATTCTCATTAACAGGGTTCATGATGCTTTCCTTGGTTTGGTTCCCCTTTTAGACACCTACAGATGGTAATCGTCTAGGACAGTACAGAAACAGTACCAAAATATACAGAAAAAAGATGTCCACATGAGATAAAAACATGTCATATAAACAGTCCCCTAGAAAAGGCAATTGCTGAACTATTTTGCTGAATCTAAAAAAAAAGAAACATCAACTGTCTCTGTTCGAAAGAAGCAAACGCTATAGCTACAAAAAACATCTGATGTTAGACTTTGTCCATGTGTATGACACCCCTACAAAGTCTGCTGTTGATCAAATATGATATTACCCAGAAAATACAACTACATAAAAGCATGGCAATGTCTCCAACATCATCCTTAACCTTCTCAAAGCTTTCTGGACCATAGTATTTGTAATACATGCTCAAATTATAACTTGGTGATCATGCACAGATGTTGTGTAAATCAAAATAAACAGATAACACCACAGCTTGTTGCAGAAATCAGCTACTTTGATTTTAAACAGGGGTGCATAAACTCCTTCAGGCATAATTCAAACTGAGCACAGATGATGTGCAATTAACACAGTGAGAAGACCACAGCAAAGGCACACCACATCAAGTCACAACAAAGCCCACCTTCAAGTGGGGCAACAGGTGTGTTTTTTAATTTAAGTAACTCATCGCTATCACTTCTATTGTTCTTCTTTCTTTTTCTGTGGGGTGGGACAGTACCTGATGTTGTAACTTTTATCTTGAAATCTTTTAGACTGTTTCAAATGGACCCTGCTTTGTTCCCCCCCCCAAAACAAACAAAAAACATATAATGATTAAAATAAATAGACAGCAAAAACAAAAAGCAGATGGGTTCAGTTTACAATGAAGACAAAATAAGCGGAACTCATGGGGGGGGGGGGGGGGGGGGGGGGGGGTGAGAGAGAGAGAGAGACAGAAGGGGGAGAGAGAGAGAGAGAGGAAAAAACAACAACCCACAAGTGCAGACACAGCAAAACCAAATCAGGCAACTGAAGTTACCAAACTGCTTCGCAAACAAACACAAAACAGACCATACTGGACCAACACACAAACGAGTGTGACTTGTAAAACTCTTGCTACAACAGGCAAGGCGAGAAAAGATGATGAAGACATACCTTCCATATTTGTAGGGGATGGGCTTCGGCTTGTTCTTCTCAATGTGGTGAAGAAGCGGTGTGAAGATCCTCCAGGCCTCGTACAGCTCATCAGATCGCACAAAGTGGATCTGAGATCCCATAAATACATCCAGGATCAGGCGCTCATAGGCATCTGGCAGCTTGCAGTCCTGAAAAAAAAAAAAAACTTTTTTTTTTAATGCAGGCTTCTGTGGTGCAGTCAAAATACACATACCCATCACACACACCAATATTATGTGTACACAGATACATGCGTATCACAATACAGGCTGGATTCCATATTCATCCACCACACACACAGCATGTGTACATCAATATGCACACATACACAGGCTGTTCTACAACACTGAGTACCAGTAACTACCACTGAGGATGGCCCATATTAAATGAGTATTTTGAATCAGTCTTTTGTTGTAATGTCTACTTTTCACTTGTACGCATATTGATGTGAGAGACATTGAAAAGCACACTGAATGACTGTGTTGAGTTATTAAGTGTTTGTATGTTGGGTGGATGCTGCAAATTAATTTGGAAATGACTGTTTTTATTTGGAACATTTTTTTGCACGCATGTCAAGAATGTATCAGCATTGAAAGTACCTTCAGACCATAAATAAGGTTGATTTGAAACTTCATGTTGGACAGATGGTTTGGCTCTACAAAAGCCAAAATTAGAAAATATTCAACGATCTCAGATAGCAGTACCATCATCAGAGTGTTTCCAACTTAAACATACCAGAAACACACTCAGTCAGTACAATGCATAAATACACTATTTATGCTTCTTTTTTTTTTTTATGGCACACACTATTGTGTGCCATTTGTCTGCAACAAAAACAGAACTCTAAATATTAAGCTGGATATTAATAGTTATGAATCCCAGTTATTTGCAAGACTAGCTTTCTGTTTTTAGGTATGGTGTATCAATTTGTTTATTTCTGAATTACTTTCAAGTGATACAGGACACAGGCACATTTTTCATCAAATTAGACCATGTGCATCAGCAGAATGCCATTATCCATCAGCTGACCATGTGCTATGCTGAGGGTGTACAGGGTGATCTGGTTTGTAAAGCCCATTCATAACCATTTGTGACATGGGTGACCTAGTGAAAATATGGTGGATTGTACTCTGTCAAATAAAGATACGCCTGTGCATCTGTATGCAGCATTTTCGTGATAGATTTTGTTCTGCATCCATTTTTCTTGGTCTTTAAACATGTTACATCACTCAGTCCATTTTGACAGCTCACTAGTTTTGCTCAGAAACTGCTGAAGTGAAGTTGAAAAATGTGTTAGCCATTTTGGATTTTGGTGACAGCTATGGACACAACTTTGGAGAATGACCCACATATATGGGCATGCACACGACAATACATGCTGGGTTCCACGTTCATCCATCAAGGAGCCTCACTGCTGTAGCTACGCACATCACAATACAGGCTGGGTTCCATATTCATCCATCAAGTAGCCTCACTTTGTACCTACTGTTGTAGCTATACATACACATATCACAATACAGGCTGGGTTCCATATTCATCCATCAAGTAGCCTCACCTTGTACCTACTGTTGTAACTGAGATCCAGCTCAGTCTCATGCGTGTCGAAGGTCATGCCAGGCGTCTTGGTCATCATTTTGAGGTAGACGGCTTCATCCGGCTGCACCCTAATAACCAGCTCATTACGCTTCACCTCACCCGTAGGGAAGATGTCACCGGCCACGTCCCGGAACTGCAGCCTCACTTCTGCTTTGCGTTCGTTTAGAGCTGAGGAAAAAAAATCATGGTTAATCCACATGCACACCAGCAGTAAAACACGACTGAGAGTCACCACTGACTGGGAATTTCAGTTTGAAACAGCTCAGGGCAAATGTTTAGTTGTTGACCTGCATTCAAAATGTGACTATCCACATTTTCATCAAGACTAGTCATCAGACTCCATGACCTTCAAAATGGAACATGATCACAAAACCTCAGATGAACAGGTGAAGCTCAAGAGACTGTCCTTAGGCAAAACTTGAAAACACCATTTAAAGAACCCATGTCCAAAATGTCAACAGACATCAGATTCAGAAACATCAGTTTCAAGGAAAGTTCACAAATCTGTTTCTGATAAACAGCCCCCAAAAGTACTAAAATATAGTTTTGTACATTTTTCTCTTCTTGAGAAGAATGACCCCTGCCCATCTGGATTAAAACTTATATCTACAGATGGACAACATGTTTCATGCTTCCAATGAAAAATGGTCACGGTCATTGAAATGGGTATGAATGGATACATTTACAATGAAAAAGGTCAAGGTCATTGAAACTGGTATGAATGGACACATTGCCAATGAAAAAGGTCAGGGTTACTGAAATTGGTATGAATGGAGACACTGTCAATGAAAAAAGATCAGGGTCACTGAAACTGGTATAAATGCATACATTTCAACAATTGAAAAGCTCTTGCAACCAAGAGAATTGCAATGCAAAGGCTTTTACAGCAGGAGTTCAGCTCTGCTGACCATTACTCCACCGACCGTTTACACAGACCCTTGTGATTTTTAATGTATTAAATATTTATAAAAAAACTGGCATAATGAAAAAGGAATGCCTAACCTTTGCCACAGCGAAGAATGAAAGGTACACCATCCCATCTTTCATTCTGAACAAACAGCACAGCAGTGGCAAAAGTAGGGGTCACAGAATCTGAAAATTCAGACCAAGATAAGTGGTTAATTAATTTGCATGTTCAGTGCCCACACATACTGCTGAAGGCTGCAGTACCAAGAGTTCAGTGAAAATGATGACACATAGATTCAATGTAATTTCACTCTGTGCACATAAACAAACATGTAACTGCATGCACACACACATACACACTTGACTTTCATTTCAAAGTCTTTCATTCCCTTGCTTCATTTTGTTAATTTCATTTGCTTTATTACTCCCTGGTAATGCCACCTTCAAGATAAGGCTACAGCCGCCACAAGAACAGTCCCAACAAAACAGGAAGTGTTTTACGGTTTAATCACTGTGGTGCGATGGGGATTATGCATTTAACTTTGCCAAGGGTGGCCAGGAACTTCCCCAACTCACCTCTATTTCCAACTGCCTAGGGATCTTTCATATGCACAGCCAAATGTTTACAGGTCTGGCATGCTTTTTGTCCCCATTCTAAGAACTACACATGCAGTCCTCTAACCATGCCAGACTAAAAAATTTTTATAAATGAAAACCAAAGTACATACTACTGAGTCCCTATCACACTCTTGCACAACATGCACACACACACAACTACACAAACACATGGCATGCATACACACACACACACACACACTAACCATTTGGCACAGTGGGGTCATCAAGGTAACCCATCTTCTCGTCCCCTTCCCCATCAGGGTTTCCTACATACTGTCCCAGCACAATGTTGGAGGTGTCTGGAGGCTGGATGCTCTTCAACACTTTAACCTGAAAAGGGAAAAAAACACAGCTTTAAAAGAATCTACTCCTATGCCCATGGCCACGTCAGGCAGGGCGGAATGGGAAGACAGACAGAACACTGACAAACACAAGTGGAATATAATATTGATGAATACAAATAAAATAGAAACAGCTGCACCTGTTTCCAACACACAAATGCTGCTGGTGTCGGCACGTAAGAAAAAGTGATACCAACCCATTCCCATGATCCACACTTTAAACTCCGGGCATTTCGCTACACAAGGTTCCTTGACATAAAGGTATGGTTCTCATGAAACACGAGCAATTTCAGCAGGTCTTCTTGTGATTGCTCAACAAGTTCTGACAAAATGGCATAGGTAATGGGTTCCAGATTAAATGTCCAAAAGTAGAGGAAAATAAACGTCCTGGTTACTTTATAAATTTAAACTATTTCAGCTGAGTAACTTCTAGGTTGCTCAAACATGATTGCCACCTCCAATAGGTAGCAAGTTAGGGTCCCCACTAGCACTGTGGGTGTAATAAGATACAAGTTACAAAGAAATCACAGTATATAGAAGAACACCTTTTTCAGAAGAAAATCTCTCTTTTTACACAAAGTGAGTCAAACTTTCACGCCAAAGTTGTTTATTCTCTCATAGGGCAAATTTCTGTCAAAGAAAGTAATTTTAATGGACCAAGCCACTTTCTGTCTAGAAGGTTTAACAGCATATATATAAAAATCCTAAAATCATCTAGAAGATATACTTTTTTTCAGACATACAAATTACACTCAGAATGAAAGACTGATGTGCTGCTGGCGGCTGTTGTGAAGAAAAAGAGAAAGAATTGCAAGTGGGAATAAACGCGCACCTTTTCATTACGTATGTCCTCAGACACTGTGGTTGGAGGCTTTTCCATGGCAACAAGCGTCAGGATCTGCAGCAGATGATTCTGCATCACGTCTCTGAAACAGCAAATAGTTGTCTGTTGTACTGGGCCAAAGAAATGGCCCCATGACCTACTGAAGATAAACTACATCCATCTCCAGCCTATGTTGATCACCCCATGCATATCCTTCTCCAGCTCATAGTATCCCCTGATCCCAAAACCAGTAGCATACCCTTCTCCAGCATACGTTACCACCCGATTCCAAAACCAACAGTTTATCCTTCTCTGGCCTACATTATACCCTGATCCCCAAACCAACAGTTTCTCCTTCTCCACCCTACATTATCCCAGGATCCCCAAGCAGCTTATCCTGCTCCAGCCTACATTATCTTCTGATCCCCAAGCCAACAGTTTATCCTTCTCCAGCCTACATTATCTCCTGATCCCCAAAACAACAGTTTATCCTGCTTCAGCCTACATTATCCCCTGATCCCCAAAACAACAGTTTATCCTGCTCCATCCTACATTATCCCCTGATCCTCAAACCAACAGTTTATCCTGCTCCATCCTACATTATCCCCTGATCCCCAAAATGAGTTTATCCTGTTCCAGCCTACATTATCCCCTGATCCCAAAACCAACAGTTTATCTTTCTCCAGCCTACATTATCCCCTGATCCCAAAACAGCTTATCCTTCTCCAGCCTACATTATCCCTTGATCCCAAAACCAATAGTTTATCCTTCTCCTGTCTGTATTATCGCAAGATCCTAAAACCAAAAGTCTATCCTTCTCCAGCCTGTATTATCCCATGATCCTAAAACCAAAAGTCTATCCTTCTCCAGCCTGTATTATCCCATGATCCCCAAACCAACAGTTTATCCTTCTCCAGTCTACATTATTCCCCCAAAACAGTTTATCCTTCTCCTGCCTGTATTATCCCATGATCCTAAAACCAAAAGTCTATTCTTCTCCAGCCTGTATTATCCCATGATCCCAAAACCAAGTCTATCCTTCTCCAGCCTGTATATCTTATCCCCTGATCAAAAACCAACAGTCTCTCCTTCTCCAGCTTATATTATCCCCTGATCCCAAAACTAATGGCATACCCTTCTCCAGTTATAACTATCACCCTTTGCTTCAGGTTAGTTATATTTTACCTGAGGATGACTCCCATAAACCAACAGATCCACCCTTTTGTTTCAGGTAGGTAATCTTACCTGATGATTCCATAGTTGTCAAAGTAGCCACCACGTCCCTGGGTGCCAAATGGTTCCTTGAAACTGATGACAACACTGGCTATGTTGTCTCGGTTCCAGATTGTCGAAAAGATCCTGTTGCCAAACCTACAAATCAAAGAGAATTACCACACAATTACCCACAACTACTGTTAACACTTTTGTGAGTGCGTGAGTAGAGCCAGACTAAAATGGGTAAAGTCAATGTTTTAACACAAAAACACCAAAAGATCCAAATTTGGCCATCACTATCATGAAAAGTAAGATCATGATCACACTGAAATGTATCACATCAAAAGCTTCACGTCTGCCCAAAATCTGTAACTAAGGGCAATGCATTAAAACTTGCATAAACATTCTGTTGTTCCATTAACCCAAGACACCGTACTGGCTGACTGGGCATAAAACACCAAGTTACTCAATCAGTGGTCTCATTGACCATAAGTTATAAGAAGCACACACAAACTGATCTGGAACAAAATGTTTTTTGTCTTTTTTTGTTACTTTCTTTCTTTCTTTCTGGTGAGGGGGTTGAGCGTGTTGGCACTGGCATGCAAAGCATACTTCACAGATGTTTTTTGGTCAATGCTGCTATGGGCAAGAAGTAAACTGTGAATCGCGGAATAATTTGCAAATTTGACCATGAAATTCCCAAAGTTTGTGGGCATACAATTATTTGTGTTCAAGGCAAAAATTCAACCTTCTAGCTGTCAGGTAGGCCTACCCACTCTGCAATGTATGTAGTAAATTATGCATTATCATCATTTACCTGAGCACCATGAGATAATAAGATCTGCAAATCTGACAATGAAATTCCCCAAGTTTGTGGGTGTACAGATATTTGTGTTCAGGGCAAATATTCAACCGTTTAGCTTTCTGGTAAACCTACCCACTCTGCAGTGTATGCAGTAAATTACACATTATCATTATTTACCTGAGCACCATGAGATTTTGAACCATCTCTTTGCCTAGGTAATGATCAATGCGGTAGATCTCCTCTTCTTTGAACAAGTTGGACAGGTGGGTGGTCAGGTCATTGGAGGATTCCAAGTCACGTCCAAAAGGTTTCTCCACAATCAGCCGTGTCCATCTGCCACTGAGGAAAGAATGGACAACAAGCTCTCAGTTATTGAATGCAAAGACAAATTCAGTTTATTTTAAATGTGAACATTAAAACATCAACTGCTTTTAGGCACAGTCACTGCTTTCAAATTGGTTCAATGCCTGCACTGCTCATGAACATTATAATTATTACGATCTATTGTGTTCTGTTTCTACTTGAAGTCCATGTCTTCTCTCACCAGTTTCTTCCATTCTTCTGGCTTTATGCTCTCCAAACAATTAAATCACAAGTAAAAACTGGACACACCGATAAAAACACTCATCAGTTTATGCTCTAAAAACAATCAAACCACAAGCAAAAACTGGACACAATGAGTGTGACACTAATCTCTTTATGCTAGGAAAAAATAAAATCACAAATAAAAATCAGACACATCATTCGCGCCACTCATCACTTTATGGTCTGAAAACAATCAAATCACAAGTAAAAACTGCACAAATTGATCAGAGCACTTGTTGCTGTACGGTCTGAAATGATACGGTCACAAGTAAAATCTGACACATTGACTGCGACACTCATTGCTTTCCCCTAAAAGAGGATTCAAAAACAAGAAATGGAATGAACAAAAACACTTGCAAAGCTATATAATATTCTGACCAACTCCAGGCTAAAAGGAGGGAACCATAGACAACTCTGGATTCTAAGCAGAGCAGATCATGCCTGCACTTACCGCACCCTATCAAAAGCAGGAAGAAGATCAGTGAGAGAAAGAAAGAAAAAGAAAGAGGGAGACAGACAAGACAGAAGAGCACAGGAGACAGACAGATGGACAGAAGAGCACACTGAGAAGGAGAGTTACATGTCAGAAGAGGTGCACACTGCAATCACAAATGAAGAGGAGCCACAATTCAACAG
Organism: Alviniconcha strummeri; assembly: GCA_963584105.1. Taxonomy (NCBI): domain Eukaryota; kingdom Metazoa; phylum Mollusca; class Gastropoda; family Provannidae; genus Alviniconcha; species Alviniconcha strummeri. The sequence continues at coordinate 16,183,628 of OY757547.1, forward strand.
CAACAGAATCACACTGATATCAGACCGCAGTGACTGAGCTGCTACTGACAGAGAGCACTGTAAGAGCCAGCAGGACAGAAGCCCTCAATGATCTTCCTTGCTGGAACTGTTTCAAAGGCAATGTTTCGGAAGCATCTGTGAAGCAGGGAGGGTGGAATGCACATATGGGCTTTTGTGAGCAAACAGATACCATCCTGGACTGAACTGTAGCAGCCAAAGTCAGCAGCAGAGAGAATGATCAAGAAGAACACACCCTGCAAGCGATGCACTCACTTTGTAGCCATGCACACAGCCTTGATGTTCAGCGTCACAGCCTCGTAGACAGACGGCGGCAGGGCGAGGTAGAAGAGACGATTACAGCTGCCCTTAGTCAAAATGGCCTTGTTCAGGTGACCGAACCCTTCAGTTTTGTCGTAGGTCCCAGCCACATACTCATTCAGCTTGAAGAACTCCTTCAGCTTCTCCTCCTCCCCAGGCTTCACCTGCAACCACAGTGTTCAATTTGACATGGCAAGGCTGTTCAAGGTTACCAAGACTGCCAGCAGGCGGATTGGCAGACCTGTCCTGGACCTCCAGACATACTTCAAGGCAAAAGCAGTCAAACGTCTGGAGGACACCCAGTGTGACCCCTCTCACCTGCTGTGTGAAGAACTGCAGGCCTGTGATTCTGCAAGATCCAGCAGACCGGTCAGTTTTTGGACCAAGGCAAGCCAGTTCCATCGGTCATTTCTTCTTGTCGCTGTCCACGTTAGCTCTGTGAGAAAGTGTTGGGGACTAGGCCAGACCTCCAACTGTTTTACCACTGTTTTGTTTTATTCCTCTCTAAATCTAATTAATTATAATTCACCTGTTCACCATTCCTGAATGAGCTGCTAGTAGACAGTATGAATGACTGAGTGACTTAAGATATTGTGTATATTTATGTATTATGTTGTAATTTTGTCCAGTCAATAAGCAAATTTCTATATCTACATACATAGACAACAAAAAATCTGTATTCTGTATTGTCTGTTCTGTTAGGTTTGTACTAATGTGGTAGTGGGTGGTGGGAGGGACATCCTCAGGGTGGGTTTGCTCAGTTGGTAGAGCATTGGGCTGAAAAGCAAGGCGCAATACTGATGCCCGTTTGATTCACAGGTATGGCAAGAGATTTTTCTCCCAGAGTCAACTTTCAGCTCAGACTTAGCTGTTACAGTGTTTGTAAAGGCCCTTTGTGAAATTGCATGTATCAACATCTGTGTGCATGTTAAAAATCCCAAATGCTGGCAGCCAGAACACTGTTTGAACACAAAAGAATACTGCACACACTTGTAGAAATGGATATGGGGGGGGGGGGGCTCTTGTGGCTGCTGTAGCCTTACCCAGGTAATTGATGAAGTATTCAACAACAACAACAAAAATGTAATTGCTAAGCACAAGTTTATTAAGACTTAATCAGAAGAAGCTGCTATGTCAACTGAGACAGTAGCTCTTGGCAAGCCAAAACACTCACAGTCTTGGCTAGCTCTCTTGCATCAAGATAAGCATACTGCATGATGTAAGTCACACACATATTTGGAGAAAGTCCCTGTGTTTTTCAGTTTTGATTCATATGTGCAACAAATGACAACTTTATAAGCTGTGTGTGTGTGTGTGTGTGTGTGTGTGTGTGTGTGTGTGTGTGTGTGTGTGTGTGTGTGTGCGCATAGGCAGGTGTGTGTGCATGCATGCATGTGTGGGTGGGTGTATGCACATGCATGGCTATCTATAGGCATAGCTATGGCTTACTTTACTGTAATTTATACACAAGTTTATAATAATGCAGTCACTTCAGTACATTATTAGCCTGAATAAAGTACTTACATTTTTTATTTTGTGCTTTCAAAAATCAACAATTGCATGCAGTTCATTTCTATACACAGAGCATCAACTCTCTTGTACTCAGTTGCTTTACAAGCACTTGGCCTCATTCCTTATGCATGCATACACATAAATTTGTACTTTAAGTACTCGTACAATATTCAAACATAAGTGGGAGTTTAAAGCAGTTTTCACCCCAGTGCTTCAATTCCACAGCTGCTGGAGCATAATTCACATGGTTTGGCTTGTATCCCCATGCCCCAAGGCATTTTTTTGTAGAAAGATCAATATCTTTGACCCTGTCACAATAGGTATGATTCATGCTGAAGGCCACATACCATGGACATGAACAGTTATTATAATGCAGAAAATATCTTGAGCCAAAGAATAAGGGAGGATGGTTGGTAACCCAAAGATCTGCCATTTGAAATTTGAAAACAGCTACTCCATTCAGCGGGGAATAAGTATCCTCAAAGAAGCAATGGGGCTACCTGAACAAGAGACACTGCACTCAAGACTGGGATGTGATATATATGCACACCTCTCACCTTGTCCTACTTGAAGTTGTCACCACACACACACACCTGAAATGTGTCCACATATTCACACATGCACTCACCCACTGCACTCAAGATGCATACACATTTTTCACACCTTCTCACCTTGTCCTACTGGATGTTGCCTCCCCCCCCCCCCCCTCCAACACACACATAAAATGTGCATGCACATACACACAATGTGCACCCACCCCACAATGCACCCACACACACATATGCACAAACACACACCTTCATGTGCGGTACAACATTTTTCTTGATGTCCTCCATCGAAAGCTTGCTGCGGGCATAGCCAATGAAGAAAGTTTTGGGTGGCAACAGTCCATCTCGATACAGCCACCTGCAAATTGATCAGAATGAATATTGTCCCATAAGTGACTTGTATAAGTTGTAAGCATAACTGTTTGTAACAGCTCAAAACCATTGGCACTTTCACACAGATTTGGGGTCAAAACTTTTCAGTCTCCAGAGCTTCCTTACCATCTGTAACCACAGAATGAAATTTGTAGGTTACTGAAAACTGAATGTTATATTTATAATTACAGAGCATCAGTTTTTCTCACACAGTCTCAAAAGAATTGAGTTGATCTGCACTGGATAAACACATCCAGTGCCTTTATAACCAAAACAAAAACACAACTGTTCAACACTTACTGAATAAACCAAAGACAGCTATGATGAAAGACTTACCACAGTGTAGGGTAAATCTTCTTCTTTGCCAAGTCACCCTAGAAAAGCAAAATACAGGTATGTGAACAAAATGATAATAAAACATACTGTACATTGTGATGTACGGGTTTTCAAATATTATAACCACTACTTCACATACACTGTGCATGATGCAAACACATACACTTGTTTTTAAAGTCTATAATTCACTCTTATTCAAGGATCTGCTCCAGTGTACAATGTACATTCCTTTGATAAAAAACACTGACCATACCGAACAGCTACTAATTAATAACACTTATCACACGTATATCTAACAGGTTTTCAGTTAGTGACACTGCTCGCATCTAACTTGGTTATGAATAACTGATTTACACTTCAATATTTGGACAAGAACAAGCAAATGAGTGGAACCTTGGGGGGTTATAATCACAGTAAATAATATTCAATCGATCAATCAATGGTCTTTATTGCCACAGGCACATGTCAAATAAAAATACACATAGATGCTAGAATGATGGTGAGAGCACTCAGAACAGCTTGCTGTAACTGTCAGAAATGCACAACGTCAAATTACATGACAACTTTTTAAAAACATAGAAAGATAATAAAACTGGTAAGATACTTTTTTGTGTTGAGTACACTACAATTTGATGTTTCCCAGCACGGACAGATTATTTTGTGACCCAATCCAATAACAAAACAGTGAAAGCCAATGCATCAATTTGGGCACTGAGATTTATTAATATCACACTCACAACGAACAGAAAGTATTATCAATGGATTGTGATTTGATTCAAGTGCTGAGATTGTGCATGGGCCAGCCAAAGTAAATAATGGCCATTCTGAAGTGGAAGGAGTTCACACAGCTTTACTAAGAACATATTTGTATAACCTGATCTGCATGTTATTGTTAAAGTCAGTTACAGGCAAATATCTAATATATAAACTGTGAGAAATACAGTACTTTAATAGAACAGACGCTATGCAATGGGTGCCAATGCACATACGTAAAGCAGATTTATAATCTGTACCCCTGATAAACTCTTTTTATCTCAAACCTTCCCAACAGCTTTGTCCCCCTTTTGTAAGAAGAGTGGGTCACATTTGGTGTCACCCAGAGTCCCCCCAAAACACATAGCAAAGACTCCACTCCTCACCACTGAGCAAACTACCAAAAAAAAATCCCTACAGGTGGAAAGCATGCATTACTTGTCACAACCCACTGAGCCTCTCTTCTCTAGGTTGTTGCCCTTTTGAGAAATTGGGAAAGGGAGCACCATTGTATCATGCTGATTCACTCCTCACAGACACCCAAGGCCCTTTTAACATGCACAAACATATGCACCAATCAGCAAAAACGCTTCCAACACACCTATAATCATAACCTGCCTCCAACAGATTCACTTGTAGCTCAGCAGAAACACTTTAACCACACAAATCATATCCCATACTTAGCAAAAACACCGTCAACACAGGTACATATATAATCATTTTGTGTGTTTTGTCCGTCTCTCCAGACCAGTACAACAGTGAACACCCCCAGTTATAGGCATCAGAATAATCAACATGTTGATTGTGGGCCCTTAAATGAAAGAAGAAGAAGAATCATAACTTGCTTCCAACGTATTCACTTCTACATCAGCAAAAACACTTTCAAATGTACATACACAATCTGTCAATCATATTCCACACTCAGCAGAAACACTTTCAACAAAAATATAATCATAGCTTCCATCCTTGAGAAATTGCTTTTTACTCAGCAAAAACACTTTAACCTGAAGCACACACAGTCATGTTCCTGTGATCCTGTTACTTCATTCATCAGAACCCTACTTAACACACGCAGTCACATCCTCCTGATTTGCTTCTCACTAATTCAAAAGGACCAGTTTTAACATGCAATGGCTAACCACTGGTTCACCCTTCCCTCAGCTGGAGTATTCCTTCTACTGAAAACTGAGAGAAAGCTCAATGGACAGCATGCAAAGGCTGACTGAATACACTGCTATCCATTGAGCCACAGGGTACTGACATCCAGATTTTATTACCACTGAAACTCACAAATATCATTTGTGCTTCAGACTGTCCAACCATGCAACTAGCTTGAACTTGGCCAAGACCAAAAAAGCAATAATAGCAGTTTTACCTTTTCTGACAACCATGATCTTAGGCCAAGGTCATCAAAACCAATATGAACACCTATGTAATTTGTTCAGTGGAGGTTATTATCATGCAAGGTTTCAAAAATCTTGCATGCTATGAAATGCTACCCATTCCCTGAAGAAAAGAAGAGAGGACATAAACTCACATTACTTTTGACCTCAATAAAAAATATAAATGTTCCACAAAAAACGTATTGCTATGGCTGTGCTCCTGATTCCCTCTCAATCTCAACAAGACACACACATATATATATATTCTAGGTTGAAATGTGTACTTGCGCAGTGAGTTTGTGTAGATCAGAGAACAGCACTATGTAAAAGTTACCCATTATTATTACAGGCTTAGTCTATGGCTGCATACAACCATTTGGAAATGGAACGCAAAGGGGCATTTCAAGAGTTATGAAGAGCAAAAAATTTGTATATTATCATGCACAATTTTACACTAATTTGCATCACTCAATCACTTATAGTGCCAAGAAAACCCAGTCAATTCAATGCTGAAGCAGTCTTTCAGGCTGAGTGGGTCCACACATATATACACACACAGCCAGTCACAATACTCTTGCAGGTGAGCCTGACATGATTAATCAGTCAATGCACTGAACATTTTTCAAACCAGTGACATCTATAAAGAGGTAAAAGTGGTTCATGGAAAGCGATAAGATAATCACTGCTTCCAGTTTGATACATGCTCATCCATGCTACTGCTAGAGCTGTACTGGCAAACACCCAGCTCCTTTCTCTGCCTAGAACACATACACACCCATATACACACACCCAAACACTCTCTCACTGTGCTGTTGTCATGTTGTTGTTTTTTAGAACAGTTCAAACAAAATAACAACTGGTATGCTGACCAGTTGCAGATTTTTCCCCTGGTATCTGACTGGTAAAATAACAGAAACTATCCGTTAATGTGAACCCTGTAAATAATATGCTTTGGGGGCAGTAAACAGTGGTATTCTTCTAAGACACTGCATACATACACAATTAATTGTAATTCTGGCAAAAGCTGTTGTCATGTGCTATTGAAAACTGACAAGCAGACAAGCATGCACATTACATAAAACTTCAAATGCTAAAACAGTAAAAGATAGTTGGTAAAACAGTAATACTTGCGGCATGAACTGATAGTACCATTTTAGTTACAGTGCATGGTTAGAATATGTGTAAACAGGTCAGTAGCAACAGAGTATTTTTCCACAATGACCTGATCATCTAAAAATGAGGTTGTTAAGTACCTGCTGCACCTCTGGAAAACAGACACTGAGACAGCAGGTGAACTTTCATCAACTGTGACACTTTTGCAGTATAAAAAGAAAATGCTCATAAAATCAGCCAGGCTAGTTTAAAGCAAAATCCTTAACTTTCAGTTGTTATTTTGATCCCTTCACTTTCTATCCACTGGACAAAACTTGCACAGAGAAGGCTAAAACCCTTTAAAGCCCAAACAATCTACCCCCCATCTGTGACCACCTCTTGAGATATCACTTTACAGACATGAAAACCATGTGTGTCTGATAAAAACTGATTTCTGTACTTAGCATGGCTGTAAGGAGCTAGGTTTCAGCTAACCAGGAACAAAAATCAATACAGGTGGTGACAGGTTCCTTAGTCATTGAATGTGGCTCATTAGTGTGTGTGTGTGTGTGTGTGTGTGTGTGTGTGTGTGTGTGTGTGTGTGTGTGTGTGTGTGTGTATGTGTGTGTGTGTCTCCATATATAGATATAGATAGATAGATCTAGATATGGACAAACAAAGAACCACAATATATTCCTCAAGGATTTTATATGCATCGCATCAGAAACACATTCATCAATAATTAGTCTAATCTGCTTCATGCAAAAATGCACTGTCATAACTTACCAGCAAAAATACTGTCTTGCAATGTCTACAAGTATGAGAAAGAGCCACACTCTGTTCAAGTTTTGCAATTAATGGTCTGACTGACAACTCATCATTGTACTGTAAAGTCAAGTTAACAAGCTCATGTGAGCAAAAAAAACAGTATGAATCAATGAGAAAAAACAAACTGTGACAGAGTAAAATGCACGTGGTGAAGATGAAGATATTAAAGATGTTTAATACTTCAAGACTTGAGTAATTACTTCTTTGCTCTTTTTTTATTTTATTTTATATAAAGCTGGTGTGCTGAATTTCACAATAACAATAAACCTTTTAGTTTTACTGCAACTGATTGAAATGCATTATAGACCAATGACTGACCAATTTCCACAGAAGCAGCTGGGGGCAGGGGGAGGGCAGCTTTTAAATAACTGTGGCTATAGTAACTGGGTCAAAGCCCAAACAATTTGACAGCTAGTATAATAAATATAATTACAACAAAATGCAAGCTAACCAAAACTTAAAAATGAAAGCATCATAGCTTCTAACAATGGAGGGTTGGGGTGTTAAGCTGCATAAGTACTTGCACACATTTACTCAAACTGAAAACCCCATAAATCTGCTAATTTACCATTCAGTCAAACTCTGGAAAATCTTCAGGAAAACCCTATACTGGAATACATCAAGTAAAAGGCTACCGTGGATCTACTTTGTTCATTTACAGTTAAGATGTTCAAAGTGTGTATGTGTGCGCTTGCACGTAGGGGCAATAGGGATGGAGGGGGGAGTGTGAAGATATATTTCAATTTCATAATTGTACTTGTTATTAAACAATTTGCTTTACTTGAACCCTGATACATTCAGTGTGTTGTTTGGGTTTATGTCACTCAAGTAAACTAGCTGTGCTGAGGGAATAGAAATGTGACTGTTTTGGTCAGTGTTCTGCTCTTTTGACAGCAGTGTAAAAAGTAAAAATAATATCATCCAGAATAAAAGTTCTGAAAGCTTTGTACTGCAGCATGTTTACTGGAGTGTGGTCTCTGTAGCTGTAAAATCACAAGCAAACTGTTTTTGCTAGTCATTAGTAATGACCAAACCATGGATGAAGAGTTCAAGTTCAAAACAAAATGTCTGTTGCATGAATACTGATTATTTTAAAAAAAATGCAATAAAGCATACATATTTATACCAATCCTACAAATGCAAATAATTTCCTTATTTTCTATGCTTTTGTGCCTGTTTGCAGCCTCAGTTCAGTTCCCCTTTAAGGGCAAATCTGTGTGTCTTTACTTTGCTCACATAATTTATTTTTCTGACTCATTCCTGTCTAACTTAGTCGTCAAAAACGTACTGATCAAAACTATGACAGTCTTACTCACTGTTTCACTAGACTGCAAATGTCAAGGGGATATGAAATAAAGAATACCCGTTTATAATGCCCAGTCAAAAACATGTCTGTTATAATATCAGGACAAAAAAAGACCAGCTTCCCCATGAGTCTGGCCCTCATGTTATGCAAGTCTGCCCCAGACCATGAGGTTCACAATTATTTCTCACTTGCCCCCCACCCCCACTTCAATGCAACCTTCAAAGTGACAGAACTGTCGTCATTTTTTATAGTGGCCATTAATAATAAGGATGGTGATCGACTCTTCGAGTCGAAAGAAATGCTTCCTTTCCCTTGCAAAGCGACACAAGAACAAAAACAACTCCTGTGCTACTTATTATCCTACTTGATTAACTGCTTTTCTGTAAAACTGTCAGGTCGCCTAACAAGCCACATTTGAGCAACTCCAACTGCGTCTTGCTCCGAAACCGGAGGTAAACTTGAGTAGTTGTAGACACCTTGCGTGCAAGTAATAGACTGTGTCAACTCGCGTGTAATTTCGCTTCTGTGCTTCAAGAGAGCAGCATTACTCAGCACCTGTTAAATATGACCCCCCCCCCCCCACACACACACCTTTTTTTCTTTTCTTTTTTCTTCTCTCTCTCTCTCCTGCTATCGAACATTATTGACCTACTGTTGACGACAGCAGCACAACCTCAAACACCACTACACTCGCGGCTGCGCTCATGTCATCGATTTCTCACACAAGTTTTGTTCCGGGTGTGAAGTTTTACTCCGCGCTGCAAAAACACAACCAAACATGCATGGAAATAACCTTAAATCAGCCGAAAAACTCACCGATGCGCCAAGAATGACAAAGACAAAGGATTCTCCATGGCCTTCTTGGTCCACAGACTCACGAATTTTCTCCAAGATATCTCGCGTTTCAGCGTTCGCCATGACCGCGTCCGTGGCAGACGAAGTCAGAGCAGGAAGTGGAATGTTGTCAAATCCGGCTCCGGCTCGAGTGGTATGGTTGTCACTGATTGGATAAGCTGCCTTGTAGCGGCGGTACATCGAAAAGGCCCGGTTTCAGGCTGTTGCAGGAAAAACCAAAACTCAGCATAGCCAACCTTTTTTTCTTTTTCTTTTTAAAGCAGCAGATTAACCTTTTTTTCTTTTTCTTTTTAAAGCAGCAGATTATCAGTCATGTAAAGAAACACATCCGGATCAGCATTTCAGCGGTCTACTCAGTGGACGGCCCTAACGGCAGAACCTGACATGCCATAAAGCGGCCTTTGCCATTTGCCTCTTCCAGTCATTTAACCCTTTCGCTGCCACCGTGACTGAAACTTTAGTTGGTGCAGAAGTCTCAGTCTCAGCGGGCAAGCGAACCCGGCACAAACATCAGTTTTGACGACTGTGCTCCAGCTGAGCAAAGCCACATAAAAGTCCTTTGAAACTGATGCCTAACTTCCATTCATTTTGAACTCGCGAGACTGAGAAAACTGAACCGTCCGTGACGCGACTGCAACTGGATTTAAAAATAAAATAAAAATAATAATGCCTGAACTCAGTGAAACTAAACAGTCATTTGAGCAATCAAGAGGACGTAGTCGCCTGACGTTTCAGAGGCAAGTTTGAAGCACCATGGACGGGAAGCATTGACCGGGCATTGCCAAAGGCTGAGACGTCACTGACTGACATCAGTCGCGCGTGACATCACTAGCGCAGGGACCGACTGGTCAAGTTATCCCGCGGCTCGACTAATCACTGAGTCAGTCAATCAGTGCCGCCGGCCGCGGCCCTGTGGCCGCACCGGGCTTTCACATCAGTGACTGACAAACCGTGAGTCAGTCGGGAATGGCGGCGGCAATACGAAAATGGCACGCTCTTCGGTAACAAGACAGTAGCGGCACTGGCCATATGCTAGGCCGTGGGCTGAATGCCACTCCAGTCCAACTAAGTCAAGACATTGAACAGAAAAATCTATAGTCCGGCCGAAATAAAACTGCACTGGACTACACCATCCAAACATTTCCCCGGCGGCATTATATTACCATACCGTGGCGGCAGACTTAAATGAACGGCGCCCCGGCCGAACTTCCCATGCCGGGAGCGGCAACGCAGTAAATCTACATGAACTATATTTTTAACAGTTCCGGCTTGAATTCTGCGGACTGTTCACCGTAAGACGGCCAAACCGCCGCTACGCCTCTTACTGAGTCAACTCAGTCAGTCGTTTCCAGTCTTTCTCATCCGCTCTTAGTGTAGCGGCATCGTTTTAGGCTCAGGCCGTGACTACTGAGGCAACACTGAACTGAGTAACTACACGCACCTCATTCTGCTAGTGGCAGTGATGTTCAAGGTAGCCGCGTAGTGTACCGGTCGAGCCACTATTACTGATATGATACGCACGATTGTTCAAGAGGTGTGAGAGTCGAGGTGGCCGTCCTGGGCTGGCCGTCCTAACGAGCCTTATGGTTTCCGTGGACGTAAAGAATATTGAACCATGCTCAGGCATTACTCTCAGCTTGTCCTTAATACGTCAACCGACATCCGGGGACATTAAGCAACACTTGAAGGAAGAAGAATGATTGTTCCTGCTGCTGTTATTTGCGCATAGCTATTAATTCTGATCTGTCCGTGTCTTCAATGCCCAGTCAAAGCCAAAACTGACTAACAGTCACGGACTCGAACCCCTGCCACGCCGTGCGGTGACACTGAGAGGTACTGCCGGAAGGTAAACGGCTACACCCGGCAGTGGCCGGCCTGCCCACCCGGATTTCGACTGAGTCAGTCGTGACTTAGTCGTAGGACTGACTGTCTCCGTTTGAGTGTGTGAGATAAGCAGTGGCATTGACATAAGTAACAAGTGTACCAGGCCGCGGCAAGTCGGTGTTGACTCAGACTCGGAAAACATTATAAACTTGCTGCCATCCGGCGGCCATGCATCGACCGAACCGAACTGAACCTGCCCCGCGGCGCATTGCCAGTCAGCAGTGTGATAGCCGCCGGGTGGCCTGACCCGGTCACCGTCTCCTCCCCGGGTTACTGACGAGTTCTGCAGTTCAGTTCCGCAAGTCACTGTATCTAAATGCGTTCGGGAAAGGCCGCCATATGCGGCGTTCCACTGATCCCCGGCCGTCTCTGAGAAGTTCCTCAGTCCAGGGTTGCCTTTGAATCTTGACCCGAGTTGGTCTGACTCGATTGACAACGTCCCTTTCTCGTCAGTGAAGTGCATTTCCTTGTTTGAGTCAATGTTGATGCAGATAACGTCCACAGAAACCAATTTAGTACTGACTAGACGGGGAGGCGAGGGGTCGGGTGGGAGGGGGGGGGGGGGCGGGGTCGGAGCCGCTCAGTTCCACCTCCCTCCTGGCTGTTCATGCAGCTCCTGACGGGCAATGGCGGATCAGGCGGCAAGACTGGAAAAAAAATCTTTAAAATCACACACTTATATCTGATTCACTGTTACATTCACAGTCGTCTCACATATTTTGGAGCCTCAGTGCTTATAATCCGCTTCAATGTATTCAGAGTCAGTCAACACGGGAACATGTTGAAATACGGCTACCGGGTTGTTTCGGACAAAATTAATGTCCTTGCTCTGAGTCCGTCCAGTCCAGTCCAGCAGATAGTAGTGTAGTGTTCCTGGTCAGTCTAAGAAATTAGTAATGAACTCCGTAAATCTGACCGTTGGGTTATAACTGAAGAATGCAGCTGTGGATCAACTGCCTGAGAGCCGGTTTGGCCTGGATGTTAAGCACCATGTTTACTTACTATCAACTGCCGCGTAGTGCCCTCTAGCCGGCGAATCGGTCACGATGGCTAGCCGGCGAATCGGTCTTGCGTTCTGCCAGAGACAGTAGAGACAGGGAGGTATGTTAATACTGTATCAGTCTGGTTCCGCGGAAAAAACGTCCGATCTACTCACACTCACTGCACGCAAATGGAGTGATTCGATCCGCCTACAAATTGCTTCATACCCAACTTGAATATAATAATTATGTCAACACCGCCTAAGTAGAACTGACAGATATTCTTCGGCCCGGCCGCAACGGTACGGAGGGTTGCTCGACATTCATGCCAAGCGCCGCATGCGACTGGTTAGATAATAACAGTACAGATTCACTAAGCCCGGCCTGAATGCAAGTGATCGATTACCGGCAGCCCAGTGTTCAGAGCCTCTCGCCGTACAGATCTCTGTACACCCGCTTATTTTAGCACTCTCGTCAAAATTAATGCGCTTTGCCGCGGCCGAAAAGCCTCATTGTTCAGGAGCTGTGTGAGAGTCGAGGTGGACGTCCTGGGCTGTCCGTCCTAACGAGCCTTCTGGTTTCCGTGGACGTAAAGAATTATTGAACCGTGCTTCGGCATTGGTCACAACTTGTCCCTAATATGTCAACTGACATCTGAGGACATTAAGCATCAACTCATCATCATCATCACCGAAAAGCTTTGCAGAATCCCGGTGCAACGTCCCCGGACCGACTGGCACCCAGCGGCGCGATATGCAAACAGAAACAATAAAAAATTAAAATAAATATATATATAGCTTTCTACGAAGGTATACACTATGAGTCGCGGAACGTCGCATGTCTTTTACCAGCTGTGATGGGCAGTCTAGTATAGAAATTAACGTAGACCCGCTACCGAAAATCAAGGATTTTAGCCGGCGTGTTTTGGACTGGTGCCCCGTTGTAGAGGAGACACAAACGACTTTCGGGTCGCACGGTAACGATTAGGGGAACACAATCTGGCTGAAAGAAACAACGACAGGTGTCCTAGCCTTCCTCGCCCGTTGCACGCACCGCCACTGTACTGTGACTCTCAGTGGCATCGGACTGACTAAGATGGCTCAGAGATACTACAGCATGTAGTGTAGTGTCTCTGGATGGCTTGTCTGAACAGAGGTAGCCTCGAGTCGTTCGGCTTTCCCAGGCTGAACAGAGGTAGCTTCGAATCGTTCGGCGGCTTTCCCAGGCTGAACAGAGGTAGCCTCGAGTCGTTCGGCTTTCCCAGGCTGAACAGAGGTAGCTCGAGTCGTTCGGCTTTCCCAGGCTGAACAGAGGTAGCCTCGAGTCGTTCGGCTTTCCCAGGCTGAGCAGAGCGGCAGGGGCTGCTCACAGCTGGCACACTGATCTCAGCCTTTATGCGGCTCTGATTTGGTTGAAAGGACTGAGTCGTCGGGCGTCCGCTTCAGTTTCAGAAAAAATAGTGAACACAAATTTCTGGTCATATTTTATGTCATTTATCATGCGCTCATCAACGACCTGAGCGCTCACATGATACATATCAACCTAAATATGATATTCTATACCTCTGTAGGGGGATATCAATATGTTACTTAAATTAGCCTAAAACAATTAAAAAAGATAATATATATATATATTTCAATGCACGCATATTCAAGATTCATTTTAAAACATAGCATTTAGAATATATATATACACAAATTTAGACATTAGAACAATCTGCAAGTAATGCATTTCACACACACACACACACACACACACACACACACACACACACACACACACACACACACACACACACACACACACACACACACACACACACACACACTACACGCACCGCACATCCACGTGTGCATCTATAACGGAGTGTCACAGTTGCCACTTCAAGTTCAGCATACGTAGCTTATTTAAAACGTTAAGCAACAATCAGTATCTAATCACAAACAAATAGAAGCAGCATAACTAGAATAATCTTTACAGAGTTGTTTACAGGTTAAATGAAATAAAATATGATAAAACATAATAAATTTAAAACTAGTAACAAAACAATTACACATAATTCGTTTGATGTGCACCCTTTCTCCTCTCTCTGAATGAAATAAAATATGGTAAAACATAATAAATTTAAAACCAATAATAAAACAATTATATATAATTCATTTGTTGTGTGCCCTTTTTCCTCCTCCCCCCCCCCCCCCCTTCCCGTCTCTCTCTCTCCGTTCCCCCTCTCAGTCTCTCAGTCCGCCCTCCCCCCCCCCTGCCCGTTCCCCCCCCCCCCTCCTCAGGCTCTACGACAGATGTGTTTCGTGACAACAGATACGTCTTTAGTTGTTTTTCGAACGTGACCAGGTACCGGCTCTGTCTAATGACGTGTACAGGGAGTGACTGAATTCCAAGCAGCTGGACCAAACGCTGAGCGGACTGAACGATCTCTGTTTCAGTCCTAAAGTATTCAGAGAGAATCGCAGAACAAGGCTAAGCCGGAGGGAAGAGTCTGAGTTCCGCTGGTGGGATTGCAAGTTTGGAGAAGCTCACACAGACAGGAGGGCATAGTAACAGAGTTGAGGCATTACGGGTAGCATAAGGTAGAGACGTTGTATTCTAGTAACCTGGCTTTAACAGGCAGCCAGTGAAGTATTTTCAAGAGTGGAGTAGCGCTGCTTCCACGCCGTGGTTTACGAAGGACGAGTCTCGCAGCACTATTCTGTATGCGCTGAAGCTTTGCGAGTTTCTGACTGAATCAACTGCCAGCGGCCAAAAGAGAATTACTGACGTGATAGTCAAGACGGGACAGGCCAAACTCAAAGCACTGGTTTACGACATCCTTCCTTCAACCACTGCCGTATTTAGTTACACCGATAGTATCCAACTAACGAGCAGTTTTTTGTTGGTGCTCAAATAGTGTAAGTTTGTTACAAACAACTCAAATTATATCCGACGTTTGTTTTATGTTGCTATGTTACGCCAGCTCATATAAATCCAAAACCGTTTGAATCGAGACGGAACTTTTTTTCTTTCTTTTTTTAACCCGGGGTGAATGGGTCTCATGTTTCCGTGCGTGCTTGGGCGCTAGGTTGCTTCCACAATCTTATCAGTACCCAAACTCCAAGCACTGGTTTACGACATCCTCCCTTGTTGCCGGAAAGCGATGCTCGGAGTGTGACCAGTACCCAAACCTTTTGGAGGGCGCTGCGTACCGCGTCAGTGCCGGGACAGCTGCGCGGAGATAAAAAGAGTGCCCCTTCAGTGGCGTAACTAAATCTGGCAGAGTTTGGAGGAAGGTGTCGGAAAGCCGGATGCTCCGAGTGTGGGGACAGGCTACAGCCCAAACTCCAAGCACTGGTTTAAGACATCTTTCCCTCAACCACTGCCGTATTTAGTTACGCCATAGGGTCTAGAAAACTGTCAGCTAACGAGCAGTTTTTTTTGTTGGTGCTCAAACAGCAGTAAGTTTGTTAGAACTGAAATAAAACAAAGCGTGTCATTTATAGCCGCCAACAAAGTTTACACCAGAACAAATAAAACCACAATCGTTGGAATCAAGACGGTACTCTTTTTCTTTACCCGGCCGGGTGGATGCGCCTCATGTTTACGTGGGTGCTTGGGCGCTAGATGATGATGATGATGAATTGATGCTTAATGTCCTCAGATGTCATTTGACATATTAGGGACAAGCTGTGACCAATGCCGAAGCACGGTTCAATAAATCTTTACGTCCACGGAAACCAGAAGGCTCGTCAGTTAGGACGGACAGCCCAGGACGTCCACCTCGACTCTCACACAGCTCCTGAAGGCGCTTCCACAGTCACTATAGTACCCAAACCTTTCGGACTTTCGGAGCCGGGGCGCTGACCGCGTCGGTAGAGATAAAGAGTGCCCCTTCAGTGGCGTAACTAAATCTGGCAGAGTTTGGAGGAAATGAGGTACCGGAAAGCGATGCTCGGAGCGTGGCTACAGCCGCATCAAAGCGGCCGCATCAACAGCGTCAGGAACGGAATGGATCTTACTGATTCTACGAAGCTGGAAATACTAAACTTGACACAACTGATTCACCTGCATTTCCACTGAGAGAGACTCATCGGCCAAGAACACACCCAGATTCCGGCGTACTGATTCCGAGAATTCAATCTGGATAGCTATAGTCCAGCCGCCGGTTTGATTATTACTCTTTTTTCTGTAGTCAGGGTTTGCTCACCGGCTAGTCTGTGTCAGTGATGATACCAAACACTCAGTGATACATTATATCATCAGTATAATGCCGCAAGCCATCGTTCAGTGGCGGAAAAAAAAAGAGAAAAAGAAAATTAAAAGGCTAATGATCGGCCCAGAAATCCACGACTCAGACTGATGCCCCCGGTTTAAAATGTCGACACTTCTTTTTCTTCTTCTTTCATTAAAGGGCCCACAATCAACATGTCGATTATTCTAGCGCCTATAAATGGCGGTGTTCGCTGTAGTACTGGTCCGGCATACTAAAGTCAGAATGGGTGAGGGGTGAAGGGTGTGTGTGGGGGGTGGGGGGGCAAGGGAGATACTATAGATAGTTTTTCAGTTCGATACCCTTGACTCAGAAGCGTCAAGGGTGGGGGCCTCCACTACTTTCATGGGTAACGAGTTCCAGTCCCTGATGGTTTTTGGGAGGAAGGACTCGTCAGCAGAGTGTGAGCTGTTTGTCACCGCCATGGGTGCGTCGTTGACGTGATGGCCGGAGGGTGACCAGTTTGGCTTTCAGGGTGGGGCAATGTGCAAGGCCACTTTGGATTTTGTAGAGCATCAACAGTCTACAAGTCTGACGTCGTTGCTCCAGCGTAGGCCAGCCCCGCAACCGCCTCCCGCATCACATGGCGTTGACACTGACTCGACTGAGGTGTTCCTAAACCGGTTGACTAGGACGAAGCGTGGCCGCTCTCCTCTGCGGGACTGCTTCGATCTTGGCAATGTTTTTCTGTGAGTATGGCCGGATCCCAGACAGATGCAGCATACTCCAACAGTGGGCGGACGAAGACTTTACAAGCTTTTTCCTCAGACGGTAATGCTGGAGGCGCTAAAGTCTTTAAATTGCGTCACTGTGTGTGTGTGTCCCACGTCACAGTGTACGTCGTGTCAGTGAGTGTCACTGAGAATGTGTGTGTGTGTGTGTGTGTGTGTGTGTGTGTGTGTGTGTGTGTGTGTGTGTGTGTGTGTGTGTGTGAGCGCGCGCGCGCGCGCCGGCGCGCATGTTTGTGTGAGTATTTGTGAACAGAACTGAGACTGCACGGTATGAAAAATGCTAGTCACTGATTAACATCTCAGTCAGTGGATGTGGCCATAGTGCGGGCAACAGTTCAACAGACTGACAAGTTTTACGGAGTGAGTTCGCCGTCTCAGCGGTCAGCAAGGTATGAAAAGTGCTCACCAACATTTGACACTGAGTGATTTCGCGCTAGGCCGGTGTGAACATTTCACTGACATTTGTGAGTGTGTCAAACCGACGGATTCAAGGCTATTTAGTTCTCGGTGACTGTCTCTCGGTGACGGACACACCATCGCAGCTG
>OY757547.1:16201527-16254607 GCA_963584105.1 Alviniconcha strummeri
CAATTTCCCTGTGACTGATGATTAAAATAACTTCCGTTGATGTGATTTAAAGTCCGAGACGGAGGTTCCAGACGGATGTCCCCGAGACGGAGGATCCAGATGGATGTCCCTGAGACGGATGGTCGAGACGGATGTCCCTGAGACGGATGGTCGAGACGGATGTCCCCGAAACGGAGGATCCAGACGGATGTCCCCGAGACGGAGGATCCAGCCGGATGTCTCCGAGACGGAGGATCCAGATGGATGTCCACGAGACGGAGGATCCAGACGGATGTCCCCGAGACGGAGGTTCCACACGGATGTCTCCGAGACGGAGGATCCAGACGGATGTCCCCTAGACGGAGGTTCCAGACGGATGTCCCCAAGACGGAGGATCCAGACGGATGTCCCCAAGACGGAGGATCCAGACAGAAGTCTCCGAGACGGACGACCAGGTTGGACTGGCACATAGAATGTCCCTGAGACGGAAGGTCAAGATGGGTGGGCCCACCATCTTGGCTTTCCGTCTCAGGGACCTCCATGTGTTCCATCTGCCTTGGCCTTACGTTTGGAGACGGATGTCACAGACGGATGTCCCTGAGACGGATGACCGAGACGGAGGGCCACGACGGATGCCACAGACAGATGTCCCCAAGACCCAAAGACGGAGGTAAGGTGTGTGTGTGTGTGTGTGTGTGTGTGTGTGTGTGTGTGTGTGTGTGTGTGTGTGTGTGTGTGTGTGTGTGTGTGTGTGTGTGTCACTGTGTGTCTGTCTGTCTGTCTGTCTGTCTGTCTATCTGTGTGTCTGTCTGTCTGTTTTCTACTGTTATGTAGTGTACATTATGTCTTTCGATTTGATTAAGTCTGTCAGCTTACTAAGTTGGTATCTATTTACTTTTTGTTCTTCTTCTTCTTTCCTTGGATGCCCACAATCATGTTGATGATTATTCTGGCACTTTAGGTGGTGTTTCCAAAGTCCACATTTTAGCTCTGGTCACAAATCTTTCCAATTGAATTTTTTCACTGTCATTCTCTCTCTCTCTCTCTCTCTCTCTCTCTCTCTCTCTCTCTCTCTCTCTCTCTCTCTCTCTCTCTCTCTCTCTCTCTCTCTCTCTCTCTCTCTCTCTCTCTCTCTCTCTCTCTCTCTCTCTCTCTCTCTCTCTCTCTCTCTCTCTCTCTCTCTCTCTCTCTCTCTAGAGAAGAAGCTAGTTGACTGGTCAGTTGTTGGTGTTGCTTTCATCCGTTTGGCACATGTTCTCTTAGAATTAATGACTTCTTGTATTTGTTTAAATTGCCGTGTGAGTGATGATTAAAATAACTTCCGTTGATGTGATTTGAAGGCCGAGACGGATGTCCCTGAGACGGAGGATCCAGACGGATGTCCCCGAGACGGAGGTTCCAGACGGATGTCCTCGAGACGGAGGATCCAGACGGATATTCCCGGAACGGAAGATCCAGACGGATGTCCCCGAGACGGAGGGTCGAGACGGATGTCCCCGAGACGGAGGATCCAGACGGATGTCCCCGAGACGGAGGGTCCAGACGGATGTCCCCTAGACGGAGGATCCAGACGGATGTCCCCGAGACGGAGGATCCAGACGGATGTCCCCGAGACGAAGGTTCCAGACGCATATCCCTGAGACGGAGGATCCAGACGGATGTCCCCGAGACGGAGGATCCCGACGGATGTCCCCGAGACGGAGGATCCCGACGGATGTCCCCAAGACGGAGGATCCAGACGGATGTCCCAGAGACGGAGGATCCAGACAGAAGACTCCGAGACGGACGACCAGGGCGGACTGGCACAGAGAATGTCCCTGAGACGGAAGGTCAAGATGGGTGGGCCCACTATCTTGGCTTTCCGTCTGAGGGACATCAATGTGTGCCATCTGCCTTGGCCTTACGTTTGGAGACGGATGTCACAGACGGATGTCCCTGAGACGGAGGGTCACGACGGATGCCACAGACAGATGTCCCCAAGACCCAAAGACGGAGGTAAGGTGTGTGTGTGTGTGTGTGTGTGTGTGTGTGTGTGTGTGTGTGTGTGTGTGTTGTGTGTGTGTGTGTGTGTGTGTGTGTGTGTGTGTGTGTGTGTGTGTGTGTGTGTGTGTCTCTGTGTGTGTCTGTGTGTGTGTCTATGTGTCTACGTGTGTGTGTTACTGTCTGTCTGTGTGTCTGTCAGTCGGTCGGTCTGTCGGCCGGTCGGTCGCTCGGTCTGTTTTCTACTGTGATGATGTGTATATTATGTCTTTCGATTTGATTCAGTCTATCAGCTTACTAAGTTGCTATCTATTTTCTTCTTCTTCTTCTTCTTCTTCTTCTTCTTTCCTTAGATGCCCACAATCATCTTGATGATTATTGTGGCACTTTAGGTGGTGTCCGCAAAGTCCACATTTTACCTCTGGTCACAAGTCCTTATAATTGAATTGTTGCACTGTCATTCTCTCTCTCTCTCTCAAAAACAAGACAACAACAAAAACTAGTTGACTGGTCAGTTGTTGGTGTTACTTTCATCCGTTTGGCACATGTTCTCTTAGAATTTTGATTTCTTGTATTTATTTAAATTGCCGTGTGAGTGATAATTAAAATCACTTCCGTTGATGTGATTTGAAGGCCGAGACGAATGTCCCCGAGACGGAGGATCCAGACGGATGTCCCCGAGACGGAAGTTCAAGACGGATGTCCCCGAGACGGAGGATCCAGACGGATGTCCCCGAGACGGAGGTACCAGACGGATGTCCCAGAGACGGAGGATCCAGACGGATGTCCCCGAGACGGAGGATCCAGACGGATGTCCCCGAGACGGAGGTTCCAGACGGATGTCCCCGAGACGGAGGTTCCACACGGATGTCCCCGAGACGGAGGATCCAGACGGATGTCCCTGAAACGGAGGATCCAGACGGATGTTCCCGAGACGGAGGATTCAGACGGATGTCCCCGAGACGGAGGGTCGAGACGGATGTCCCTGAGACGGAGGATCCAGACGGATGTCCCCGAGACGGAGGATCCAGACGGATGTCCCCGAGACGGAGGTTCCAGACGGATGTCCCCACGACGGAGGATCCAGACGGATGGCCCTGAGACGGAGGATCCAGACGGATGTCCCCGAGACGGAGGATCGAGACGGATGTCCCTGAGACGGAGGTTCCAGACGGATGTCCCCGAGACGGAGGATCCAGACGGATGTCTCTGAGACGGAGGTTCCAGACGGATGTCACCGAGACGGAGGATCCAGACGGATGTCCCTGAGACGGAGGTTTCAGACGGATGTCCCCGAGACGGAGGATCCAGACGGATGTCCCTGAGACGGAGGTTCCAGACGGATGTCCCCGAGACGGAGGATACAGACGGATGGCCCCAAGACGGAGGATCCAGACGGATGGCCCCGTGACGGAGGGACGAGACGGATGTCCCCGAGACGGAGGTTCCAGACGGATGTCCCCGAGACGGAGGATCCAGACGGATGTCCCTGAGACAGAGGTTCCAGACGGATGTCCCCGAGACGGAGGATCCAGACGGATGGCCCCGAGACGGAGGATCCAGACGGATGTTCCCGAGACGGAGGATCCAGACGGATGTCCCCGAGACGGAGGGTCGAGACGGATGTCCCCGAGACGGAGGGTCGAGACGGATGTCCCTGAGACGGAGGATCCAGACGGATGTCCCCGAGACGGAGGATCCAGACGGATGTCCCAGAGACGGAGGATCCAGACAGAAGTCTCCGAGACGGACGACCAGAGCGGACTGGCACAGAGAATGTCCCTGAGATGGAAGGTCAAGATGGGTGGGCCCAACCATCTTGGCTTTCCGTCTGAGGGACATCCATGTGTGCTATCTGCCTTGGCCTTACGTCTGGAGACTGATGTCAGAGACGGATGTCCCTGAGACGGCGGATCCAGACGGATGTCCTTGAGACGGAGGTTCCAGACGGATGTCCCCGAGACGGAGGTTCCAGACGGATGTCCCCGAGACGGAGATTCCAGACGGATGTCCCCGAGACGGAGGATCCAGACGGATGTCCCTGAGACGGAGGATCCAGACGGATGTCCCCGAGACGGAGGGTCGAGACGGATGTCCCTGAGACGGAGGATCCAGACGGATGTCCCCGAGACGGAGGATCCAGACGGATGTCCCCGAGACGGAGGTTCCAGACGGATGTCCCCACGACGGAGGATCCAGACGGATGTCCCTGAGACGGAGGTTCCAGACGGATGTCCCTGAGACGGAGGATCCAGACGGATGGCCCCGAGACGGAGGATCCAGACGGATGGCCCCGTGACGGAGGGACGAGACGGATGTCCCTGAGACGGAGGATCCAGACGGATGTCCCCGAGACGGAGGATCCAGACGGATGTCCCCGAGACGGAGGATCCAGACGGATGTCCCCGAGACGGAGGATTCAGACGGATGTCCCTGAGACGGAGGTTCCAGACGGATGTCCCCGAGACGGAGGATCCAGACGGATGTCCCTGAGACGGAGGTTCCAGACGTATGTCCCCGAGACGGAGGTTTCAGACGGATGTCCCCGAGACGGAGGTTCCAGACGGATGTCCCCGAGACGGAGGATCCAGACGGATGGCCCCAAGACGGAGGATCCAGACGGATGGCACCGTGACGGAGGTACGAGACGGATGTCCCTGAGACGGAGGATCCAGACGGATGTCCCCGAGACGGAGGATCCAGACGGATGTCCCTGAGACGGAGGATCCAGACGGATGTTCCCGAGACGGAGGATCCAGACGGATGTCCCCGAGACGGAGGTCGAGACGGATGTCCCTTAGACGGAGGATCCAGACGGATGTCCCCGAGACGGAGGATCCAGACGGATGTCCCCGAGACGGAGGATCCAGACGGATGTCCCCGAGACGGATGGTCGAGACGGATGTCCCTGAGACGGAGGATCCAGACGGATGTCCCCGAGACGGAGGATCCAGACGGATGTCCCAGAGACGGAGGATCCAGACAGAAGTCTCTGAGACGGACGACCAGGGCGGACTGGCACAGAGAATGTCCCTGAGATGGAAGGTCAAGATGGGTGGGCCCAACCATCTTGGCTTTCCGTCTGAGGGACATCCATGTGTGCTATCTGCCTTGACCTTACGTCTGGAGACTGATGTCAGAGACGGATGTCCTTGAGACGGCGGATCCAGACGGATGTCCTTGAGACGGAGGTTCCAGACGGATGTCCCCGAGACGGAGGTTCCAGACGGATGTCCCGAGACGGAGGTTCCAGACGGATGTCCCCGAGACGGAGGATCCAGACGGATGTCCCTGAGACGGAGGATCCAGACGGATGTTCCCGAGACGGAGGATCCAGACGGATGTCCCCGAGACGGAGGGTCGAGACGGATGTCCCTGAGACGGAGGATCCAGACGGATGTCCCCGAGACGGAGGATCCAGACGGATGTCCCCGAGACGGAGGTTCCAGACGGATATCCCCACGACGGAGGATCCAGACGGATGTCCCTGAGACGGAGGTTCCAGACGGATGTCCCTGAGACGGAGGATCCAGACGGATGGCCCCGAGACGGAGGATCCAGACGGATGTCCCCGTGACGGAGGGACGAGACGGATGTCCCTGAGACGGAGGATCCAGACGGATGTCCCCGAGACGGAGGATCCAGACGGATGTCCCGAGACGGAGGATCCAGACGGATGTCCCCGAGACGGAGGATCCAGACGGATGTCCCTGAGACGGAGGTTCCAGAGGGATGTCCCCGAGACGGAGGATCCAGACGGATGGCCCCGAGACGGAGGATCCAGACGGATGGCCCCGTGACGGAGGGACGAGACGGATGTCCCTGAGACGGAGGATCCAGACGGATGTCCCCGAGACGGAGGATCCAGACGGATGTCCCCGAGACGGAGGATCCAGACGGATGTCCCCGAGACGGAGGATCCAGACGGATGTCCCTGAGACGGAGGTTCCAGACGGATGTCCCCGAGACGGAGGATCCAGACGGATGTCCCTGAGACGGAGGTTCCAGACGGATGTCCCCGAGACGGAGGATCCAGACGGATGGCCCTGAGACGAAGGTTCCTTGACGGATGTCCCCGAGACGGAGGATCGAGACGGATGTCCCCGAGACGGAGGTTCCAGACGGATGTCCCCGAGACGGAGGATCCAGACGTATGTCCCTGAGACGGAGGTTCCAGGCGGATGTCCCCGAGACGGAGGGTCCAGACGGATGTCCCTGAGACGGAGGATCCAGACGGATATCCCCGAGACGGAGGATCCAGACGGATGTCCCCGAGACGGAGGTTCCAGACGGATGTCCCCACGACGGAGGATCCAGACGGATGGCCCTGAGACGGAGGTTCCTTGACGGATGTCCCCGAGACGGAGGATCGAGACGGATGTCCCCGAGACGGAGGATCCAGACGGATGGCCCCGTGACGGAGGGACGAGACGGATGTCCCTGAGACGGAGGATCCAGACGGATGTCCCCGAGACGGAGGATCCAGACGGATGTCCCCGAGACGGAAGATCCAGACGGATGTCCCCGAGACGGAGGATCCAGACGGATGTCCCTGAGACGGAGGTTCCAGACGGATGTCCCTGAGACGGAGGATCCAGACGGATGGCCCCGAGACGGAGGATCCAGACGTATGGCCCCGTGACGGAGGTACGAGACGGATGTCCCTGAGACGGTGGATCCAGACGGATGTCCCCGAGACGGAGGATCCAGACGGATGTCCCTGAGACGGAGGATCCAGACGGATGTTCCCGAGACGGAGGATCCAGACGGATGGCCCCGAGACGGATGATCCAGACGGATGGCCCCATGACGGAGGGACGAGACGGATGTCCCTGAGACGGAGGATCCAGACGGATGTCCCCGAGACGGAGGTTCCAGACGGATGTCCCCGAGACGGAGGATCCAGACGGATGTCCCCGAGACGGAGGGTCGAGACGGATGTCCCTGAGACGGAGGATCCAGACGGATGTCCCCGAGACGGAGGATCCAGACGGATGTCCCCGAGACGGAGGTTCCAGACGGATGTCCCCACGACGGAGGATCCAGACGGATGTCCCTGAGACGGAGGTTCCAGACGGATGTCCCTGAGACGGAGGATCCAGACGGATGGCCCCGAGACGGAGGATCCAGACGGATGGCCCCGTGACGGAGGGACGAGACTGATGTCCCTGAGACGGAGGATCCAGACGGATGTCCCCGAGACGGAGGATCCAGACGGATGTCCCCGAGACGGAGGATCCAGACGGATGTCCCCGAGACGGAGGATCCAGACGGATGTCCCTGAGACGGAGGTTCCAGACGGATGTCCCCGAGACGGAGGATCCAGACGGATGTCCCTGAGACGGAGGTTCCAGACGTATGTCCCCGAGACGGAGGTTTCAGACGGATGTCCCCGAGACGGAGGTTCCAGACGGATGTCCCCGAGACGGAGGATCCAGACGGATGGCCCCAAGACGGAGGATCCAGACGGATGGCACCGTGACGGAGGTACGAGACGGATGTCCCTGAGACGGAGGATCCAGACGGATGTCCCCGAGACGGAGGATCCAGACGGATGTCCCTGAGACGGAGGAACCAGACGGATGTTTCCGAGACGGAGGATCCAGACGGATGTCCCCGAGACGGAGGTCGAGACGGATGTCCCTTAGACGGAGGATCCCGACGGATGTCCCCGAGACGGAGGTTCCAGACGGATGTCCCCGAGACGGAGGATCCAGACGGATGTCCCCGAGACGGATGGTCGAGACGGATGTCCCTGAGACGGAGGATCCAGACGGATGTCCCCGAGACGGAGGATCCAGACGGATGTCCCAGAGACGGAGGATCCAGACAGAAGTCTCTGAGACGGACGACCAGGGCGGACTGGCACAGAGAATGTCCCTGAGATGGAAGGTCAAGATGGGTGGGCCCAACCATCTTGGCTTTCCGTCTGAGGGACATCCATGTGTGCTATCTGCCTTGGCCTTACGTCTGGAGACTGATGTCAGAGACGGATGTCCCTGAGATGGCGGATCCAGACGGATGTCCTTGAGACGGAGGTTCCAGACGGATGTCCCCGAGACGGAGGTTCCAGACGGATGTCCCCGAGACGGAGGTTCCAGACGGATGTCCCCGAGACGGAGGATCCAGACGGATGTCCCTGAGACGGAGGATCCAGACGGATGTTCCCGAGACGGAGGATCCAGACGGATGTCCCCGAGACGGAGGGTCGAGACGGATGTCCCTGAGACGGAGGATCCAGACGGATGTCCCCGAGACGGAGGATCCAGACGGATGTCCCCGAGACGGAGGTTCCAGACGGATGTCCCCACGACGGAGGATCCAGACGGATGTCCCTGAGACGGAGGTTCCAGACGGATGTCCCTGAGACGGAGGATCCAGACGGATGGCCCCGAGACGGAGGATCCAGACGGATGTCCCCGTGACGGAGGGACGAGACGGATGTCCCTGAGACGGAGGATCCAGACGGATGTCCCCGAGACGGAGGATCCAGACGGATGGCCCTGAGACGGAGGTTCCTTGACGGATGTCCCCGAGACGGAGGATCGAGACGGATGTCCCCGAGACGGAGGTTCCAGACGGATGTCCCCGAGACGGAGGATCCAGACGTATGTCCCTGAGACGGAGGTTCCAGACGGATGTCCCCGAGACGGAGGGTCCAGACGGATGTCCCTGAGACGGAGGATCCAGACGGATATCCCCGAGACGGAGGATCCAGACGGATGTCCCCGAGACGGAGGTTCCAGACGGATGTCCCCACGACGGAGGATCCAGACGGATGGCCCTGAGACGGAGGTTCCTTGACGGATGTCCCCGAGACGGAGGATCGAGACGGATGTCCCTGAGACGGAGGTTCCAGACGGATGTCCCCGAGACGGAGGATCCAGACGGATGTCCCTGAGACGGAGGTTCCAGACGGATGTCCCCGAGACGGAGGATCCAGACGGATTGCCCCGAGACGGATGATCCAGACGGATGGCCCCATGACGGAGGGACGAGACGGATGTCCCTGAGACGGAGGATCCAGACGGATGTCCCCGAGACGGAGGTTCCAGACGGATGTCCCCGAGACGGAGGATCCAGACGGATGTCCCCGAGACGGAGGGTCGAGACGGATGTCCCTGAGATGGAGGATCCAGACGGATGTCCCCGAGACGGAGGATCCAGACGGATGTCCCCGAGACGGAGGTTCCAGACGGATGTCCCCACGACGGAGGATCCAGACGGATGGCCCTGAGACGGAGGTTCCTTGACGGATGTCCCCGAGACGGAGGATCGAGACGGATGTCCCTGAGACGGAGGTTCCAGACGGATGTCCCCGAGATGGAGGATCCAGACGGATGTCCATGAGACGGAGGTTCCAGACGGATGTCCTCGAGACGGAGGATCCAGACGGATGGCCCCGAGACGGATGATCCAGACGGATGGCCCATTGACGGAGGGACGAGACGGATGTCCCTGAGACGGAGGATCCAGACGGATGTCCCCGAGACGGAGGTTCCAGACGGATGTCCCCGAGACGGAGGATCCAGACGGATGTCCCCGAGACGGAGGGTCGAGACGGATGTCCCTGAGACGGAGGATCCAGACGGATGTCCCCGAGACGGAGGATCCAGACGGATGTCCCCGAGACGGAGGTTCCAGACGGATGTCCCCACGACGGAGGATCCAGACGGATGTCCCTGAGACGGAGGTTCCAGACGGATGTCCCTGAGACGGAGGATCCAGACGGATGGCCCCGAGACGGAGGATCCAGACGGATGGCCCCGTGACGGAGGGACGAGACTGATGTCCCTGAGACGGAGGATCCAGACGGATGTCCCCGAGACGGAGGATCCAGACGGATGTCCCCGAGACGGAGGATCCAGACGGATGTCCCCGAGACGGAGGATCCAGACGGATGTCCCTGAGACGGAGGTTCCAGACGGATGTCCCCGAGACGGAGGATCCAGACGGATGTCCCTGAGACGGAGGTTCCAGACGTATGTCCCCGAGACGGAGGTTTCAGACGGATGTCCCCGAGACGGAGGTTCCAGACGGATGTCCCCGAGACGGAGGATCCAGACGGATGGCCCCAAGACGGAGGATCCAGACGGATTGCACCGTGACGGAGGTACGAGACGGATGTCCCTGAGACGGAGGATCCAGACGGATGTCCCCGAGACGGAGGATCCAGACGGATGTCCCTGAGACGGAGGAACCAGACGGATGTTTCCGAGACGGAGGATCCAGACGGATGTCCCCGAGACGGAGGTCGAGACGGATGTCCCTTAGACGGAGGATCCCGACGGATGTCCCCGAGACGGAGGTTCCAGACGGATGTCCCCGAGACGGAGGATCCAGACGGATGTCCCCGAGACGGATGGTCGAGACGGATGTCCCTGAGACGGAGGATCCAGACGGATGTCCCCGAGACGGAGGATCCAGACGGATGTCCCAGAGACGGAGGATCCAGACAGAAGTCTCTGAGACGGACGACCAGGGCGGACTGGCACAGAGAATGTCCCTGAGATGGAAGGTCAAGATGGGTGGGCCCAACCATCTTGGCTTTCCGTCTGAGGGACATCCATGTGTGCTATCTGCCTTGGCCTTACGTCTGGAGACTGATGTCAGAGACGGATGTCCCTGAGACGGCGGATCCAGACGGATGTCCTTGAGACGGAGGTTCCAGACGGATGTCCCCGAGACGGAGGTTCCAGACGGATGTCCCCGAGACGGAGGTTCCAGACGGATGTTCCCGAGACGGAGGATCCAGACGGATGTCCCTGAGACGGAGGATCCAGACGGATGTTCCCGAGACGGAGGATCCAGACGGATGTCCCCGAGACGGAGGGTCGAGACGGATGTCCCTGAGACGGAGGATCCAGACGGATGTCCCCGAGACGGAGGATCCAGACGGATGTCCCCGAGACGGAGGTTCCAGACGGATGTCCCCACGACGGAGGATCCAGACGGATGACCCTGAGACGGAGGTTCCAGACGGATGTCCCTGAGACGGAGGATCCAGACGGATGGCCCCGAGACGGAGGATCCAGACGGATGTCCCCGTGACGGAGGGACGAGACGGATGTCCCTGAGACGGAGGATCCAGACGGATGTCCCCGAGACGGAGGATCCAGACGGATGTCCCCGAGACGGAGGATCCAGACGGATGTCCCCGAGACGGAGGGTCGAGACGGATGTCCCTGAGATGGAGGATCCAGACGGATGTCCCCGAGACGGAGGATCCAGACGGATGTCCCCGAGACGGAGGTTCCAGACGGATGTCCCCACGACGGAGGATCCAGACGGATGGCCCTGAGACGGAGGTTCCTTGACGGATGTCCCCGAGACGGAGGATCCAGACGGATGTCCCTGAGACGGAGGTTCCAGACGTATGTCCCCGAGACGGAGGTTTCAGACGGATGTCCCCGAGACGGAGGTTCCAGACGGATGTCCCCGAGACGGAGGATCCAGACGGATGGCCCCAAGACGGAGGATCCAGACGGATGGCACCGTGACGGAGGTACGAGACGGATGTCCCTGAGACGGAGGATCCAGACGGATGTCCCCGAGACGGAGGATCCAGACGGATGTCCCTGAGACGGAGGAACCAGACGGATGTTTCCGAGACGGAGGATCCAGACGGATGTCCCCGAGACGGAGGTCGAGACGGATGTCCCTTAGACGGAGGATCCCGACGGATGTCCCCGAGACGGAGGTTCCAGACGGATGTCCCCGAGACGGAGGATCCAGACGGATGTCCCCGAGACGGATGGTCGAGACGGATGTCCCTGAGACGGAGGATCCAGACGGATGTCCCCGAGACGGAGGATCCAGACGGATGTCCCAGAGACGGAGGATCCAGACAGAAGTCTCTGAGACGGACGACCAGGGCGGACTGGCACAGAGAATGTCCCTGAGATGGAAGGTCAAGATGGGTGGGCCCAACCATCTTGGCTTTCCGTCTGAGGGACATCCATGTGTGCTATCTGCCTTGGCCTTACGTCTGGAGACTGATGTCAGAGACGGATGTCCCTGAGACGGCGGATCCAGACGGATGTCCTTGAGACGGAGGTTCCAGACGGATGTCCCCGAGACGGAGGTTCCAGACGGATGTCCCCGAGACGGAGGTTCCAGACGGATGTCCCCGAGACGGAGGATCCAGACGGATGTCCCTGAGACGGAGGATCCAGACGGATGTTCCCGAGACGGAGGATCCAGACGGATGTCCCCGAGACGGAGGGTCGAGACGGATGTCCCTGAGACGGAGGATCCAGACGGATGTCCCCGAGACGGAGGATCCAGACGGATGTCCCCGAGACGGAGGTTCCAGACGGATGTCCCCACGACGGAGGATCCAGACGGATGTCCCTGAGACGGAGGTTCCAGACGGATGTCCCTGAGACGGAGGATCCAGACGGATGGCCCCGAGACGGAGGATCCAGACGGATGTCCCCGTGACGGAGGGACGAGACGGATGTCCCTGAGACGGAGGATCCAGACGGATGTCCCCGAGACGGAGGATCCAGACGGATGGCCCTGAGACGGAGGTTCCTTGACGGATGTCCCCGAGACGGAGGATCGAGACGGATGTCCCCGAGACGGAGGTTCCAGACGGATGTCCCCGAGACGGAGGATCCAGACGTATGTCCCTGAGACGGAGGTTCCAGACGGATGTCCCCGAGACGGAGGGTCCAGACGGATGTCCCTGAGACGGAGGATCCAGACGGATATCCCCGAGACGGAGGATCCAGACGGATGTCCCCGAGACGGAGGTTCCAGACGGATGTCCCCACGACGGAGGATCCAGACGGATGGCCCTGAGACGGAGGTTCCTTGACGGATGTCCCCGAGACGGAGGATCGAGACGGATGTCCCTGAGACGGAGGTTCCAGACGGATATCCCCGAGACGGAGGATCCAGACGGATGTCCCTGAGACGGAGGTTCCAGACGGATGTCCCCGAGACGGAGGATCCAGACGGATTGCCCCGAGACGGATGATCCAGACGGATGGCCCCATGACGGAGGGACGAGACGGATGTCCCTGAGACGGAGGATCCAGACGGATGTCCCCGAGACGGAGGTTCCAGACGGATGTCCCCGAGACGGAGGATCCAGACGGATGTCCCCGAGACGGAGGGTCGAGACGGATGTCCCTGAGATGGAGGATCCAGACGGATGTCCCCGAGACGGAGGATCCAGACGGATGTCCCCGAGACGGAGGTTCCAGACGGATGTCCCCACGACGGAGGATCCAGACGGATGGCCCTGAGACGGAGGTTCCTTGACGGATGTCCCCGAGACGGAGGATCGAGACGGATGTCCCTGAGACGGAGGTTCCAGACGGATGTCCCCGAGATGGAGGATCCAGACGGATGTCCCTGAGACGGAGGTTCCAGACGGATGTCCTCGAGACGGAGGATCCAGACGGATGTCCCCGAGACGGAGGTTCCAGACGGATGTCCCCGAGACGGAGGATCCAGACGGATGTCCCTGAGACGGAGGTTCCAGACGTATGTCCCCGAGACGGAGGTTTCAGACGGATGTCCCCGAGACGGAGGTTCCAGACGGATG
Source organism: Alviniconcha strummeri (assembly GCA_963584105.1). NCBI lineage: Eukaryota > Metazoa > Mollusca > Gastropoda > Provannidae > Alviniconcha > Alviniconcha strummeri. The sequence continues at coordinate 16,215,044 of OY757547.1, forward strand.
TCCCCGAGACGGAGGATCCAGACGGATGGCCCCAAGACGGAGGATCCAGACGGATGGCACCGTGACGGAGGTACGAGACGGATGTCCCTGAGACGGAGGATCCAGACGGATGTCCCCGAGACGGAGGATCCAGACGGATGTCCCTGAGACGGAGGAACCAGACGGATGTTTCCGAGACGGAGGATCCAGACGGATGTCCCCGAGACGGAGGTCGAGACGGATGTCCCTTAGACGGAGGATCCCGACGGATGTCCCCGAGACGGAGGTTCCAGACGGATGTCCCCGAGACGGAGGATCCAGACGGATGTCCCCGAGACGGATGGTCGAGACGGATGTCCCTGAGACGGAGGATCCAGACGGATGTCCCCGAGACGGAGGATCCAGACGGATGTCCCAGAGACGGAGGATCCAGACAGAAGTCTCTGAGACGGACGACCAGGGCGGACTGGCACAGAGAATGTCCCTGAGATGGAAGGTCAAGATGGGTGGGCCCAACCATCTTGGCTTTCCGTCTGAGGGACATCCATGTGTGCTATCTGCCTTGGCCTTACGTCTGGAGACTGATGTCAGAGACGGATGTCCCTGAGACGGCGGATCCAGACGGATGTCCTTGAGACGGAGGTTCCAGACGGATGTCCCCGAGACGGAGGTTCCAGACGGATGTCCCCGAGACGGAGGTTCCAGACGGATGTCCCCGAGACGGAGGATCCAGACGGATGTCCCTGAGACGGAGGATCCAGACGGATGTTCCCGAGACGGAGGATCCAGACGGATGTCCCCGAGACGGAGGGTCGAGACGGATGTCCCTGAGACGGAGGATCCAGACGGATGTCCCCGAGACGGAGGATCCAGACGGATGTCCCCGAGACGGAGGTTCCAGACGGATGTCCCCACGACGGAGGATCCAGACGGATGACCCTGAGACGGAGGTTCCAGACGGATGTCCCTGAGACGGAGGATCCAGACGGATGGCCCCGAGACGGAGGATCCAGACGGATGTCCCCGTGACGGAGGGACGAGACGGATGTCCCTGAGACGGAGGATCCAGACGGATGTCCCCGAGACGGAGGATCCAGACGGATGTCCCCGAGACGGAGGATCCAGACGGATGTCCCTGAGACGGAGGTTCCAGACGGATGTCCCCGAGACGGAGGATCCAGACGGATGGCCCCGAGACGGAGGATCCAGACGGATGGCCCCGTGACGGAGGGACGAGACGGATGTCCCTGAGACTGAGGATCCAGACGGATGTCCCCGAGACGGAGGATCCAGACGGATGTCCCCGAGACGGAGGATCCAGACGGATGTCCCTGAGACGGAGGTTCCAGACGGATGTCCCCGAGACGGAGGATCCAGACGGATGTCCCTGAGACGGAGGTTCCAGACGGATGTCCCCGAGACTGAGGATCCAGACGGATGGCCCTGAGACGGAGGTTCCTTGACGGATGTCCCCGAGACGGAGGATCGAGACGGATGTCCCCGAGACGGAGGTTCCAGACGGATGTCCCCGAGACGGAGGATCCAGACGTATGTCCCTGAGACGGAGGTTCCAGACGGATGTCCCCGAGACGGAGGGTCCAGACGGATGTCCCTGAGACGGAGGATCCAGACGGATATCCCCGAGACGGAGGATCCAGACGGATGTCCCCGAGACGGAGGTTCCAGACGGATGTCCCCACGACGGAGGATCCAGACGGATGGCCCTGAGACGGAGGTTCCTTGACGGATGTCCCCGAGACGGAGGATCGAGACGGATGTCCCTGAGACGGAGGTTCCAGACGGATGTCCCCGAGACGGAGGATCCAGACGGATGTCCCTGAGACGGAGGTTCCAGACGGATGTCCCCGAGACGGAGGATCCAGACGGATTGCCCCGAGACGGATGATCCAGACGGATGGCCCCATGACGGAGGGACGAGACGGATGTCCCTGAGACGGAGGATCCAGACGGATGTCCCCGAGACGGAGGTTCCAGACGGATGTCCCCGAGACGGAGGATCCAGACGGATGTCCCCGAGACGGAGGGTCGAGACGGATGTCCCTGAGATGGAGGATCCAGACGGATGTCCCCGAGACGGAGGATCCAGACGGATGTCCCCGAGACGGAGGTTCCAGACGGATGTCCCCACGACGGAGGATCCAGACGGATGTCCCTGAGACGGAGGTTCCAGACGGATGTCCCTGAGACGGAGGATCCAGACGGATGGCCCCGAGACGGAGGATCCAGACGGATGGCCCCGTGACGGAGGGACGAGACGGATGTCCCTGAGACGGAGGATCCAGACGGATGTCCCCGAGACGGAGGATCCAGACGGATGTCCCGGAGACGGAAGATCCAGACGGATGTCCCCGAGACGGAGGATCCAGACGGATGTCCCTGAGACGGAGGTTCCAGACGGATGTCCCCGAGACGGAGGATCCAGACGGATGTCCCTGAGACGGAGGTTCCAGACGTATGTCCCCGAGACGGAGGTTTCAGAGGGATGTCCCCGAGACGGAGGTTCCAGACGGATGTCCCCGAGACGGAGGATCCAGACTGATGGCCCCAAGACGGAGGATCCAGACGGATGGCACCGTGACGGAGGTACGAGACGGATGTCCCTGAGACGGTGGATCCAGACGGATGTCCCCGAGACGGAGGATCCAGACGGATGTCCCTGAGACGGAGGATCCAGACGGATGTTCCCGAGACGGAGGATCCAGACGGATGTCCCCGAGACGGAGGTCGAGACGGATGTCCCTTAGACGGAGGATCCCGACGGATGTCCCCGAGACGGAGGTTCCAGACGGATGTCCCCGAGACGGAGGATCCAGACGGATGTCCCCGAGACGGATGGTCGAGACGGATGTCCCTGAGACGGAGGATCCAGACGGATGTCCCCGAGACGGAGGATCCAGACGGATGTCCCAGAGACGGAGGATCCAGACAGAAGTCTCTGAGACGGACGACCAGGGCGGACTGGCACAGAGAATGTCCCTGAGATGGAAGGTCAAGATGGGTGGGCCCAACCATCTTGGCTTTCCGTCTGAGGGACATCCATGTGTTCTATCTGCCTTGGCCTTACGTCTGGAGACTGATGTCAGAGACGGATGTCCCTGAGACGGCGGATCCAGACGGATGTCCTTGAGACGGAGGTTCCAGACGGATGTCCCCGAGACGGAGGTTCCAGACGGATGTCCCCGAGACGGAGGTTCCAGACGGATGTCCCCGAGACGGAGGATCCAGACGGATGTCTCTGAGACAGAGGATCCAGACGGATTTTCCCGAGACGGAGGATCCAGACGGATGTCCCCGAGACGGAGGGTCGAGACGGATGTCCCTGAGACGGAGGATCCAGACGGATGTCCCCGAGACGGAGGATCCAGACGGATGTCCCCGAGACGGAGGTTCCAGACGGATGTCCCCACGACGGAGGATCCAGACGGATGTCCCTGAGACGGAGGTTCCAGACGGATGTCCCTGAGACGGAGGATCCAGACGGATGGCCCCGAGACGGAGGATCCAGACGGATGTCCCCGTGACGGAGGGACGAGACGGATGTCCCTGAGACGGAGGATCCAGACGGATGGCCCCGAGACGGAGGATCCAGACGGATGTCCCCGAGACGGAGGATCCAGACGGATGTCCCCGAGACGGAGGATCCAGACGGATGTCCCTGAGACGGAGGTTCCAGACGGATGTCCCCGAGACGGAGGATCCAGACGGATGGCCCCGAGACGGAGGATCCAGACGAATGGCCCCGTGACGGAGGGACGAGACGGATGTCCCTGAGACGGAGGATCCAGACGGATGTCCCCGAGACGGAGGATCCAGACGGATGTCCCCGAGACGGAGGATCCAGACGGATGTCCCCGAGACGGAGGATCCAGACGGATGTCCCTGAGACGGAGGTTCCAGACGGATGTCCCCGAGACGGAGGATCCAGACGGATGTCCCTGAGACGGAGGTTCCAGACGGATGTCCCCGAGACGGAGGATCCAGACGGATGGCCCTGAGACGGAGGTTCCTTGACGGATGTCCCCGAGACGGAGGATCGAGACGGATGTCCCCGAGACGGAGGTTCCAGACGGATGTCCCCGAGACGGAGGATCCAGACGTATGTCCCTGAGACGGAGGTTCCAGACGGATGTCCCCGAGACGGAGGGTCCAGACGGATGTCCCTGAGACGGAGGATCCAGACGGATATCCCCGAGACGGAGGATCCAGACGGATGTCCCCGAGACGGAGGATCCAGACGGATGTCCCCACGACGGAGGATCCAGACGGATGGCCCTGAGACGGAGGTTCCTTGACGGATGTCCCCGAGACGGAGGATCGAGACGGATGTCCCTGAGACGGAGGTTCCAGACGGATGTCCCCGAGACGGAGGATCCAGACGGATGTCCCTGAGACGGAGGTTCCAGACGGATGTCCCCGAGACGGAGGATCCAGACGGATGGCCCCGAGACGGATGATCCAGACGGATGGCCCCATGACGGAGGGACGAGACGGATGTCCCTGAGACGGAGGTTCCAGACGGATGTCCCCGAGACGGAGGATCCAGACGGATGTCCCTGAGACGGAGGTTCCAGACGGATGTCCCCGAGACGGAGGATCCAGACGGATGGCCCTGAGACGGAGGTTCCTTGACGGATGTCCCCGAGACGGAGGATCGAGACGGATGTCCCCGAGACGGAGGTTCCAGACGGATGTCCCCGAGACGGAGGATCCAGACGTATGTCCCTGAGACGGAGGTTCCAGACGGATGTCCCCGAGACGGAGGGTCCAGACGGATGTCCCTGAGACGGAGGATCCAGACGGATATCCCCGAGACGGAGGATCCAGACGGATGTCCCCGAGACGGAGGTTCCAGACGGATGTCCCCACGACGGAGGATCCAGACGGATGGCCCTGAGACGGAGGTTCCTTGACGGATGTCCCCGAGACGGAGGATCGAGACGGATGTCCCTGAGACGGAGGTTCCAGACGGATGTCCCCGAGATGGAGGATCTAGACGGATGTCCCTGAGACGGAGGTTCCAGACGGATGTCCCCGAGACGGAGGATCCAGACGGATGGCCCCGAGACGGATGATCCAGACGGATGGCCCCATGACGGAGGGACGAGACGGATGTCCCTGAGACGGAGGATCCAGACGGATGTCCCCGAGACGGAGGTTCCAGACGGATGTCCCCGAGACGGAGGATCCAGACGGATGTCCCCGAGACGGAGGGTCGAGACGGATGTCCCTGAGACGGAGGATCCAGACGGATGTCCCCGAGACGGAGGATCCAGACGGATGTCCCCGAGACGGAGGTTCCAGACGGATGTCCCCACGACGGAGGATCCAGACGGATGTCCCTGAGACGGAGGTTCCAGACGGATGTCCCTGAGACGGAGGATCCAGACGGATGGCCCCGAGACGGAGGATCCAGACGGATGGCCCCGTGACGGAGGGACGAGACTGATGGCCCTGAGACGGAGGATCCAGACGGATGTCCCCGAGACGGAGGATCCAGACGGATGTCCCCGAGACGGAGGATCCAGACGGATGTCCCCGAGACGGAGGATCCAGACGGATGTCCCTGAGACGGAGGTTCCAGACGGATGTCCCGGAGACGGAGGATCCAGACGGATGTCCCTGAGACGGAGGTTCCAGACGTATGTCCCCGAGACGGAGGTTTCAGACGGATGTCCCCGAGACGGAGGTTCCAGTCGGATGTCCCCGAGACGGAGGATCCAGACGGATGGCCCCAAGACGGAGGATCCAGACGGATGGCACCGTGACGGAGGTACGAGACGGATGTCCCTGAGACGGAGGATCCAGACGGATGTCCCCGAGACGGAGGATCCAGACGGATGTCCCTGAGACGGAGGATCCAGACGGATGTTCCCGAGACGGAGGATCCAGACGGATGTCCCCGAGACGGAGGTCGAGACGGATGTCCCTTAGACGGAGGATCCCGACGGATGTCCCCGAGACGGAGGTTCCAGACGGATGTCCCCGAGACGGAGGATCCAGACGGATGTCCCCGAGACGGATGGTCGAGACGGATGTCCCTGAGACGGAGGATCCAGACGGATGTCCCCGAGACGGAGGATCCAGACGGATGTCCCAGAGACGGAGGATCCAGACAGAAGTCTCTGAGACGGACGACCAGGGCGGACTGGCACAGAGAATGTCCCTGAGATGGAAGGTCAAGATGGGTGGGCCCAACCATCTTGGCTTTCCGTCTGAGGGACATCCATGTGTGCTATCTGCCTTGGCCTTACGTCTGGAGACTGATGTCAGAGACGGATGTCCCTGAGACGGCGGATCCAGACGGATGTCCTTGAGACGGAGGTTCCAGACGGATGTCCCCGAGACGGAGGTTCCAGACGGATGTCCCCGAGACGGAGGTTCCAGACGGATGTCCCCGAGACGGAGGATCCAGACGGATGTCCCTGAGACGGAGGATCCAGACGGATGTTCCCGAGACGGAGGATCCAGACGGATGTCCCCGAGACGGAGGGTCGAGACGGATGTCCCTGAGACGGAGGATCCAGACGGATGTCCCCGAGACGGAGGATCCAGACGGATGTCCCCGAGACGGAGGTTCCAGACGGATGTCCCCACGACGGAGGATCCAGACGGATGTCCCTGAGACGGAGGTTCCAGACGGATGTCCCTGAGACGGAGGATCCAGACGGATGGCCCCGAGACGGAGGATCCAGACGGATGTCCCCGTGACGGAGGGACGAGACGGATGTCCCTGAGACGGAGGATCCAGACGGATGTCCCCGAGACGGAGGATCCAGACGGATGTCCCCGAGACGGAGGATCCAGACGGATGTCCCCGAGACGGAGGATCCAGACGGATGTCCCTGAGACGGAGGTTCCAGACGGATGTCCCCGAGACGGAGGATCCAGACGGATGGCCCCGAGACTGAGGATCCAGACGGATGGCCCCGTGACGGATGGACGAGACGGATGTCCCTGAGATGGAGGATCCAGACGGATGTCCCCGAGACGGAGGATCCAGACGGATGTCCCCGAGACGGAGGATCCAGACGGATGTCCTCGAGACGGAGGATCCAGATGGATGTCCCTGAGACGGAGGTTCCAGACGGATGTCCCCGAGACAGAGGATCCAGACGGATGTCCCTGAGACGGAGGTTCCAGACGTATGTCCCTGAGACGGAGGTTCCAGACGGATGTCCGCGAGACGGAGGGTCCAGACGGATGTCCCTGAGACGGAGGATCCAGACGGATGTCCCCGAGACGGAGGATCCAGACGGATGTCCCCGAGACGGAGGTTCCAGACGGATGTCCCCACGACGGAGGATCCAGACGGATGTCCCTGAGACGGAGGTTCCAGACGGATGTCCCCGAGACGGAGGTTCCAGACGGATGTCACCGAGACGGAGGATCCAGACGGATGTCCCTGAGACGGAGGATCCAGACGGATGTCCCCGAGACGGAGGATCCAGACGGATGTCCCCGAGACGGAGGTTCCAGACGGATGTCCCCGAGACGGAGGATCCAGACGGATGGCCCCGAGACGGATGATCCAGACGGATGGCCCCATGACGGAGGGACGAGACGGATGTCCCTGAGACGGAGGATCCAGACGGATGTCCCCGAGACGGAGGTTCCAGACGGATGTCACCGAGACGGAGGATCCAGACGGATGTCCCTGAGACGGAGGATCCAGACGGATGTCCCCGTGACGGAGGGTCGAGACGGATGTCCCTGAGACGGAGGATCCAGACGGATGTCTCCGAGACGGAGGATCCAGACGGATGTCCCTGAGACGGAGGATCCAGACGGATGTCCCCGAGACGGAGGTTCCAGACGGATGTCCCTGAGACGGTGGATCCAGACGGATGTCCCTGAGACGGAGGTTACAGACGGATGTCCCCGAGACGGAGGATCCAGACGGATGTCCCAGAGACGGAGGATCCAGACAGAAGTCTCCGAGACGGACGACCAGGGCGGACTGGCACAGAGAATGTCCCTGATATGGAAGGTCAAGATGGGTGGGCCCAACCATCTTGGCTTTCCGTCTGAGGGACATCCATGTGTGCTATCTGCCTTGGCCTTACGTTTGGAGACTGATGTCAGAGACGGATGTCCCTGAGACGGCGGATCCAGACGGATGTCCTTGAGTCGGAGGTTCCAGACGGATGTCCCCGAGACGGAGGATCCAGACGGATGTCCCCGAGACGGAGGTTCCAGACGGATGTCCCCGAGACGGAGGATCCAGACGGATGTCCCTGAAACGGAGGATCCAGACGGATGTTCCCGAGACGGAGGATTCAGACGGATGTCCCCGAGACGGAGGGTCGAGACGGATGTCCCTGAGACGGAGGATCCAGACGGATGTCCCCGAGACGGAGGATCCAGACGGATGTCCCCGAGACGGAGGTTCCAGACGGATGTCCCCACGACGGAGGATCCAGACGGATGGCCCTGAGACGGAGGTTCCAGACGGATGTCCCCGAGACGGAGGATCGAGACGGATGTCCCTGAGACGGAGGTTCCAGACGGATGTCCCCGAGACGGAGGATCCAGACGGATGTCTCTGAGACGGAGGTTCCAGACGGATGTCACCGAGACGGAGGATCCAGACTGATGGCCCCGAGACGGATGATCCAGACGGATGGCCCATTGACGGAGGGACGAGACGGATGTCCCTGAGACGGAGGATCCAGACGGATGTCCCCGAGACGGAGGATCCAGACGGATGTCCCCGAGACGGAGGATCCAGACGGATGTTTCTGAGACGGAGGATCCAGACGGATGTTCCCGAGACGGAGGATCAAGACGGATGTCCCGAGACGGAGGATCCAGACGGATGTCCCCGAGACGGAGGGTCGAGACGGATGTCCCTGAGACGGAGGATCCAGACGGATGTCCCCGAGACGGAGGTTCCAGACGGATGTCCCCACGACGGAGGATCCAGACGGATGGCCCTGAGACGGAGGTTCCTTGACGGATGTCCCCGAGATGGAGGATCGAGACGGATGTCCCTGAGACGGAGGATCCAGACGGATGTCCCCGAGACGGAGGATCCAGAAGGATGTCTCCGAGACGGAGGTTCCAGACGGATGTCCCCACGACGGAGGATCCAGACGGATGGCCCTGAGACGGAGGTTCCTTGTCGGATGTCCCCGAGACGGAGGATCGAGACGGATGTCCCCGAGACGGAGGTTCCAGACGGATGTCCCCGAGACGGAGGATCCAGAAGTATGTCCCTGAGACTGAGGTTCCAGACGGATGTCCCGGAGACGGAGGATCCAGAAGGATGTCCCCGAGACGGAGGTTCCAGACGGATGTCCCCACGACGGAGGATCCAGACGGATGGCCCTGAGACGGAGGTTCATTGACGGATGTCCCCGAGACGGAGGATCGAGACGGATGTCCCCGAGACGGAGGTTCCAGACGGATGTCCCCGAGACGGAGAATCCAGACGGATGTCCCTGAGACGGAGGTTCCAGACGGATGTCCCCGAGACGGAGGATTCAGTCGGATGTCCCTGAGACGGACGACCAAGGCGGACTGGCACATAGAATGTCCCTGAGACGGAAGGTCAAGATGGGTGGGCCCACCATCTTGGCTTTCCGTCTCAGGGACATCAATGTGTGCCATCTGCCTTGGCCTTACGTTTGGAGACGGATGTCATAGACGGATGTCCCTGAGACGGATGACCGAGACGGAGGGCCACGACGGATGCCACAGGCAGATGTCCCCGAGACCGAAGGTATGGTGTGTGTGTGTGTGTGTGTGTGTGTGTGTGTGTGTGTGTGTGTGTGTGTGTGTGTGTGTGTGTGTGTGTGTTTGTGTGTGTGTGTGTGTGTGTGTGTGTGTGTGTGTGTATGTGTGTGTGTGTGTGTGTGTGTGTGTGTGTGTGTGTCTGTGTCTCTGTGTCTCTGTGTGTGTCTGTGTGTGTCTCTGTGTCTGTGTCTGGGTTGGGTTGGGTTGGTTGGTTTCCAGAAAAAGGGTGCGGCAAGTGCGATATCTTCTGGTGTAATATATGTATGATGGTTTGTTTGTTTTTGTTGTTGTTGTTGTTGTTCTCTCTCTCTCTCTACTCTCTCTCTGTCTGTCTCTCTCTCTCTCTCTCTCTCTCTCTCTCTCTCTCTCTCTCTCTCTCTCTCTCTCTCTCTCTCTCTCTCTCTGTTCAACTGTAATGTAATGTATATTATGTGTTTGGATCTGATTCAGTCTGTCTTCTTGCTAAGTTGACTTATTAGGTCTATTTACATTTTGTTCATGTTGATGTGATTTGAAGGCCGAGATGGATGTCCCTGAGACGGAGGATCCAGACGGATGTCCCCGAGACGGAGGATCCAGACGGATGTCCCCGAGACGGAGGTACCAGACGGATGTCCCTGAGACGGAGGATCCAGACGGAAGTCCCCGAGACGGACGACCAGGGCGGACTGGCACTGAGAATGTCCCTGAGACGGAAGGTCAAGATGGGTGGGCTCGCCATCTTGGCTTTCCTTCTCAGGGACATCCATGTGTGCCATCTGCCTTGGCCTTACGTTTCGGAGATGGATGTCACAGACGGATGTCCCTGAGACAGATGACCGAGACGAGGGCCACGACGGATGCCACAGACAGATGTCCCCGAGACCGAAGGTCAAGACGGAGGTAAGGAGAGAGAGAGAGAGAGAGATAGAGAGAGAGAGAGAGAAGAGAGAGGAGAGAGAGAGAGAGAGAGAGAGAGAGAAGAGAGAGAGAGAGAGAGAGAGAGAGAGAGAGAGTGAGTGTGTGTGTGTGTGTGTGTGTGTGTATGTGTGTGTGTGTGTGTGTGTGTGTGTGTGTGTGTGTGTGTGTGTGTGTGTGTGTGTGTGTGTGTGTGTGTGTGTGTGTGTGTGTGTGTGTGTGTGTGTGTGTGTTTGTGGTTGGGTTGGGTTGGGTTGGGTTGGTTGGTTTCCAGGAAAAAGGGTGCGGCAAGTGCGATATCTTCTGGTGTAATATATGTATGATGGTTTGTTTGTTTTTGTTGTTGTTGTTGTTGTTTTGATCCAGTATGACTGTTGATTAAGTTACGATCAGCTGAAATATTTTTTGATTGAACGTTTCAGTCCGTCTTAATAATTCTGTTCTGTTGAAATCAATTAGCCTGTGGTATTTAGTTGAATTGTCACTTTAGTGATGATTAAAATATATTATCTGGTCTTGACTTTGCAGGCCGCGTCGGATGTCCCCGAGACGGATGACCAAGCCGGCACGCCGAGACGGATGGTGCAGACGGATGTCTCTGAGACGGAAGGTCGAATCGGATGTCCTCGAGTCGGAAAGCCAAGAGGAATGGTGCAGACTGTTGTCCCTGACACAGAAGACCGAAATGGAGGTCCCCGAAGCGGAAGGCCACGACGGATGCCAGAGACAGATGTGCCTGAGACGGAAGGAACAGATACGTGTGCCTGAGACAAATGGTACAGACCTGTGTCCCTGAGACGAAGGCCAGGACGGGCACGCAGAGAATGTCCCCGTGAGGGAGATTTGGGGGACGGAAGGCCAAGGCGGACGTGCCTGAGACTGAACACCTATACGGATGGCGCAGACGGTTGAATATCTTTTATAAACGGCGATGTTGTCCGTTGGCCGAGCGGTCCAGCCGACAGAAAAATTGGGACCCACATTTTCCAGTGCGATTCTGGTGCCTAAATCCAGTACTAGAACTAGTGCAACTATAAGAGAGGTTGTAGGAAATAATTCGTGTGTTTTCATTCGGGTTATGTTCTGAACATTTTGAACATTTTTATGATGCAGTCCGAAACCTCTTTGGTGGAAGGGATAACCACCTGCTGTGCTCTAGTTATACGCCGCTCTGAATCAGAATGACTGTTTTACGAAGTGTGTTTTGTATGTGTATGGGGGCTTTTTGAGTGTGTTTTTCTTCACCGAGGTGTTTTACTTACAGCATCGTTTGGTTGCAACATGGCTGGCTCCACACACACAGTACCCCACGTCTGTGGCTTCAGATAAAATGACGTTGTCAGTCGGTGCATGGTTGTGTGGTGCACACAGAACGTGCGCCGAGACAGCAGCAGTTTCACACGGCACTCTGTGTATCTGTCTCTAAGAAAGAAGTAGGACTTTGATGCTCCATTTACCTTACAAGTACAGGCTTGTTCTCCATTCTCATGAAAGGTAGCAAAGATCTTCAGTCAGCCACCGTTGATCGCATACAAACGCGACGCGAACGTCCGGTACATGCTGGTGCGAACTAAGCTGCGTCAACCAACCACAAAAACACCAGGGACCACTCTATGTAATCAAGCAAAATGCGGAACATATCCCTTCATCTGCACCAACTCCAACATCACTGGATGAACATCACGAAACAGTTCAACTGCTTGACGTACAACGTTGCATACGTCATTCACTGTACCAAATGCGCTCAACTTTACATCGAGGAAACTGGACGCACCTTCGACACCCGCTTCAAAGAACACGTTGCGGACATTAAACACCGGAGAGACAAACCTGTTACGAATCACTTCAGTAAAACTGGCGACACCATCCATAACATTTGCTTAAAAGGACTGTATCTTCTCTTTACAGACAGTGTGAATGACAGAAAAGACGTGGAGACATAAACTTGGCAGCAGGAAACCAGATGGAATGAATGAAAGACTATAACTAAACGTGGCTGTTGTCTATTTAAGCCTTACGTGGATGTAACTATATGCTGTTCAATATTTAGGCTACTTTTTTTTTCTCTCAGTGGAACCCTGATGAAGGTTCAATTTTTCCTTCGATCATAACATCAGTAGGGTTCTCTCTGCCTCCGACTAACGGGTTTTTCATTCCCCGGGCACTCCGGTTTTCCCATTCATCCCATGGGATGTTTGGAACTGGAAGCATTTCTTCCTTTTCTAAGGTCGGACCTGTTAACCGGTTGCTTTGTTATGGTACATGCCTGTGTGATTTTGTTTTCTCGTCATTTTATATAACTTTTATATAACTGTGTGCGTTTGAATTGGTATACGTATAACTATATACATACCCGATACTTTTTTGAGTATGAATATTCTTCTTTTTTGTGTTTGATGTTCGTGTATGTATGCTTTGTTTTTATGTTTGTGTAGGGACTGGTTTTGCGGACTGAATTGAGAAAGGGTTTATTTAATGAGAAGAGTTTTGAATTGTGCATTTGCTTAAGACAAAGTAAAAATTGAAACAAACTGCACCATGTAAACTACGTTTTAGTGCGTTGCTCCGGATGAGTTTGCACTGACAGAGGCTGACTGCTGCAGACCTTTGTGTAAATGATATTTTAGGCAACGGAATGCTTCGTGTAAATGATGTTTTAGGCAACGGAATGCTTTGTGCAAATGATGTTTTAGGCAACGGAATGCGTTGTGTAAATGATGTTTTAGGCAACGGAATGCGTTGTGTAAATGATGTTTTAGGCAACGGAATGCGTTGTGTAAATTATGTTTCGGGCAACGGAATGTTTTGTGTAAAAGGTGTTTTAGGCAACGGAATGCTTTGTGTAAATAATGTTTGGGACCACGGAATGCTTTGTGTAAATGTTTTAGGCTTTGCTTTCAGAAGCTTCGCTCAAGGCCGATTCAGTTCTAATCAATTGTTAGAGCTTTATAAACATTAATTTTGTGGAATTGTGGCTTTTGCCGGGATCACTCTAGTGTCACTGTAGATGTGAATTTGCCTTGTATAGCAATTGTGCTCAGAAAACATGAACTTGTGTAATTGCTCACACAATTTAAAGTAGTGCAAAATGATCTTAACTGCTCTTCTTCTTTTTCAAAAGCAGTATATACACTACAAATCAGTTTGTTTTGTACACACATCCATGTGAATTTCAATAATTACATCAAGCGCGAATGCTCAGTGTTGTTGTTACGTGCCTGGCACCTGACGTCTGGCAGTAAAACTGTGTGAATCACACTTCTGACTTTGTTATGTGTGTAGTGACTGTTACTGCAATAAAGATGTGTGAATCACACTTCTGACTCCAAGTTTGTTATGTGACTGTTACCGCCAACAACGTGCAAACATGCAATACCAAACCTACCCCCCCCCCCTCCCCCCCACACACGCACGCACACGCACGCATCTCCCCCCCCCCCCCCCCCCCCCGCCCACACACACACGCACGCACGTGCGGCACACAAAATAAGGAAGCCCAGGCCCCTGTTTGCTTTGGAGCAGGTGTTGCTGATGTGGGCGTCCCAACTCACTGTGTTGTTTATTGTGACGCCAAGGTACATAACTGATGAAACATTTTCCAGGGTATGTCTATGGAGAACCCCGGCGGCGTAAGAAGGCTCAGTGGAGGGGGCTACTCGCGGCAGTCCTGGTCAGTGATCGGACAGGGTTTGGCACTCAGTTCACCGGTTCTCTTCAGAGTTTAAAGATAAGTGGGTACAGGCCACACACACACACACACACACACACACACACACACACACACACACACACACACACACCACACACACACACACTCGGTGACACACTCCAAACACTGGTTTACGACATCTTCCTTGACTACACCCCAACTAACCGCAGCTAGTGACTGACAAAGGTGCAACCGAAACACGGCACCAAATCTGTTCGACTAAAATTGTCGGAAGGAACCGACACGAGCAAATCGATGGGTAAAAGTAAATTTTGTATTTTAAGAAAGGAAAAACGAACGGAAACGAGAAATAAAGAGAGAGTATCAGAAGTGGAAATGTAGTTCGCTTTTTTAATTTTTTGTTCCATGTTTTTGTTTGACACACTCCAGTGTAACAGGCTACTTGGCGCCATTTCAGCACGGAAGCGTCCGTACTGAAACGAAGCGGCGTAAGGTAAAGACGCGACGTCACTGATGAGTTTTCTTCTGAGTTTTTGTGTGCTACAAGTTTCTTGGAAATCAGGGCGTTCTAGAAATTAATTTATTACTACTAATACTAGGTCCGGTCAGTTGTATTTGATCTGATATTTTATTAAGCGAAATTATGTTGTCAGTTGAAAATGTTCTTTGTGAATCTAATGTGACTGTGAGAAGTGACTAAAATTCGAGAAAGTGAAAGTTAGAAACAAGACGGGGATTTCCACTGTTTACGTCTGCATTTTTCGTTTCCCAGTCTTCTCGTCACTATATGCTACATGGCTTGTTTGTGATCACCGGTAATTTGTTTTCTTTGCTTGCCGCTCACATGTCGATCAATGCAAGACCTCGCAAAACCCATGGCCTCGCACTTTCTCACACTTCGGTCCCCACATCAGGAACTATCTCCCCCAAGACCTCAGGCACTCAGTTACTCTCTGTTCCTCAGAAACAAACTCAAGACATTTCTCTTCTCCAAATATTTAGTTAAGCAACACTGCCTTTCACCCCTTTAATTTAGTTGAAATGTATTACTATTGTATTAGTAAACTACAAATTACAATTACTCTATAATAATCAGTATATTATACTTTTATAGTGTGTGTATGTGTCACTTGTGTGCGTACACATTGCGCATTTTGTGTTTGAACCCGTGTTGATGTGTACATTATGTGATACTGATAGCTTTTTGTTAACTTGATAGCAGTGTCAGTCACACTCACAGTGTACTATGTGTTTGTAGGCGCTTTTGAAATTTCCATTATTATTATTATAATATTTTTTTATTATTGTTACTTGTCACTCACAGTAATCAGCTGAACAGAGTGTGACATGGCAGGAAGAGCAGTTTTGGAGGTCTTCTTTTTATTTCTTTAGCATACATCACTTGAAACCAGGAATCTTGCATTGGGATGTGCAGTGGTGGTGATCTGTCAGCGCACTTGGTACTCACTAACTCAGTGGATTGTGTTGTCTAAGTGCTTTGAGGCTATGAGTATGATAGTTCTTGGAAAGAAGTGCTTGTAATATAATTTATATTATTTGATGTTGCAGTGTGGCACTGTAAAAACTCATTTCAGATGTAGGTTTATTTCATTATTTTCACCTGGCAGCTGAACTTACCTTAAGTAGTTGAGACATGTATAGCATTGGCAATGCCCAGTTTAGTACAAACACCAGCAGAAAAATGGGGAGAGCACTTAAATTATTTTGTTTTGTGTGACAGTTTGTTTTTGTTAGACTGGAGAGGACAGGAGAGATCTAAAAGCTGTTTTTGAAAACAGCTGTCTAACTCTGTCTTGGTGGTTTCTGCAGCACAGTAGTGGGTGTTCTTTCTTGCTGATCAATCTACAGTGTTTGTTTTCATCAATTTGTCCAATCTCTTTGGTTGTATTTGTATTTTTACTAGGTGGATGAACAAAATTAGGCATCTTAGCCATGGTGTTTCAGAGAAAAGTGTCAGGTACTAGACAAGGCTGATAGAGGCAAATAGAGCAGTGCCAGTGGGACAGATGTCTGAGATGAGAAAGAGTAAACTTGTTAACTAATTAAGAAGCTAAAACAGTAAAACTAAAAGTGAGTATCATTATGTTATTGTTGTACAGTTACTACAAATCCCTTGTCATGATGACTGGATTGTTGGATTTAATGCCCTGTCACTGTCAGCCACATACTGACATAGTGCGTTTTTGTTGTTTATTTTATGTGTATGTTACAATGTAACAGCATTGTTGTGGTAGCACTAGCAGCATGGGGAGCTTGTTAAAACAAATCTGACAATACATACATATTATATATATTATTATAATTTATAAAAGATGTGTGAATTATAATACTTTTTAATAGCCTAGAGTTAAAGCAGCCTACACATCTGAAACGGTAAATGTAAAAGAATAAGGAGTGACTTAACTCAAACTGATAAGCATAAGGTCTTCCGTGATACTGATTTTCTTCAGCTTGGTGTTTGACAGTTTGTAGCTGCACTGGCCACTGTCATTCCAGTTCTAGCTTAAATGTTATCGATGATGAGTTGATGCTTAATGTCCTCAGATGTCATTTGACATATTAGGGACAAGTTGTGACCAATGCCGAAGTACGGTTCAATAAAAGCCACATACGTAAGGTGTATGCGTGTTTAGCTGTAACCTGCCACCTGCACTTTTGGCAGAATGACCGGGATTTTTTACGTGCTACTGTGGTAACACGGGGGTGGAACGGATACCGAAATAAGAGTCAGCACAGAAAGTCGACCCTGGAGAAGAAAATTCTCCCGCCGTTCCAGCAGGGATTCAAACCCGCGACCTTTCAATCACGAGTCCGGCGCTCTAACCACTGAGCTATCCCCGCCCCCCATTAAATGTTATCTTCTAGCTCTTATCTTAAATCTGTCTTTATGATGTAAGTTATAACCATTACCATACTGGTTGACTGGGAGTAAAACATCAAGTTACTTCCTTACTTGTCTGAAACTAGTGAAAGAGCTTGATAATCAGCTGGTGGTAGTATATTGATGATTTAAAAAAAAAAAAAAAAAAAAAAATTCAGCTTATTTCTTCAGCCTGACTACACTTGACAAGTAACTATACTGACAAATTTTCATTCATATTATTAATAAGCCAGTTTTCATTCATACCTACCCATACAATTGAGCTTGCTCAGTGGGGAATGCTCCAAATAGTGCTATAGAAAATTTATGTATTATAGTTGAGAACATGCATAAACGCAACTGAAGACATGAATGTGTATGACTATGAACACAAATAAACTGAAACTGTTCAGAAGCTTTGAAAAGCCATACTGTATATAATCTATATTACTTTATCAGTAAACTTTGGAAGATGTATATATATATATATAATATTTAAACAGGCAAGGGCATTGTCAGCCAGTTAGCTGTTGCTTTTCTGCTTATTTCAGTATTTGAGATTATAATTTATAGCTCGTTGCCTACATTATATGCCGTAGATTCTGTAGAGTTGACATTTTTACATGTTTGAATGATTCCCAAAGATACTGTGCATTAAAAAAAGAAATGCAGTACTGATGTTCATGTGGGGGGGGAATACATTTTCAGATGCCTACTATAAAATTAAGAAGCACATTGAGTTAAGCACGCACACACTCAGTAAGGACAAGTGGGCAGGAAAAACTACAATGTATAAAGTGTTCCTTGAAAGTAGACCAGATGAATGAATAGAATCTGTCTGTACCCAGCCGAGATTTTGTGCCTGTTTGTGTCAGTGTGCATGCCCTCTATAGATTATTCAGTTTATTCTCTATTAATAATATTAATGACTTTGGGCCTATTTAAGATGCGCCCTGATATAACTAATGGTTGACTGGACTTAAAAGTCGAAGTTACTTACTATTTCAGATTGTTGCCAGTGCCGTGTGAGTTTCAGTTGAAGAGAGAACATGCCTCCATTACGACCAGTCTCCATCTCCATCACATCTCTCACAGACAAGCAGCTGTCTGAGCAGCTGTGCAGGCATGGAGTGACTTTGGGGCCTATTCTTCGTAGGTTTTTCCCCTCTTTTTCTTCTCGTTTACTGTGGTGCATGTTTACTGATCTCAACTGTTGTGTTACATTGTATTTAACTTTTTAAGATAATAACAGTTGTACTTTGTGTCTGAGTCACTACTCTTTGGCAGGGGAAATATAGATCTTGTAAATGATAACTTTTCAATAGCGTAAAATTAAAACAATAAAAGCCAACAAACTCACTTAAACTACAGTACCCATATAGTGTATTTGGAAAATGTATGAAATAAGTAAGGGCAAAGTAAGATAATTAGCTGAATTATGCTAAAAGGACGCCTTTTTTTCTAGCTAAAATACTAACTTTTGCTGAAACTTTGAGCAAACTTTGAGTTTGACTAGTTTTAGTCAAAGACAAGAAAATGGGGGAGGGAGGGGAGGTTATGAGTTTAGGAATGGTTTGCATTGAGATAACTTCATTGTACACACATGCTACACTACTGGAAACACTGGGCAGCAAGTCTTGAATTCTGACTCAGCCTCGGCACAAAATAAAAAAAGGAACGGCCTAATAAAAAGGCAATAGTCTAAGCTACTGTGGATTGTGAACAGAGGAGATGAGATTAGGGATGCTGGGTTCAAGAATGAATGGAAGTGAGAAAGGGTGGGTTTTATTCATTTATTGGGTGAAACTTTAAACTAATTAATGGGGGCAATTGGCAGAAACAAGAGTGAGAGGCAGTTCCCATGCCTGGTTAAAAGGCACCCAGTACATACTCTTGAGTCTGGGGATCCTTTCATTGCGAGTCTACTGGATGTCCTCACCAGTGAGGGAACATATGTTATTATGCATATTTCTTCTCTGTCAGTTCTCATGGTAATGGAATTAGAAATTATAGAACTGAAGGCTTCCATTAAAAGAGATCTTTTTATCAGCAAGCCTCAGTAAACTCAATTTTGTCTGTCAGACACTGGAAACCTTCGGGAACAGAATCTATGCAGTTCTCACAGTCACAATGTTGGGTGATAAGATAACGTGCAACCATTTCCTGACACCTGTACTATGGTTATGTTTAATGCATGCTGGTGCAGCGTTACTTGTGATTTTGGCAGAACTCTGCGTTTGTATTTTAGTAATACTAATAGGTACAAAAGACAAAATAATCCTGACCTGGGAAATCTTGACACATTTTTTTAACACTTACTTGCGATGGAGTCTGATACCAGTGACAGCCATTAACCCTTTCCCTGCCAATATGACATCTGTGGTGAAGTGTTTCCCATCTGCCACAAAGATGTTGTAGGACTTCCTGCTTGAATTCTGACTATTTGCTGTTTATCATGAAATACATTTGATGTCTGTATTCTGTATGCATGCTCAGGATAAGCCAGGTTCTAGAAAATGAAATTTATGGTGGGGGTAACCTGTCTGTGGGGCTTTTTTTGTTGTTGTTGAAGGATTTACATCCGCAGCAATTTCTTTGGCAGGGAAGGGGTTAATTATTTCAGCCGACACATGTAGTGTGTACGTCAGTTGTTACAAACCGCAAGGCATAACCATCCGTTGCTGGCATGTGTACACAAAGTGCATGTTGCTCAAATACAAATGGTACAATTCTGTCATTCAATTTGTTTGCAGCAAGCACACGCAAGGTGTACGAACGGAAGCTGTTTGAACTTGAGACTGGTCAAACGGCAGCACCTTCTTCAGGCTATGAGCCAGTCAGCGATGATGAGGAAGAAGAGGAAGTCATGGATGAGGGTAGTAAGTTCTGAGTTATACTACACTTGATCAAAATTGTTGTCTTTTTATAATTCAGTGCTGACACAGAAAATGTGGCATTTTTTATTTGAATGCAAATGGAGAATACAGCAACAGCTCTGAAGAATCTGTAAAGCTGAAGCTGGGAGGGGGTGTATCATTTGGTACAGCCAGTTTTTATTTTAATAGTTTGAAAAAACAAAATTGTAGACATTTTCATCACCATTTCTATACTCTGCATGCACACGTAGAAATGTATTTGAGCAATATGTGCCAAACTGCCTAATACTAATAGAGGCACTTTGACTTGAGTACCAAGGGTTTAAGAGGAAATTCTGCTTCAGACAGGATAAGCCTACACTTGTGTTTGTTGTCATTCTGAGACCCTTTTTCATTCAGAAGTAATGTGGAGAGCTTCAGCCCCTTAACCGCCAGAGAGGTCCACCATAATTATTGATGCTTCGCTTGCAGCGGCGTGGTGGGTGTTGCTGTATCTTGATTGTTGCGTGAACTGTGCACGATACAGCTGAATTTAACCAACGTTCAGTGGAACCTTTCATGCTAGACTGCCCTCTCTTTTGGCCACGTATTGCCTATTTTAAACCTGTTCCTTTGTAGCTAAGTGCAAGTGAACTGTTCCAAAGACTCCCACCCACCCCAACTTCCTCACCCCAACAGACAACACAGTACTGCCACACACACACATTTTATTTTTTTATAATCTGTGTATACCCAGGCTCTTATTAAAAGGACCTGAAATTTCTTTCATGCTGTCAGTATTTTGTGGTTGACAGTAGAAAGTGAGTGTCTTTGCATCTAAAGGACCTGTGTGTTATGAAGTAATTTGTGTTAGCAGTTTTTATGTATTGACAAAGTCTTACCTTGTGGTTTTTGAACAGGTGTGGATGAAGAGGTGACACTTCAGTATTCGCAACCCAGGTGTGTAACGACAAAAATGGCTTGCATCATTATCAGTTTTGTTCTTGTTGTATGTGTGCAGCTGTGTTTGTACATGAGTGTATAGATGGTAAATAATTATGCAACATTTTCTGCCTGGACAACAACAAAATCGTGATTTTTTTCACCTCAGATGCTGTGTTTAAATTTTAATCAAAAGGACTTGTAAATTCTGCATGTTCAGCTTTTCATGTTTTATAATGGTACTGATGACCAACTGAATGTCATGGTCACAAAGCTGTAGATTTTTTGATTTTTTTTAATCTCCATGTTTTGAACGCAGTTTGACTGGGCTTTTGCTCTGCTTCTTCTTTTGTTGCTGCTGTTCATAATTGTGTGCGTGACATTGTTTGTAGACAAAGAACGACCAAAACCACAAGAAAACCGTCACCACGCAAGCCACTGCACCCCACTGGGATGGCTCACAGCAGCACCAGCGCTGAAGGTCCAGGCCCTGTGCGCAGCTCCCAGTCACAAAGGTAAGAATGGTTGTCTCCAGCTTTGTGTTGTTCTCTTTCAGTCAGTGTGGTTGTCTCCAGCTTTGTGTTCTTTTCCCACCAGCGTGGTTGTCTCCAGATTTGTGTTGTCCTCTTTCAGTCAGCGTGGTTGTCTCCCGCTTTGTGTTGTCCTCTTCCTGTCAGCATGGTTGTCCACAGCTTTGTGTTGTCCTCTTCCAATCAGCATGAGAGTGGGGAAGAAAGAAAAGGGCTTGGTGTTTATCTGCTCCAGCCTGATTGTGTGAAGGTAAACTGTTTTGTTTTGTTTGCTTTGAGCCAGTCTGTTCAGCGAGCACAATCTTAAAGATAAGAAGTAAAATGATTTCTTTCTTTGCTTCAAGTCTATCTGTTCAGTGAGCACAATCACAAAGGTAAAAGGTAAAGTGATTTCTTTGTTTGCTTTAAGTCTGTCTGCTCAGTGAGTTTTTCTTTTGCTTTTGGTCATTCCATTTTGATGCAGTGCGTGTTAATTATTGTCTGCTTAGTTTAACTAGTTTGCACTTTTGAGCACATTAGCGTGGTTTCTGACAAGGATTTTCTGACTTCAAAACTTTGGAGGAAATCTAATAGTAATAGGACAAGGGGAAGAGTGGTATGAGAGGATAAGACACAGCTGTAGTTTGTTTTTTCTCTCCAATATTTGGATCAAGCTACTTTTTGCATTTTTTTAAATTATCCTGGTTGGTTTTGTTCCCCTTGCGTTCTTTCTCTGGAAACCATTATTAATATTAATACTTGAATGAAAATGGTTTTGTACTGAAGTTTGCATTTAGAACTGATGTATTTTACATTTCACTGTTTGTGCTTTTGTATTAAAAAAAAAAAAAAGGATTAGATAGTCTGGGGTTGTTGTTGTTGTTTTTTGGGGGGGGGGGGGGGGGATTGATTGTCATATAAACATGACATAAATATTTATTTTTCTGATGTAAACTATAACTTGTTCAGTTTTCTTGGTGGTCCGTAAAGGCATGAACCCTGCTGAGCTCCCCTCTGGTGACTGAGAGATCCTGGTCAGGTTTCAGTGTTTCACAAAATCGACACTCTCAGCCATGTTATTTCATTTCAAATGATACTAAAAGTAAAACTTACCTCAGCGGTGCTGTTTTGGTGTATGTCATTTTACTGACATATACTCTTTCATTTTTACTGATCTGGTGTAGGACAGTATATAAATGAATGTTTTCTCTAGTCTTAGTCTTACTGATAGTAGATCTAAAATCTTAGTTATTGTTAAGTGTTACCAGTTATGCAACAGCATTCCCCTGTGAGGACTTTTTGTATGTGTGAAAACAGTTAAATAAATTTGATTCAGCAACATGGAAAAGTGGAATGGCTGACCAGTTTTAGACCATCTTCCAGCTCCAGATTTGGCAAATGAGCACTGCTGCACTCATCACTAATATCTTACTGGTTTTCTCCCATCTTTGCCACACAAAGACTGGTTATTTTGATGTATGACTGGTTATTTTGACATATATGCTTGGTTATTTTGACATATGGCTGGTTATTTTGATGTATGACTGGATGACTATGAGGGCAAAGTTTGCACATTGGTGATACTGATGGCAAAAAGCAGTTTTTGATGTTGGTAATAGTTTCTTCCAGCAGCATCAATGCTTTTGAAATACATTTGTGTGTATGAGCATGTGTGGCAGGCAGTCAAAACTCCATATAAATGAATGTTTTCTCTAGTCTTAGTCTTACTGGAAACATTCCTCTTGTTGTTCACAACTTTAGCACAATATTCAGTAAAGTGACCCAAACATGTTAGTTGTTAGTAATGTTACAAGTTGTTGAGACAGTGGTGGATAGGTGGAAGTTGACAGGCTGCAGAGTTAGTTACTTAGTATGCCACAGCAGAGATCTCTCATTCATTAATACAACGTTAACCAAACTCCAGAATCTGGAAAGGCTGCAAAGCTGGTCAAAGCTGACTGAAAGAGGACAACACAAAGCTGGACAGTTCCAAACTATAAAGCCGAGAGCAATTACTAGATCAGTAGAAATTAATAAGTGAACAGAAAATGCAGAGCAACTGTAATAGGGTGTGAAGACATCAGCTGATGAAGAAAACGACTGCTTGCAGTGAGGAATTCCAGTTTGCTTGTGAACTGGACCAGTTTTTGTCAAAGGCTGGACATGAGTGACCACAGGCAGAAAAGGAAAAAAAGCAAGTGCTGCTAGATTCAGCGGAATTATCCTAGGTTTTTTTCTTTTCTTCTGAGAGTTCATTTGTTTGGGTGTTGTGACAATAGTTTTTGAAAGTATCTGCTGGAAAAGTGAATGGTCTTGGCAGAATTTCAGCTTCTACTGGAAACTGCGACTGAGGAGCTTGCTCCTGTTCTGTGTCCTCTGTTTCTGCTCACCATCTGGGGCTTTGGGGTGTGCGTAACTGCAAGTGTTTCCGTTATGGGTGAAGGATGTGTGAATGAAATCTGAGATAGTTGTAAACACATAAAAAGTACATGTGTCACATTTTTTCTTCTTCTTGTACCTGGCACAGTAACTGCCATTTGCTTAGAAGTACATTTAGTATTAATGTTATGTTGTGCTTGTTAGCAACTTTCCATTCACAGGACAGTAAAGCATCAATGATGGTGGCTGTAGACTTGTAGAGCAGTCAGTATCCGTGCATTAGTTACACCATGCATTAGTTACACTCACGGTTCACTAATGTGAAAGAGGCACAGCTCTAAAAAGAATAAACCACAGAGCTAGAAAAGAAAATTGGATTGGGTGTCAATCAGTGTGGCTAGAAAAGAAAATTGGATTGGGTGTTAGTCAGTGTGGCAGTTCAGTGCTTGGTTGAATTTTCAGCTGAAACTGATGAGTTTTTGAAGTGTACAATCTTACTGCAGTCTCCCAGATGCTTTGCTAACCCTGTGTGTTTCTAGACCTGTTGTTTCTTCCAGTCAACAACGAGGCCTGCCACTGTGGGTCAAACTACTGGCTGTCATCATTGTTGCCGGTCTGGTCTTTCTCATCATCAAAAACATGGAGAGTGACCCCGCCAGTGACATCCCCGAACAAATTGAAATCAACGTCTGATTTGTTCACTGACCTTGAGTGCATCATTTTTGTCATTTATTGAGCTTGCAGTGACGTAACTTGTTTTTGTCAGATAAGATAACGTTGGAACAATTTTGATTGGATTATGGTGATGGTGCTGATGTCATTCATCTGCAGGCTACAGTTGTAGTTGCTGGGGAAATGTTTTTTGTTTTTGTACGTGTGTTTTTATTTAAGATTTCTTTGAGACAGTGTGTTGTTAATATGTAGTCTGATTAAAATGCCATACTGATGTGCTGCAATATGATTGGTGTAGTACTGGCTTTAATATAGTCTGATGTAGTATTGCTTTAGTTCAATACAAAGAGTTAAAGGTTAAACACAGAAACTTACATTATTTCAGTCCCCTGGCTTTCAGTTTTTTTTACTTGGGTTTAAAAACATTTTTAAATTGACTCATGTGCAACATCATGGCAGTCTCTGTAATGATAGGTGTACAAATGCCACTGATGTTTAAGACAGTCTGACTTTTCTTGGTTGTTGGACTGGGAGAGAAGGAATTAAGGATAGGTAGTAATGTAATGATTCATTTTCGTTATATATTGCTGTTTCTCATATGGCACATGTATATTATACATTGTTAGTTGTCATAATTATATGTATTATGTTTGTGAAACTTAGAAAATGTTGGAGAATGTTGTAATTTGTAAAGCGCAGTGAGTTTGGGGACACCAGAGAATAGCGCTATACAAAAGTTATCTATTATTTTTATTTATTTTTATTATTACTATTGTTGTCAAAGTTGGAACCTTTGTATGATGATGACCTCATTTATGCATTTAACTGTTCCTACTAGTACTATGCCTGACGATGGCCACAGTTAAGATTTTCCTAATGCAAGTACTGTTTTGATGACCAACCTCAGTTAAGCTTTTGCTTGTTCCTGCTAGAAGACTGGTATTAGTTTTGATGACTGCATGCTTTCAAAATCACAGCTAAGCTGACAATGTGAAAACTATAAGAATAAAAAATAAACATCTCAAAATGTTCTAATACAGAAATATTTAACCTTGTTTCAGTGCTTATGGCATATATATTCATGGGAAATTGTTCATGCATTTTAGGAGGGGGGGGAGGTGTGGGGCTTTCTTGGACAGTTTTCATTTAGTAAATTTCGTCAAACTTGGCAGGACGATAGCCTCTTTTCTGCTTTGATTAGTCCTTGGAATGCGGGTGACCTTGATGTAATTTAAAAATCATAGCAGTGTGGAGTAGGGGTATTCTGATAAAATGTGCACAGGCAAGATTACGTAATTGTACACGTAGCACTTTGACAACACATTTTCTTTCTTTCTTTCTAGTGTGTTGGACTTTCTGTACGTCTGAATTACTCCACCGTCATTTAGTTTTTCTTATTAAAACAAATCTCTTGCATACTGAACATTCAAGTCAATGGAATCATGCACTCTAGAAATGGATATCATCATTGTCAGCCATCATATCAACATGATCATGTGCTCAAGGAAGGCAAAGGGTAGTTTCCTGATAGCAAAAGACTTCATGGTGGCATCTTCTGTCACATTGTTAAACTTAAAGTGGGCTGTTTCAAACTTTCCCTGATGATGACCTCTGTTTGGTGTTACCTGTGTATAATACCCATTTTTATTTGTTTAATTTTGATTCTGGTTTGATTCTGGTTTGGTCCATTTTCAAGGTCACGGGAAAATCCAAAATATACAAAGGAAAGCCGTTTTGTTGCTTTCAGTGTGAGTTGACAGAGCATTTACTCTTCATGTCTGAACTACTGTGTTTATTTTGTGATTGTTTATGTGTATTTTATTGTCATAACTATTGTTTCACTTGCCAGCTTTGTTTTGACTTGGTTTCAGTTTTTGAAGAGGTCACTTTTGAAATTTTTCTAACGCAAGATGTATTTTAGGTGCTACTGTGTCATTCTAAATGATTCATGATTCTGTGTAATTGTAAGATGGTCCTTCCAACACTGTTAGGTCTCTTCCTGGCTGACCATATGTGAAATATCTTGTGGGTGATTGCAGATGTAGTTTCCTAACCCCATTGTCACAGTACTCAACAGATGGTGAAGATAGAAACATTTTTGTATTCAAGAAACATTTTTGTATTCACTGGGGCAAGACAGTTCTAGATCATCATGAGTACTTTTGTCCATTAACAAAAGGATGGGATTTGACTGTGTGTAGTTTTCTGCCAGGGTTTTTTGCTTGTTAAATTGATTACTGCTCTGCATCAGGTGACACAAATCAGTCAGTCCTTGCAACCCCTGACTTATGAGAGACAAGTGTTTGGCATAAATATTTGTATCATGTATGCATACTTTGTGCTAGCCTTGCTTGAATGGCATCACACTAAGAAGGTGTATATTTATTGTTCTGTTTGTACAGTATATAACATGGTGTCCTTTATGTCCCAGCCAGTGGAAACTCACCAGGATGCTGTTGATTTTACACTGCCTTTTTTGTTTCTAGTTTGGGTGAACCAGGAAACACTGCAAGCTAGCTATTGGCCTTTTGTTCATTTCAGTGATGAAGCATGCAACAGTCCTGTCGTATACCTGACACTGAGTTTTTAGCCACCAGTACACATGTACCACATGGTGTGACAGTGTTTCAGTTGATCAATATTCCCTGTTAGACAGACATTATATATTATATAAAGAGGATCAATAAAATTGCATACATTCGTTGGATCCAAGTACCTGTAATTACTGTTCAGGCTTATATTCCTTTGCCTGTACTGAACTACCATGGGCTTTGTGGCCATATCTTTCCATGTCTTTGTTAATGCTTTCATTTTGGTTTCTGTTACTTGCAGAGTTACTTCTGTGTGCAGACTGTTTGGACAAACTCAGTTCAGCAGTTTAGCAAGAAATTCATTCTTACCATGACATTGATTTTTACAATCAGTGTCATGGTAAGAATGAATTTCTTGCTAAACTGCTGAACTGAGTTTGCCAATTTTTTGTGACAGCATTTTCTTTCAGTAATCAGTCCATAACTCCCTTTATTTAGAATCACTTCAGTGTGCCAGCTGAGAATACTCTCCGATGCTGACAGTCTCCTGACTTACATGGCAGCGCCACTGCTGGTCATTCTCACTGCAGTTTAAATTAACCTTATCCTCTCTTCCGTCACATAAGGTACACTTTTTCTTCATTAACATTGTGGACTCCGATAATCAGTGGAACACATTCCTGGGATCACATTTTTGATATCCCTATGCTGTTAGACTTTGTGGCCAAAAAAACAGGGAAGGGACTGAGGCATCCACCATGAAGACAGTTTTTTTTCTCTACATTTCTTTAAAAAACAACAAGACATACATGTATAATTTTTTGTTGTTGTTTTTTTAACTCAAGAGAGAGAAAGAGTTGACAAAAACAAATGTTCTTGTGAAAATGTTGGCTTCATACATGCTTTAAAAAAATAAAAAAAACGGAGAGAGAGAGAGAAAGAGTTGACAAAAACAATTGTGAAACTGTTGGCCTGACATTATCAATCAGGAGAAAGCTTTCAGCTCATTATCCCATAACTGGTTGACATCGGCCTGAGTGACAGCTGCCATACGCAGCCCGATGAGTGTGACTGCTGGCTGGGACAAAAAGAGGTGCAGGTTTGATGACGCTTGCAGTTGATTGTATATAACGTGTTATTCATAGTGCTAGTTAAAAATGTTAGTGGTCATTTTGGGGAATCTTTGATTTATCTCTTCTGTTTGGATAGTCTTTAGCGTGTATCTTATCTATTTATTCTTCATCCTGTTATTTTTTGATCAACCTACACACTTGTCTTTTTTGTGTGACACTTATGTTCTGTCACACACAAGTTGTAGCAACTGAATTTAGAACTTGGGTGTTTACAATTTTTTTGTTTTTGTTTTAAATTTTGTATCCACCCTGGTGTAAATCTTACCTGTTGAGAAAATCGGTTAAATCAAAACTGTTCAGTAATAAGCGCAAAGAGGCAAGAAAGTATATGCTTCTCATTCACATGGGAACGAATGTGCTGAAAACAAAAATGATGAGTCAGTGTAACTAAAACATACAAATTACAAAGTCTTTGGTGCATACAAAACAGGACAGAAGTAGATGGTTCAGCGCCAAGTTGTGTGCATACAAAACAGGACAGAAGTAGACGGTTCAGCGCCAAGTTGTGTGCATACAAAACTGGACAGAAGTAGACGGTTCAGCGCCAAGTTGTGTGCATACAAAACAGGACAGAAGTAGATGGTTCAGCGCCAAGTTGTGTGCATACAAAACAGGACAGAAGTAGATGGTTCAGCGCCAAGTTGTAGGTTCAGCCTTGCTTAGATCATAGGTCTCACAATGCATATTTTCTGATCTTCATTGTCAGACTGATGTCAAGTTTGCTAGGAATGGAGGCAGTTCAAAGTTTACAGAAAGTTATTTCACAGTGAGGTACACTAGAGAGTGCGACTGAACATGATAAAATCTGTTACAGTGTATTTTCACACACTGACTGATTGTTTTGTGTTGCACAAGCTTGCAAGTTCGGGTTGCCATCAAATAACAGAGATGGTGTTACTGAGAAACTGCTGATGAGCAGGTAGATTATTACTGTAGTGTTTATTCACTCGGTAGACAATCTGTTCTTCTTTTGCTCTTCTATCAGGTTCTCCAGCATTTTCTCACACATCATCTGGAAGCGTGGCACATGAAAGCACCCTGGAAGAAAGAAAAAGTATGTTAGTGATTGTGTGACTACGCATATAAACACAACAGACTAACATTCAAACTGCATGTGCTAGATATTATGTCGCTTAAATGCTCTTTTGTTTTTCGACCTTGTGCTTAATAAGCGCACTCTTGAACAAGTTTTTTTTTTTCAAATCTTTTTGTTCAGTTGTAAATAAATGAAATGTGGATATTGACCTGTATGTTTGTCATTGACTATTTTGACTTAGTTGTAGCTCTGGCTTCAGTGAACATGTAATTTGAGACATAAAAAATAGTTTTGAATCTGTATTATTCTACTATGGTGTTTGTTGTCCTGAAGTGACCCTTTGTTGTTGACTGAATGTTAAAATCCAGCTACCAATCAGCCAACTCTTCTGTAAAAGCACATGGTCACACTGGATTTTTTTTTTTGTATGCAGTCATGTGAGCTAGTGAAAGTGCGGCCCTTTTCAATTTGTAGTTCTCTAAAAGAAGTTGCTTAAACTTCATTTGTTTTCAGACCTTGTAAGATGCAGTAACAGTGAAGCTTGACATTTTTTATTTCTTTAGCATTGATCCAGATGATCAGAAATGGATTTTTTTTATGGATTCCTTGTATCAGGCAGTATTTCTCTAGCTAGTGACAATAATATATACCTTAAGTGAACCTTTCTGATGTAACTCTAGATGCTGTTCACTGTGTGCCACATTCCAGTGACTGCATACCCAGTATCTGAACACATAGGTCTCCCTCAAAGTAAAGCAAAATTATCCAAAAATTGTCATTATTCTGATATTATTGTAAAATACTCCGTGTGGTATTATTGTAAAATGACAGTGCACAACATTGTTGAAGAAAAAAACTTTAGACATTTTTCTTCCCATGTTAAATGTCACATGACCTGGAGATCAGCTTATAAGACAGTAAAAAAATCCATAAAGGGATACTGTGCCGTATTTTGCAACCACTCTGACTAATCTTTGCCTCCAGTTAGTTAAACTCATTAGCGCCAGTTTAAAATAATTAAAGAATGCACTTAGTTCTTGGATTTTAGTATCTGTCAAAGGCACAGGGTCACTGCCAGATGAATAAAGAATGTGAATCATAGTAAAGATTATGTCAGAATAAAGTACACATGAGATTGTCTGATCATGAAAACAACGTTAAAGGTGACAGGTTGTGAAAACAGTGTTAAAGGTGTTAGTTACTACTGAGTTGAGATCTGATGAATGTATGACTACAGTTATATATGTATGCCTTTTTCTGTCTGCATTTTGTCACCAATAAAGTTTATCACCTACCAAAAAACAACAACAAGGAATCTGATTAATTTTGTCCAGGATTTTTCTGTTGCCAAACAAATTGGATTTGCCCAAAGAAACTGATGCTGTTGCTGGGCTACTTTTTTGATGCACTCGTGAGCTGCAGATTGGAACTTGGAAGTGAGTTAGCTGGAAGATGAAAGCTTAATGGTGTCCAGAGGTTGCTAGAGCTGAACATGAAACTGAAAGTGTCGTTACTGTAGCAATTGTTTCAGTGGTAGGCCAGTCTATAAATGTTATATAGACCTATCAACAAAATAAGTACAGTAGGTCAAATCTTGAAGGCCTGTGTTCTACCCGGGCTTAGGCGCTTATGGAGTGCAGTCTTTTAAGAGTTTTTACCAACAGGGAAAATCTGTTGAAGGAACTAGATAATACAAATTAATACACATGATTTGGAAACAACAGTGCTAGCCTTTCCATGGGCCGCCTTTGAATCGGTGTGTTATTTCCCCACGTCGGTCGAGGTATCCATACCACTCTCCATGGACTGTATCCACAAACTGAAACAAGTAACACAATCTGCCAGGCATCATTTGGAATGGTGGAAGATGGTAACATTGGAGCAAAAGTTACTGTAAAAGTGTAACATAAGACACAAAGAAATGTGTGCAGCAGATCGTGTTACCTTTGAGTTATGAAGAGTGTTTACTTCCTATTCAGTATCTACCCAAGTAGTATATGAATGTTTGACAGGCCTTGGGAACACACACACACACACACAGAGACTATGATACATACACAATATATAATGATGTGGTATTTGTGGCAAGAGTATGCAAAAAAGTATGTACACAAGAAAATAATTGGACATGCTTCAGCAACAACAAAAATAATGGTTGACTTTTTTCTGGAAACAATGGGGGGAGGGGGACGTTTTGAATGTACACGCACGTTAAAGCAAGAGCAAAAAACAACAAAACTATATTAAAGCATCAGTGAAAAATAAGAGATTAAGCGAGTCATCCCTAAATGGGCTCAAAGCGCCGTAGGGCAGGAAGATAATTGAAGCCCACTGCCAATGAGCGCTAAAAATGAAATTACTGTCCTGCTGGTCATCGTTTCAGTCACACTACAATACACCTCAGTCTATCAGCGTGGACCATGTTAGCCATGACATTTTTTCAGTTACATTATGTAATACGTTAATCACAGCTTAGACAATGTTGGTCATCGTTTCAGTCACAGTCTAAGATATGCCTTAATCTATCGTCGACCGTGTTGGCCATGCCACATTATGTAATACATCTCAATCTATCACAGCATGGACAATGGCGGTCATCGTTTCAGGCACACTGTACAATATGCTTCAGTCTATCAGCGTGGACGGTGCTGGTCGTGACAGTGTGTCAGGCACACCCTGTAATACACCTATTAGCGTGGACATGACGGTTTCAGTCAACCTGCAATACATTTCAATAATCTATCACGGCATGGACAAGACGGTTTCAGTCATCCTGCGATACATCTTAGTAATCTATTACAGCGTGGACTTTACGGTTCAGTCATCTCCTGCAAAACATCTCAATAATCTATCACAGCGTGGACACAAAGGTTTCAGTCATCCTGCAATACATCTTAGTAATCTATTACAGCGTGGACATTACGGTTCAGTCATATCCTGCGAAACATCTCAATAATCTATCACAGCGTGGACACAAAGGTTTCAGTCATCCTGCAATACATCTTAGTAATCTATTACAACGTGGACATTACGGTTCAGTCATATCCTGCGAAACATCTCAATAATCTATTGCAGGGTGGACATAACGGTTTTAGTCATCCTGAAATATATCTCAATAATCTATTGCAGCGTGGACAACTGGTTATTGTTTCATTCACACCCTACTGTGCGCCTACGTGGACAGTGGCCTCGTTTGGCCATTGTGTCATTCACACTCTGCACTACGCCTCAATAATCTATCATAATGAGGACAGCGTTAGTCATTGTGTCAGTCACACCCTGCACTACGCTTCAATAATCTATCATAATGAGGACTGTCAGTCACCCTGCACTACGCCTCAGTAATCTATCATAGTGAGGACAGTGTGTCAATCACACTTTGCACAAAGCCTCAATAGTCTATCACAATGAGGACAGTGTTGGTCATTATGTCAGTCACACCCTGCACTACGCTCAATAATCTATCACAATGAGGACAGCGTTAGTCATTGTGTCAGTCACACCCTGCACTACACCTCAATAATCTATCATAATGAGGACAGTGTGTCAGTCACACCCTGCACTATACCTCAATAATCTGTCATAATGAGGACAGTGTTAGTCATTGTGTCAATGACATCCTGCACTAACCCTCAATAATCCATCATAACGACAATCTGTCAGTCAACCTGCACGACGCCTCAATATTCTACCATAATGCGGACAGTCTGTCAGTCACACCCTGCACTGCGCCTCAATAATCTATCACAATGAGGACAGCGTTAGTCATTGTGTCAGTCACCCCCTGCACTACGCCTCACTATCATAATGAGGACAGCGTTAGTCATTGTGTCAGTCACACCCTGCACTACGCCTCACTGATCTATCATAATGACAGCGTTAGTCATTGTGTCAGTCACCCCCTGCACTACGCCTCACTAATCTATCATAATGAGGACACCGTTAGTCATTGTGTCAGTCACACCCTGCACAACGCCTCACTAATCTACTATAATGAGGACACCGTTAGTCATTGTGTCAGTCATACCCTGCACTACGCCTCACTAATCTACCATAATGAGGACACCGTTAGTCATTGTGTCAGTCACACACTGCACTACGCCTCACTAATCTACCATAATGAGGAAGGACATCGTTAATGCTTCAGTCACACCTTGCACTACGTCTGCACAGCGTGGACACGGCTCAGTTCAGTCACATCCCAAAATACGCCTCAGCAGCGAGGACAATGCTTGTTGGTCATTGTTTCAGTCAAACCCAGGCGGCGCAGCGGCTAGAGCCGAGGTCGAGACCACTGGTCACGTTCAACCTGCCCCCTTGCAAGTCGGCCGGGGCGCCAGCCGCACAGCCAATCACGGTAAGTCCCGATTGATCTGCCTCTTCTGTGGTGTTTCTGGTCACCAGACGGACGACTGAGAATGGTAAAGGTGTGTGTGTGTGTGTGCCAGATCACGTCAGCTGTCGCGGTCCGTCTGGATCTCGTCGGTGCGAATGTAGGCGTGTTGCACGTGTGTTGTGATCGAGTGATGAGGGGACACTCCCGCCCACCCTCGTCCAAATGTGACCTCCACCCCGCCATGCGGTTGACGGGAAGTCAAAATGCAAGTACTAACCTCCCCCTGTACCCGCACAAATCGGGCAGATTCTGGTAACTACCTTCTGTTTGTGGAGGGACGTGAGAAACATATGACCTGGATCTTCTGTGATGTTTCTGGTCACCAGATGGACGACTGAAAATGATAGAGGATTATGTGCGTGTATGTATGTGCCAGATTCAGATGACCTGTTTTGCGTGAGCCTTACATATCCTGAAGACCCATGCCCGTTTGTTATGTTCTGGAGACGCCGTGTCAGTGTATTAGAGAGAGTGTGTGTGTGGGGGGAGGGGGGGGGGGAGAGAACTGAATGACTTACAAATATATATATGTAAGCTGAATGCTTAACGGCTGCGGACCTGTTTCAGCATGACGCCAAGCTGCAGTCTGTGCTGCAGTTGATACAAGAATTTGACAAAGACCGTCTGGTCATCGTCCGCAACGCAGTGCGGAGGAGACTGGACAACGTGTGACCATCACGGACATCTACCCCACTAGTCGGTGGAATCTTTTGTGTGGGAGAGGGAGAGAGAGGGGGAACGGACTTGAAGAT
Organism: Alviniconcha strummeri; assembly: GCA_963584105.1. Classification (NCBI taxonomy): domain Eukaryota; kingdom Metazoa; phylum Mollusca; class Gastropoda; family Provannidae; genus Alviniconcha; species Alviniconcha strummeri. The sequence goes on from OY757547.1 coordinate 16,249,432, forward strand.
CGTACCTCTTAAATTGTCCCTCTAGATATTATGTGTAATTATAAATGCATCTCAATAGACACCCACCCCATTTTAAACTGCGTGAGATTGAGATTGTGTGTACAAAGTGCGAGCCAAAATTCTGGGGAAAAAGAGCGCTTTAATTGGTGTCGCCTCAGATCAGAACACATATTTTGATCTGCCGAGTTAAAATTGCGTGGATTTCTGAAGCAGCTGGTCCATGTCTTTGTGCTCTCTCATGGATTTGCCCTTTTGTCAGTTTTCTTCTTGCTTTGGCAAATTCCCACCTCTGGTGAAAGCGTTATATAATGCTGCATTTTGTATGTGTACATTACACCGGATGGACTTCTACGATCTCTCTCTCTCTCTCTCTCTCTCTCTCTCTCTCTCTCTCTCTCTCTCTCTCTCTCTCTCTCTCTCTCTCTCTCAAAAATCCAAAGTTACTGTGACAGGGTTTAATTGTCCAAGGGAGATAAGTCGTCAAATTATACAGTTGGCTTCTTTGGCAGTTCTTTTTCTGTCAATGTCAGTGTGTTGAAAGATTTGATTAGAGGGTAGTCTCTGCTAAAGACTACGGTTTTATGATTGTTTCCCATCACCTCTATTTGTTTCCATCGTAAAATAACGTTACTTGATAACTGTTAGTTTACTGATTGCTGTTTTAGCGGACTCTTCGAGGGGTGGGCAGGAGGAGGGGGGGGGGGGGGGGGGGGGGGGGGGCAAAGTATACTAACATGTATTTGTACAATAATTCATATGAACAATAAAAAATAAACAAACAAAAAACTTCTCTGTTCTCAGATATTTTAATTATTATAATAACGGTCATTTCCATAGAGCGGTCTTTCGCCAGTAAAGATGAGCACTCCGCGTTCTTCACGATCAACAAAATGTATCCATAACACCCTAGAAATAAACATAATCCCCCCCCCACACACACACACTTTCTACCCGTCCCTAATAAGCCTTATGGTTTCTGTGGACGTTAAGCATCATGTTTACTTACTTAAACAATACTGTATTCTTCGCACAACATACAAATACCCCCCCCCCCTCACCCCCCCCCCCCCCCCCAACATATATAGCAGACACAAAATTAACATAATGGGGAACGTAACTTGTGAGTGCCAGTTTAGCTTAAGGTTACTTAACACGGTGACTTCCGCGACTACCACCACAACCACAACAGCATACGTACGTGCGAGTAGCTGTAGTCAAAAACGTTGGCGAAGTGGCGGAGCAGCTGCGTGTCGTGGGTGGCGGCGTAGGCCATGAGCAGAGCTATCATGGCTTCGCAGTGGGGCCACCACAGCTTCATGTCCCACTCCAGCTGCACCGGGGACTCCCCGTCCACGTCCAGGAAATAGAAGAGACCCCCGTGCTCCGTGTCCCAGCCGCGGGCGAAGGAGGCCTTGACGAAGGAGTCGATGGCCAGGGTCTTCAAGGCCCCGTCCTTCTGCTTCAGGGCCTTCTGCAGCAGGAACCAGCCCGCCTCGATGGCGTGACCTGCAAGTACGCTTCAGAAGTCGATGGCCAAGGTCTGACCTGTTGCTTCAGGATTTTCTGCAGCAGGTACTAGACAACCTCGATGGTGTGACCTGCAAGTACACCCCAGAAGTCGATGGCCAAGGTCTTCAACGCTATGGTCTGTTGTTTCAGGTTTTCTGCAGCAGTTAACCAGACAACCTCGATGGCGTGACCTACAAGTACCTCAGACGTCGATGGCCAAGGTCTGACCTGTTGTTTTAGGGTTTTCTGCAGCAGTTAACCAGACAACCTCGATGGCGTGACCTGCAAGTACACCTCAGAGGTCGATGGCCAAGTTCTTCAACGCTCTGGCCTGTTGCTTCAGGATTTTCTGCAATAGGAACCAGAAAACATCGATGGCGCGAACTGAAAGTACACATCAGACGTGGATGTCCAAGGTCTTCAAGATTCCGGCTCACTGAGATGGGTGGAGGGGGTGGGGGTATATACCTGTGCGTACCTGGGTTGATGAGACGTCCAGAAGACCCTGGAAGCTCTTTGCCGTCAGGAGACACATTTTCCAGCACCACGCTGCCACCTCTCTGCAACACGCCATCACATTCTATCTTGTCTTGATACAGCAACTATACTGACTGCTTTGCAAGCTCGGACAGATCTTTGCTAGGCTATATGAAAGGCTGGTTATTTAATTTAGGGAAACTATGCTGAACAGCTGTGGACTAGCTATCAGTACAGGGAACCTTTGCTGGACAGGTCTGGACTATCAGCACAGGGAACCGTTGCTGGACAGCTCTGGACTATCAGCACAGGGAACGTTTGCTGGACAGCTCTGGACTATCAGCACAGGGAACCTTTGCTGGACAGCTCTGGATTATCAGCACAGGGAACATTTGCTGGACAGTTCTGGACTGTCAATCAGCACAGAAAACCGTTGCTGGGCAGCTGTCGAGAGAGAGAGAAGAGAATGAGAAGAATTAGAAATAAACAGAAAAAAGAAAACGACAACAAGAGAACTAAAAGGCCAACCTGTACATGTTTGGCAACCTCCTTCAAGCACCACTGTTCCGTCTCGTCGTAGTTGGCGGCCAGCGCGGGGTCCATGGTGGTCAGCTGGTCAACCAGGCACAGGAGCATCATTGGAACAGCCAGCGAGCTGACCGGCATGTTGCCGGCCAGCTTCTCTCGTCCCAGGCCAGAGTCGTCCTCACGGACCCAGTGCAGGATCCGAGTCATCATGGCCAGCGCCTCATCCTGCACAACTTAGCACGTTGTAATGTGCAGTGTTTAAACCGGCACGTTGTACTGTGGAATGTTAAAATAGCACTGTGTACTGTGGAATGTTAAAATCAGCACTGTGTACTGTGGAATGTTCAGACAGGCACTGTGTACTGTGGAATGTTCAGACCGGCACTGTACTATGGAATGTTAAAATCAGCACTGTATTGTGGAATGTTAAAACAGGCACTGTGTACTGTGGAATGTTCAGACCGGCACTGAACTATGGAATGTTAAAATTAGCACTGTATTGTGGAATGTTAAAACAGGCACTGTGTACTGTGGAATGTTCAGACCGGCACTGTACTGTGGAATGTTAAAATCAGCGCTGTGTATTGTGGAAGGTTAAAATCAGCACTGTGTATTGTGGAATGTTAAAACATGCACTATGTACTGTGCAATATTCAGACCGGCACGTTGTACTGTGGAATGTTAAAATCAGCATTGTGTACTGTGGAATGTTAATATCAGCACTGTGTACTGTAGAATGTTAAAACCAACACGTTGTACTATGGAATAGTGTTCAAACCGGCACGCTGCATTGTCAATTTGTGGAATGTTCAAACCGACACTTTGTACTGTGGAATGTATAATCGGGCACTGTTTACTATAAAATATTAAAACCAACACGTATTGTGAAATGTTTGTTTTGTTTTTTCGTGTGTGTGTGTGTGTGTGTGTGTGTGTGTGTGTGTGTGTGTGTGTGTGTGTGTGTGTGCGTGTGTAGTGTGTGTCCAGAGTTGTATAGCAAACAGAAAAAACAAACAACAACTAAAACCAGAAACAAAACAACAGTAACAAACAAAACAAAGACAACAGCTGCGTAGCAGCTTACTGTTTTGAAGCTTAACAAATTGTTAAGCTCTAAATTCCCTAGCAGTTTAATTTTTATTTAATTTAGTTATTAGTCATTTTTGTACATACTCTGTACTTGGTGTTGCCCGTAGCTCGACTGAGCTCGGACATAGCCAGGAGGTAGAAACACTCGGAGAAGATGGTGCGCTGGGTCTTGAGGGGTTGGCCCTGGCGTGTGAGTGACAGGTAGCACTTGCCTGTGTCCTCGCGCTTCATGTGCCGCATAAGGAACTGCCCCCCTGCCAACAGACCGTTTGACAAGTGGACCGTGAGTGCCGTTCACACACACACATTAAATATTTATACTGAAGCCGCGGTCTAGCCGCGTGGACAAGTTGATGCCGTTGACAAGCTCACAAGATATAGAGGTTTTTATCAGGGTGTACATGCATGCTTCGTCCGCTGTACTACCGCCAATGTCTTCCTTGTCCTAAGTTCTGCCTTTCCGGTCCTTTCACCTTCATTTTTTTCTCTCAAAATTCTTATCTTCCTACTGTTTAACTGCATTAGTTTTTAGTATCAAGTTGGCCTGCGTGACTCCTCTTGTAATCATTAAAGCAGGAAACCGTAGACTTATATATCAGAGAGTTGAGGAGCTGTGTGAAAGTCGAGGTGGCCGTCCTGGGCTTCCCCGTCCTAATGAGCATTATGGTTTCTGTGGACGTAAAGCAACATTGAACCATGCTTACGCATTGGTCACAGTTTGTCCCTAATATGTCAACCCGACATCCGAAGACATTAAGCTCTACATCATCATCAGACTTATATTCGGTAGTTGTTTTCCAAGTGGTCTTTGGTTAAACTGAAGCAACGTAGGCATATTTTGATTGCACGAAATGTTTGCTAGTTCTTGTGGCTTTGTCTCCCGTCTTGAAGCGATCCACTTCATTGTACAGACGTGCGTACACCCACACCTGGTTAAAAAGAGGGAGAACAAGAAAGAAGAACAAAACAACAAAAAGAATGTGGGTGGGTGTCTGGGTCGGATCATAGCATAGTACAGCGGGTATTCTGTGTGTCTGTGTCTCTGTCCTTCTCTCTCTCTCTCATATATATATATGCACACACACTGACGATCGCTGATACACCGCCATACTCACACACACACACACACACACACACACCACACACACACACACACACACACACACACACACACTCACACACACACAACCACATTCTCCACACCATCCACATCGGCAAGATCACCTGACAAACGTTGGGGTTCGGGTACCTTACCTGTCTACTCTCCAGCCAGGTGTACTTGGTGTCATCGTACACGTGGCCATCCTCCACCAAGACAGATGTAAAAACCGCTGTGCACACAGAATCACACCGCGTCTATATCAAAAAGTTGGCATTCACTCTGTCTATCTAATGTCGCCGAACACATGTGCAGACATTTTTTGTTTTTGTTTCCGTTGCTATTCATACCCTGCTCCCCCCCCCCCCCCCACCTCTTTTCCGTAATCTGCCTGTACTGACTGATGCGTGTGTGTGTGTTTGCGTGCGCGCGCGAGCGTGTGTGCGCGCGCTCGCACGCGCTATGAGATGAGTG
>OY757547.1:16254807-16312940 GCA_963584105.1 Alviniconcha strummeri
GTGGACGTAAAGCAACATTGAACCATGCTTACGCATTGGTCACAGTTTGTCCCTAATATGTCAACCCGACATCCGAAGACATTAAGCTCTACATCATCATCAGACTTATATTCGGTAGTTGTTTTCCAAGTGGTCTTTGGTTAAACTGAAGCAACGTAGGCATATTTTGATTGCACGAAATGTTTGCTAGTTCTTGTGGCTTTGTCTCCATACCATTTTCAGCGGCCTCCAGTATTTCTGCCGTCTTGAAGCGATCCACTTCATTGTACAGACGTGCGTACACCCACACCTGGTTAAAAAGAGGGAGAACAAGAAAGAAGAACAAAACAACAAAAAGAATGGTGGGTGGGTGTCTGGGTCGGATCATAGCATAGTACAGGCGGGTATTCTGTGTGTCTGTGTCTCTGTCCTTCTCTCTCTCTCATATATATATATATATGCACACACACTGACGATCGCTGATACACCGCCATACTCACACACACACACACACACACACACACACACACACACACACACACACACACACACACACACACACACACACACACACACTCACACACACACAACCACATTCTCCACACCATCCACATCGGCAAGATCACCTGACAAACGTTGGGGTTCGGGTACCTTACCTGTCTACTCTCCAGCCAGGTGTACTTGGTGTCATCGTACACGTGGCCATCCTCCCCAAGACAGATGTAAAAACCGCTGTGCACACAGAATCACACCGCGTCTATATCAAAAGTTGGCATTCACTCTGTCTATCTAATGTCGCCGAACACATGTGCCAGACATTTTTTGTTTTTGTTTCCGTTGCTATTCATACCCCTGCTCCCTCCCCCCCCCCCCCCCCCCCCCCACCTCTTTTCCGTTAATCTGCCTGTACTGACTGATGCGTGTGTGTGTGTTTGCGTGCGCGCGCGAGCGTGTGTGCGCGCGCTCGCACGCGCTATGAGATGAGTGGATGTATAACTTCTTAAACTTTATGTTGTAGCATGTTGTCACTGTTCTTGCTTTTGTACGCGCCTTGGGCTGTTAAAATATTTTTGACAGGTAGGACGCTTACAAATTTCCATTAATATCATATTAATATTAAATACCAATGAATACCATTAAACTGGCTCTTGCAGCTTCATACACTGGTGTAAGCTGAAACACTTACACTGTCTATACACAAAATCTTCATCTTCACCACGGCAGAGCCTTGGTGAAAGAATGGCAACAAACTGACAATAAACCGCGCTGTTCCTCTCGCAACTCCCAAAGCAAGCGGCCACACTCGTCATTTATTACTATTGTGTGCACACCGGCCACTGGCCGCTGCCCCTTGTGAACACTGAGGCGGACATTGGATTTTGAACTAGTGAACCGAGTCAGACAGTCGTAGGGCCAAACTCCAAGCACTGGTTTACGACATTCTTCCTTATTGAAAGATGGTGCCGGAAAGCGATACTCAGAACGTGTCTTAGGGCGTACGACGTGTGTGTGTCAGTGTCGTCGTCATTTGAGACGGACATTGGATCTGTTCCAAAGGCAACAGTCGGGGTGAGGTGGGGGAAAGGGGGCGTGGGGGGGGGGGGGGGGGGGGGGTGACTGACCTCTGACATTGAGACAGGGTGAAGAGCATGTGGGCTTTTCCGAGCTGGCCGCGCACAAACACCATCTTCAACTGTACTGACTGACTGAACTCTGTGTGTGTGTGTGTGTGTGTGTGTGTGTGTGTGTGTGTGTGTGTGTGTGTGTGTGTGTGTGTGTGTGTGCGCGCGCGCGCCTCTGTGTGTGTGTATGTGTGCGCGCGCGGTGTTTCAGTCAGTCATTGTGTCAAGCCGAACTGATGCAGCGCGAACATCTCAGTCAGTGTAGGCCCTTGTAAGCGCTCCTATCTGTTACCAGATCGGGCGCTATAAATAATCTGTTATTTGTATATCAGTAAAGCACATTGCACGGACTCAAGCACTCCAGTTCGGTTCAATCAACTCACCCGCATTGCACATCATGAGAGTGTTTGAGCCAGAAGCCAACAGTCCTGTCCAGGTCGGCACGGATCTTGCCCAGAAACTCCTCCAGATGATGCTGGGGGTCACTAGCAGGGTCCTTACGACTAGCCGCCATGATCTGACTGACCTTATCCGCACAACACTGAGACAGCGAGGTAACAGACACCCAGTTTCCAAGAAAGGAGAAAAATCTGCCTTGACTGTCACTGTGCCGTGGATAGACGGAGAAACAAAACTAGACTGACCAACACTAGACCATCGGGTAGACCAGCACTAGACCATCTGGTATGTGATAAGAACTTGACAGGTTAGCCCGCTGCGGACAGCGTGAAGATTTCACAGTTTGTCTCGAATGTCGCTGAAGCCTAGCTGTTACGTACAAGTAACAAGTAGGTCAGGTCAGATAGGGTGTGAGGCCAGATGGAATACCGTGTTGAACTATCAAGTTTTTAAGCAAAGGGATACCGGAGACTGAAACTGAAACGTAACTGTAGCAAATGAAGAAATCAGCAGTTATCGTAATAGCAATAAACATTATTGTAGTTTAGCGTCTATTTTAAATGAACAGGTGTAATTATAATGAAAAGGTGTGTTCACGTGTGACACTCAAATGCTGATTTTAAAGTTTGATGAGAAATAGTTTCTGTGCTCACAGTACTAAACAATAAGTGTCAGTGTAGGCAAGAAATAACAGTGCGAAGACGTACTCTGCCGGCTGTCTTATTTCTGACTGCCACAATTATGCAAGGTGCAGAGGGAGAGGGCTGTGGACTTGCTCATCCGGGAACTGTCATCAGTTCTTGACACCACTGACTGGCCTAGCCGCCAGGTCTGGGTAGTGGGAGGTCAGCTTAACGTTTGTAGTGGGCATAAGAACAACGTGCAGCCGACCCTATCGGCAAATCTTTGTCGTTGCACCGCATACCTCCCCCCCCCCCCCCCCCGGCCACTCCCTCCCCCCCCCCCCCAACCAAAGCACCTCCTCCCTCCCCCGGCCCACACGCTGTGCATCATGCTGGGGCGAGACCGCGATGGCAACTTTTGCCACAGGAACCAGATGCTGCACCAACGGCCGTTTATGAAGATTTTCGGGTTATTCATTACCGCTGAGTAGCGCTTAGCATAGTCCGAGTGTGGTGTCTGTGCAGGAACAGTCACTCTACTGGTGTCTGTGCAGGAACAGTCACTCTACTGACAATGAAGTCTTGGCTGACCTGTGACTGACACTGACACTAGTGACTCGGCGGCGTGACTCAGTGTCGTATACACTGAATAACATTGCCTCGGAATTCATATGCTCAGTTTGGTTGAGTAGCAGGTAACCGGCGTAGCTAGGCGTATTACTGTGACGTGTACTGAGCCGGCCCGGCCTCGCCGTCTGATCAGTTGTGTGCGATGATAACCGAATCAGTGAGGACAGTAGCCCGTATTAAACAATCCCTATTGACTGACCGGCCGTGAGGCCATCAACACACGGTCTGGAGATAATATAAAGACCATGAGTGATAACTTTTTGTTCAGAGCTCAGGAGCTGTGTAAAAGTTGAGGTGACTGTCCTGGGCTCCCGTCCCGCCTTTGCGTGAACTTAAGCCCACGGTTTCTGTGCGGCAAAGCAACACTTCAACTAACTTTTTGTTAACCTTTTCCTGCCCGCCCGAGACTGACTAACATCGACCGTGACAAGTTATGACGTTCGCGACACCGGAAAATATTTCTCATTATGATTCGGCTATGTGATGTCATAATTATTAAAATGTGTTTGTTGTATTGTTCTCTTAACTTCAAGTATTTTTGACGAGCTCGCCATGACCACAACAAAATTGCCCCTCCGGTGTGGGATGATTAAAGTTTTTGAATTGAATTTGAATTGATTGGAATTATGAGGCCATCAACACACTGACATGGAGATAATCTATAAAGGCTATGAGCAACAAGTTTGGTTGTTAACCTTTTCCAGTCATGTGCTCCCGAGATTCAGTGACTTCGGTCATTATGACATTCGTGGCACTGAAACTAAATGTTTCTTATTTCGGCTATGTGACGTCATAATTATGAGGCCACCAATACACATGGACATAATAGATCAGTAAAGACCATGAGTGATAAGTTTGGTTGTAGCGTTAACCTTTTCCTGCCCCCGAGACTGACACTGACTGATATATATTCATTATGACGTTCCGCCACTGACGCGGCACTGAAAAATGCCGTTTTTAGTCATTACTGATTCGGCTATGTGGCATCATAAAGTTATGATGTCCTGCTAGATCTCCGGCGCGGGCGCAACTGCTCGGTGCGGCCGCCGCGTTCTCGCGGCCGCGTGTAACAACTTGAATCCGCCAGTCCGTTCAAACGGCTGATAACTGATTCTCATTGGTTCCCACAGTCAGTCAGTGATAGCCGGCTCTCTTTGGACAAAACTTGCTTACACTGAAACGGCCCCGGACTGCCGCCGTGCGACAATGAAAGGTTAAGGCCATGTGAGGGAGTAAAAACTAATTTGCTTATTTATTACAGAAATCTTCCCATATTGCATGTGTTTTAGTATTCACAGTTTCTGAAAGTAAAATTACAGTATTTGTGTTCATACTACTGGATTCTTTAGGAACGTTTTTTGTTTTGTTTTACCTTTCATTCTGGCTTCTCCCATTCCACTTTTTTTTTTTTTTTTTTTTTTTTGCACACAAGTAAGTTTAACTGTTCTTCAAGTTACAGAATTTCGGCCCGAACTGACGCTGAGCCCGTCACTGAGTCTCATTATCTGCTTCACTGACTGAGTCACGTTACTGACTTTGGCCGGGTCACTGGGTGGGTCAAAACTGACGTTTCGCCAAAGAATTTTAAAAATACAAGCAAACAGAGCCAGCAACACACTAAAACTGAACAAAATTAGGCTATATTTTGAAATCTGTCAATGGGCCACTAATAACTAAGTTTTTCAGTTCTGACTTTACTAGAAAAGCCACTTACTTTGATTGCCGGAGTAACTTAGTCCTACCCAGCTGAACTTGAGAACGGCGGCAACAGAGTCAGTCAGACTATGATGTTTTCAGACTGTTATATTTCCTACGGTTGAGGCCCGGGAAAGACTGACCCGGAAAGAAACAAAACAAAAAAGTAATTTGTTCAGTTTTGCTACGACTGATCGACACACCCCGGCTTCACATGAATGACCGGCCGTGACAGGCAAAACGGCTGAGTCAGTCACATGCCGGCCACGAGGCTCTCTCTCTCTCTCTCTCTCTCTCTCTCTCTCTCTCTCTCTCTCTCTCTCTCTCTCTCTCTCTCCTCCCCCCTCCGAATGGGTCAACACACACAATAGTAGCTAGCCAAATGTGGTCAAATCCATTGTTTGCTAAAGCGTAACGACTGATCCCATTAGGTCAGCGGCACATGGGAATGACTGACATACATGTCGTAATACAAATATGATGATGATTTGGTCTGTTTTTGCAGTTTATTAAAAAAAAACTCATTGAATCATTGCGTAAGTTCTGGAGTACAGTATGTGCATGTCACACTGGAAAATGTGCCTGTAGCTCGAAGGAGTAAGAGGTATTTACGACTACCATATGCCAAATAACAGAATGGATTACGGCAGTTCGTCACGCCCCCGATGAAAACAACCAGGTGAAACCGAAAATGATCAACTACGACAGTTGTAAATTCGTTGAATGAACCAGAAGCAATGAATGTGTTTGAGAAGAAACAGGCGTCAAAAGTAACACTGGACGACACTGTTCCTTTGACGGCAGTCATAGAAGCAGCTCAAAAACAGGATGATCACATTGTAAGTTAAAGATGTTTGGAAATGGGAAAGCGTCGTAACCCGGATTTTTATTATTTTTTGTTTGTTATTTTGGTCGCCGATTTTTGATGTACATCAGCCGTGCCGTTTTCTTTCAATTTTACTTTCGCCAAGTACTAATAAAGTATTTGTATTACTAGTAACTTTTCGTGTAGCCAGCTGACACCGCAATAAGGTCAAATCAATGCGTAACCAATTACCAGCCTTAATTTTAATAGCTGATATTTTTTTGTTCATGGGTGTCCGACTGTTTGAGCCTTGTTGGCACTGAGGCTTGTTGTGTTGGATACTTCTTTTGTTAAAAATTGTAAGAAGGTGTTTTCGTCATTTACGACATAAGTTGTTTTGTTATGTCAGCAATTTGTATTATGATTTTGTTTTTGTTTAACTTTCTGTTTCTTTGGCCTTTTTTGTTGCTCAGCCATCTGTCATGGACCCAGTGTCAGAGACTGTCGCAGGTGTTCTTTGGTCTCAATAAAGAGTCAAATTTCACTGACTCAAAATAATGGAGAGACTAGAATACATTTGTTGCTAAAAATAGCTCCTTGCCAGCCCAAGCAGAACACTTAGCATGTTTAAAAGAGACACAGATACTGAAAATTGGCAAGTTGCAGATGTCACAAGCATAACTGTGAATGGAAACTGACTTGAATTTGTTTCACAGTCAGAGCATAAAAATGATAAAAATGACATTTATAACTTATTCACTACAAAATGATGCAAACACTGATGACACTTTCACCAGAAATGTGCAGTGGGTGCTGTGTACATTGCCTTCAAATTTGACAAGTCATGTTTCAGTCCCTGTCAGAAGTGTTAGTGTTACTCATCAATGAAAAAGCAGAGAATTTGATTTTTGTATGCAGTTGGAAGATCTGGCATTAATATTGAGGAGAAAAGCCCTTCTATTAAAGTACATCGGGTTAGCAATCCCCCTTTTTTTTAGTCTACATTCAACTTTAGTCAGACCGTTGGTGAAATTGTCTTTGTAAGTTTTGAAGCTGAAAAGATGAGAATGTTTTTAGTTCAGTCAATCGTTTGTTGGTACTAGGTCTTAGTGTGGTCGTGGGGTGCAGTAGTCTCCTTTCCCGTGAGAAACCACTGACCAAAATATGGTTCCAATTAGCGCTGGTCACTTGGCCGAGCTGTAGACAACAAGCCTCCCTGTTCATGGCATGGGCATGGAAGATCTGCCTTCCCTTTTCTGTTACAAATTCTTCTTTCATTCCAAATTCTGGGCCACTAATGCCGTATTTTTGAAGGTATAAAAGATCCTCCATTTTAATCCCTGCACGACTCGCCCTCACAGAAATTTAAAGACCGTGTGCCCTCTTTTACAGTCACTTTGCCAAGTCTCTAGGTCAGTCTCCAGGTCAGTCTCCAAGTCAGTCAGTCTTAAAGTTTCCAAGTTTTTAATTCGTGCCACTAGAGTTTTGATTTAGACCCAACTTAATTCACATTCAACAGGTTGGTTTGTCTATCTTTTACCTTTTTAGTTTTTGGACTGATGTTTTATTGTTGTTTGATTGTTGTAGTTTTCTTTTTTTTTATATTTGATCTTGCCATAAGATCTGGCATCGCTGATGTATCATTATTTTTCATCTTCACTTAAATGATTAAGTACAGGGGCCAGCTTCATGGTAGCCACGAATTGTTTCAAATATAGGTTATAACACTTTATTTCATTTCATGATTGATGTGTTGAATCTTAAATGATTAATGTGTTGAATCTTAAATTGTGTTTTGCTACAGATGTTCTGACTGAGAGGTCAGGTTCGTTATCTGAGCCTGGCTCCATTTTTTCCTTTCTGATCTAAACCTCCTAATGGAGTTCCTTTATTTTACTGGTTAGAAAATCCTGTTCCGCGTATCTGCGATTAACAGGTTTGACTTTTCTATTTAATATTATGTGAAAAGGCAAGCTCCGCGATAATCTGCGATTAGCTCTGGTTTGACTTTTCCATAAATAATTCTCTTGTGTATTCCATCCTCCACTATCCACAGACTTGGAAGATACCTTAAAGTTTTCTTCCATAAATTCAATGTAAGACACTACTGAGAAATTATAAAGTGAGGCGATGTTTTTGATGATACACCGGTTGTGAACTGTCTTTTCACAGGTTTGTAGCTCAGACTTTCATAACCTGCACAAATGATTTTGTGTTGACTAATTGTTGTTTATGTTAAATTCTCAGGGAATGAGACAACCAGATAAAGGTTACCTAGCCTCTTTGGCTTTTTGAACCTTTGTGCCTTCTAACCCCTTCTTTTGTCTGCTTATGACATGCGTGTGACTTATGCTTTTGATCCAATAATATTTGGAACTTTCATTCTCCACTTGAATTTGTGTTGAAAGAGAGGTGGGAGTTGAGCGAGAGAAAAAAATAAAATAGAATGATTTTGTGAGTGAGTGAGCATGTGGGTGTGTGTGTGGCCTGGATCACTTCCTGATAGTCACGAGATGCCACGTGCAAGTAACTAACGCAGACATGTTTATAACCTAACCTGCTAACATTCTCAGTTGCAGTGGCCACAGAATCGCTCGACGACATTTGATCCCTGCATGCACTAGAGACGTTACAATATTAATAGTGTCCATAGTTTTCAAGGTATTTTGGATTGATAAATGATACTACAAGCCTGTTGTTTCAGTAAATGCAGACAGCATTGGTCATGTCACAAGTTGATATTTTGCATGGGTTGAATACTTTGTGTATTGCCTGATCCTTTTTTTTTCTTTTGGTGGGCTGTGTGGTGTCACATTTACATTTGTTTTCGGAGAGAAATATGCTGTTTACAGATGTGTGACTAGTTGTTTGATGCTTTGTAATAAAGTGAATTAAGTGTCAACAGATTGAACACACTTGCTTTGTTAATACTTGGTACATGTGACATCGACATTTTTCTCATATGCCATAAGCTTACTTCTGTCAGTTGTTTTTGTTACATACTGATAGTCTTATTGGAATTTAATCTTGGATGTTCTGATGTTCATTAAAGTCCTTTGCTTCACCATACAGTTTTACTGCTGTTTTGTGCATTAAAATTACATTTTTGAATGGGGGCTAATATTTTTGATATGGATATAAACTTGTATATTTCTTTCTCATTTGATTCAGGAATATGTGATAAGAGTGCAGCGGGGTCCCCTGAGAGACAACTCCTGGCAGATCGTGCGGCGCTACAGCGACTTTGCAAACCTTGACGCACAGCTCAAGTTGTCACAGGTTGAGCTACCTCTGCCACCCAAAAAGGTCTTTGGCAACTTTGACAGAGATTTCATCGCAGCTAGACAGAATGGTTTGCAGGTAAAGTGTGCAAATGGCAATTCTGAGGTGGGGGGAGGTCATTTAGTACAATTTTTCTGTTCTTTTTGGATTATTAACACATCAGTGATACAATAAAAGTTCTGATAAGTGTTGATTCATTGTAATCATTGGTATGTGTGTGTGTGTGAAACTTGCAAGACAGGAGAATTCAGAACTTGGAACACTAACACTGAAAATTACTAAGATGAGACAGGAACCTGTATAATTGTCATTTTCATACTCTCAGCACTGACAGTATTATTCATGTTTATGTGTGGAATAATGCTTTTTTGACACAGTTTTTTTTTGTGTGTGTGTTGTCTTGGTTATTTTATTTTGCCCTGTTTTGCAGGACTTTCTAAGTGCAGTGACCACCAATCCAATCCTCGCCAGCAGCATATTCACCAAGCAGTTCCTGGACCCAAGCAATTACTCTGTGAACTTTCTGGGTAAACACTTCCAACACCCTTTTTAGCTATGTGTCTTTTGGCATTACCACATGTGTGTGTGTGTGTGTGTGTGTGTGTGTGTGTGTGTGTGTGTGTGTGTGTGTGGACTCTCTCCTCTTGCACTTCCTGCCATATTTTATGGTTTTTGTTTGTTTGCATCTAAAGAATTTGCATCGACTCATCGTGCGCATCTTATATATTATACGCTTACTAAATAATAATAAAAGAAGAGAAAAAGTGAATCAGGTTATTTGTGACACATTTACTGATTGAGTGTTTTGCTTTTTTTCAGAAACAGCTTTACAGCATGTGTCCATGATCTTCCGCTCAGAGTCACAGCGATGGGAGGTTGTGGAACCCTTGCGAGACATTGGTACTAAACCTTTTTGATATTTGCATCACATTTTTTGACTGCCTGTGCCCTCATAGGTATTGGGCGATTCAGCGAAGCTGGTTTGATGGAGTGAATGCGCTTTGTAGTCTTTCGTGCAAGAAGTTGTGAGAGGTGGCAGCGCGCTTCCGGGCTGATTCCTGAGTAGGTGTTGCTTCATGCTGTGTATAACAGTGGAAGTTGAACCTAGAATTGCAAAGCAGTACAAATGCCAATACTGTTGCAGTTGCAAAAATTACTGTGGAAAGGGGATGGAGGGTGGAAAAAGAGTGTCTTTGTGTCATTTTTTGGCTGCCCAGAAGATCGCGAGTGCATAAAAAAAGTGTTTTGGGGCATCCTATAGCACGAGCAACAAGTTATTGCTTATTTACAGACACATTGTGACTACAGGCCTAAAAAAAATGCCTTTAAAGTTGGCAGTGTAAAATTCTCAAATTCACTGTCACCGCCTTCCATTGTGAAGAAAGTATGCACCGGAAGTAAAAGCAGCCAAAGGACTTAAGCAATGCCGGGCAAAAGTCAAGGGAGTTAACAACCCCACCTGAATCACCCAATAGTTGTAGGTTGCTCTGTAAAGTTGTGTACCAAAATATCACATTTTGCCAATTAATGGTAGACATTTATTTTGCCTTGCTTCAATAGTTATCTGAGCAAAATCAACCTTTTATCAGGTCAGTTCAGTTCAAGAAGTTTTTTTGTGCACTTGGAAAAACTCATATCTCTTGGAAAAACCCATAGCCCAGTCTCTCAGAAGTTTCCCCAATATTGCCTCTGAAATGGTTGCAGTTTTTTTAATCAAGGCAGATGAAGTGGTGTAACATAATTAAATGCAAAGTTTTTTTTTACAGAAAGCAATATTCCCTGAAGAAAAACGGAAGTGGGTTAGCTTTTTGGGTTTTGTGATGTTGACGTTTGATGTTCACCATAGATAGAGAAGAACAGCAGACCATGTGTAGACCAATCATTTTCAATGTCATTCAATGATTTATGTTTGTAGACCAATAATTTTCAGTGTCATTCAATGATTTATGTTAGTAAACTAATCATTTTCAATGTCATTCAGTGATTTATGTTTGTAGACCCTTCAGTTTCAGTGTCATTCAGTGAGTTTCAATGTCTTTCAAAGATTTAAAGTGTTTGTACTTCAGAAGCACGGTCTTCAGAGTGTCAGTGTAAACTGAAAGTGTGTTGTATTTCTAGGTTGGCGAATACGTAAGCATTTCATCCAGATCCAGACAACAGCAAGGCCTAAAACAACGCTACTGCTGTCATGGGTAAGCTTTTCTTGGCTGCACATTGTCACAAGTGAGGTTTGTTTCTCAATTTTGTGTTAAGTTTTGCTGTAGATGTCCTTTTGTTTTGCACATGCACTTTTTGGAAAGGTCATGGGGCCAGGTTTGTGTGAGTGCTTTCCAAAAAATAGTCATTGAAAATGGGGAAAAAAAAGAGGTTATTATTCTCTATACATTGTCATTGAATAAGGGCAAAAAATACAGTTATCGTTCTCTGTGCAAAAGAATCCACCCATTGGCATCTCTGTAGAATGCTCATCAATATTTACCTGTCTTTCAGTAAGGCTAAAAGAAAAATATAAAAAAGCGCTTTCTCCATTGGTCTGTCAATCATGTATAAATTGTAATGCATTGTTTAGGAAACAAAAACAAATTGTGTATAAGATTATGTCCTCCCAGTGATCTTGAAACCGAATACAGGGACTGATCACAGATCACAAAATGCATTCTCTTGTTAAAATTAAATTGCAGCAAGACTTTGGTCCGGACAAGTTCATTCCAGACAAGGAACTGATGGCACTGATGAAAGTTCTGCCAAATATAAAGGTGGGTTATTCATTGCATGCTGCTTCAGAGTCCAGGCGAGATCAAGAGGAGGGATGTGAGCTGGACTCTCACGAAGAATCTAGCCCAGAAGAGATCAAGAGCATGGAGATGGTGCTGGGTTAGACAGAGAGTTGGACTTCTTTTGCTTCAGTTGTTTCCCAACGGCAGAGCTATGGACACTGCCTTTGTGACTGTTCTGCATAGCAGTTGGGAAAGCAATTGTATGGTGTGCCGGATGGACACTGCCTTAACATCCTGTTGTTCTGGCGGCGGTCCATGGCAGCCTTGGTCTTCCACATTGGTGCCTGTTTCGAGGTTTCACTCTTCTGTCCCCCTTTTCCCACTCGTCCCCGTCCCTAATAAGCCTTCTTGCCTCCATGGACGTTAAGCAGCAAAAAACTCACGCATGCTGCTCCAGCTGTCAACCATTCATGTTTGCTGGGGTTGCACTGGCACTGACCAGTTTATATCACACATTATGCAGACATCTAGCAAAGCTGTGTGTTAAAGATGGGCAAGAAATGACCAGTTTAAAGGGTAGTCATATCTAGAGGCCATATTTAGTATTTCATAATAATTATGTGTTTTGGGTGTATGCGTACACACATGGGTATGAAGTTGTACACATGCAGGTGTGGTGGGTTTTTGGTGCGTGTGTTGGTGTCAATGTGTGTGCATGTGTGTGTGCATGCAGGTACATGTGTGTGTGCATGTATGTGCACCTAGATTGTGTGTGTGTGTGTGTGTGTGTGTGTGTGTGTGTGTGTGTGTGTGTGTGTGTGTGTGTGTGTGTGTGTGTGTGTGCGAGATGGAGAGAGAGAGAGAGATGGAAATAGCACTGTTTTGAAAGTGCCTTGTGTTTTTGTTGTTGTAATAATTATTTCTAGCAATGTACCTGTCACCTGAATTATACTTTCATTATGCTCAGATTGTCCAGCTGTACATGTGTTTGTATATTTGTGTTGCAGCACCCAAACATTTTCCCAACAGAATTTGCCACAGCCAATGAAACTGGTGGCCTGGTCATCCGGGCCTTTCACGAAACTGGCAGCTTACGAGATGTGATCTGCAAATGTAAACCCAAGGGACATTACTTGCGCAAGTACGGCAACCCCAAGGTGGTGACAGCCCTTGACATGGAAAAGATCCAGAGCTTTGGTCGTCAGATTCTGGAGACTCTGAAGTTTCTGCACGACAAAGGGTTCCCTTATGGTAAGATGCTGGTTCTTTGTGTGACTGTGTGCTGTTGGGCGGTTCAGTGAAGCTGGTTTGCACGAGTGAATGCCCTTTGTAATCTTTTGCGCAAGAAGTCGCGAGAGGTGACAGCGTCACTTCTGGGCTGATTTCTGAGCAGGCGTTGCTTCACGCTGTGTATAACAATGGAAGTTGAACCTAGGATTTCAAAGCTGTACAAATGCCACCACCGTTGCAGTTGCAAAAATTACTGGGGAAAGGGGATAGATGGTGGAAAAAAAGTGTCTTTGCGTTGTTTTTGGCTGACCAGAGGATCGCAATTTCATGGAAAAAATGCGTTTTAGGGCATCCTATGGCACGAGCAACAGGTTATTGCTTGTTGCCAGACATATGCTGACTACGGGCCTCCAAAAATGTTTCTTTAAAGTTGGCAGTGTAAAATTCGCAAATACACTGTCACCACCTTCCATTGTGAAGAAAGTACGCACCAGAAGTAAAAGCAGCCAAGGGACTTAAGTGATGCCGGGCAAAGGTCAAGGGAGTTAACAACCCTGCCTGCACCGCCCAATAGTATCATGTCTTAATTAGCTTATTTAACTTGTGACTGATTGGTGTAAAACGTGCATACTCTCATTTGACATCTTTTGTTTGGTTTAAACATTTTTCAAATTTCATATTCATAACAATACATTGAAAACAGAATAACAGGGCTATACTGTATGCAAAAATAGCTCAGATCAGTACAGCTTAATTTTTTTATTTCACAGTCACATGCAAAGTAAAAATAATGATAAAATACAGACTTAAAGTGAGGTTACGCAGCTTTTATGTAAAACGTAATAATGTGTCTGAAAAATGAGTACATAACTGCAGGCATCATTGCTGCTGAAAGAACAACATTATGTGATTTGTAACAGTTAGTTGCATTTGTTCTTGTCAACTAACCTTGTGTGTCCCATCTTTGAATATGCCAGTATGGTGTGGGATCAGTACAAGAAAAAGGACATAGGCAAGACTGAAAAGGTACAACAAAGAGCTGCAAGACTGGCTTTAAAGTAAGTAAGTAAGTACTTTGGTGTTTTACGCCCAGTCAACTGGCTTTAAACCAACACAAGGAAACATGCAGGGTCAGAGAGATATTGGTGGAACTCAAATGGCCCACCCTGCGAGACCGGAGGAAAGCAGCCAGAATCCATGCTACAACAGCAAAAGTACAGCACAGTTAACATCTGATAATATGCGGCAGCTACAGCCAGAGCTGACAAAAAGCAGAGTTTCTGTTTCTACTGTATCCCGGAATATAAATGTTGTTTGCAGTAGGCTATTTGTATGTATATATGTACAGATGTTTACCACTGACTGTACTGTTTTATCTCAGTGAATTTAGTGGCATGTAAGCCCCATGCAGAGCAAATGCAACAACAGTTACTTGATAAGGGAAGTGCTTCTCTGTTTTTGTCTGCCATGTTGGGTCTTGAGGAACCTGAGTGAAGGCATTGGTCAAACCGTGGATTGTGAATGTGAATGACATTGGTATGATTCAACCAAAGTGAGTTTAAGCTAAATTCACTTGAACCATGGTCACTGCTCAAAGTTGTTAGTTAGTTAGTAATTTGAGTTTAACGTCCTGTCAACCACACAGGGTCACCTCAGGACAAGCTCAAAGTTGGCCACTGTGAATAACTTACATGATTGCTTGCTTCTTCCCTTCCCCAGGTCACTTACATGCTGGCAATGTGGTCATGATTGTTTGCTTCTTCCCTTCCCCAGGTCACTTACATGCTGGCAATGTGGTCATGATTGTTTGCTTCTTCCCTTCCCCAGGTCACTTACATGCTGGCAATGTGGTCATGATTGTTTGCTTCTTCCCTTCCCCGGGTCACTTAGATGCTGGCAATGTGGTCATGATTGTTTGCTTCTTCCCTTCCCCAGGTCACTTACATGCTGGCAATGTGGTGGTGGTGGGGGGAAAGACTTGCTGCTTGCTGGACATAGAAAACTGGATACTTGGAGTTCCCTCCTACTACAGACAGTTCTACACACAGTTCAAGAAAATCATGGTGAGTTGTCCAGACATGTCCAGACAGTCAAACTGGTTAGAGCATTTGTTCAGAGAGCGAAACAGGTTATGGTACTTGCTTGGAAAAGATGATGCAGATAATGCTGGAAAAGATGATGCAGATAATGCTGGAAAAGATGATGCAGATAATGCTGTTTGTGGCTTTTGCTTGTTTTCAGGGGAAGCAGTTGCCATGTCAAACGCTTGGACAAATAAATGAACAGGCATTTTCTGGAGCTGAGATCCATTTCAATTTGACACAGTGACCTGTCTTTACTGTTAAGCCCGTTCTTAACTGGACGAATGTTTGTTCGCCCGAACATACTTCGGACACTTCGACGAACTATGATTCGTTTCTTAATTGAACATTTAGTTTGCCGAATATGGTTCGGACAGTCCAGACTTTACTTCATTCTCAACTGGCTTGTAATGAGATGCAAGCTTCGGCCCGAACTTGCGGCAGACGCGCAGCAGACAGCATGATCGAAAATGTAGGCTAAAGTCAAGTCAGTCAAGTCAGTATACTTTAATCATCCCTCACAGGGTAATTCAACTAACTACTATCTCATTCTGGGTTCTCCGAGACAAGACTGCGCCTTCCACAAGTCAATACAAGTCAACAAATAAACAAATTCCCTTCGAAGCGAGTGAAGAACCTAGCGACACTGTCATCCATTTTTATTTTTGTTTTTTCTCCATTTACAGGAGAGCTCTGCTCTCAGCCAATCAGAGGCAATGATCGTCCAGTAGGGCGAATGTTCCCAGAACATGTTGAGCGAAGGTTTTTGGACCCCGAATATAGCTTGGACGAATACTTCCAACTAGGTTCGCGAAGAAAAGTTGGCCCAATTAAGAACCAACTAGCTTCGCCGAATACTTCCAACTAGGTTCGCGAAGAAACATTCGCCCAATTAAGAACGGGCTTTACCCATTCATACTGGTTCTGTTATTATTTACTATTTTTTTCTCATGTCACAGAGGCATTAGAAATGATGGAAGGTGCTTTTTTCTCTGTGAGGTACTGACTGATCACTTTTATTATCTGTGCTATTTTAAAGTTTGTAGATCAGTGATTGATTATTTAAAAGTTTGATTCCCAACAGTTTCAATGGAGTTGAATGCAAATGGCCTTAATATGTGCTCTGCTTATGGTGTTATTTAGGATATTGATTTGTATGAAATTTTCTGTGATGTTCATTCTTGTCCCTGTGGAAAATATGACAGATAGTAAACATGAAGTGTTCTGGAAAGGCAAGCATTTTGAATGGGATACTTCAGCTGGAGGGTCAGTTTAGAAAAGCATGGGTTCAATTTTGGATGGTACAAGTTATGATGGACAGTGAGTTTATGTGTTCAGTTTTGGATGATACAAATTACAATGGACAGTGTGTTCATGTGTTCAGTTTTGGATGATGCAAATAACAATGGACAGTGTGTTCATGTGTTCAGTTTTGGACGATACAAATTACGACAGACAGTGTGTTCACACACATTGTTCAGCGCACAGATGGAGCCCCTCAGTCATCACACAAGACAGCAGAACACTGACCCTTGCTTTGGATGTTTTCAGACCCTGGAGCTGGTGGACGTGTACTGTTTCGGACAGCTTCTCTTTGAGATGACCTTCGGTCGTCAGCTCAACGCTGCCACCTGTGATAACTTCCCTCAGTCCTGCCCTGCTCAGATACGTGAGTCTTAAGGCCCCGCTGACACTTTCCACACCAACCCATTTAAACCAGCAGCTTTGATACTGTCCTGATGTAAACTGCCCACTGCATGTCCGGTCAGTGTCCACATGTATGGTGCTCGAGTGTGTCCCGCAACCTCATCGTACTACATTTGCATGGAAAAATGAAATCTGTGTCTTACCAAAAAGTCATGAAATTTATTTCATTTTCCCATGACAAAGACACACCCAAGGCTTTAGTGTGTGTACTTTTGATGGGACTGTCAACTGTGGTCATGATGTTTCTACTGAAGTAAAACAAGAAAGAAGAAAGGACTTACTTTGTGAGAGTGTTCTTGTATTTTCATATATTTTTTTTTTCTTCTGTATAGTAAACATGGTGCTTAACGTCCACAGAAACCATAAGGTTTATTAGGGACAGGGGGGAGGGGGGGGGGCCGGGGGAGAAGTTGTTTCTGTACTCTTTATGATTTAGAAAGAACTGTGGTATCGCATTTGATTACTCCCTGAACTTATTTGAACAGAAAGAGCTATAGAATTGGTTACTGGTATACTGCCAGCATGTAAAGCATTAGAGCCTTGAATTAGAGCTAGGATGGAAGAGCAAGTTTCTGCCTTCCCTTGCTGCTTTTCTCTACGAAGAGTTTAGGATTTGTGAAAATGAGTCCACATTTTGCTGCATTAAAAAAAAAAAAGATGAATGTGTGTGCTATGCAGGTTCAGTCCTGGAGTCCATCCTGACGTCGGAGGCTTGTAAAAGTGGCCTCCCCCAGGTCTCAGACCTCCTACTTCATCCGTGAGTCATTTGTGTGTGTGTGTGTGTGTGTGTAATTTGGCTTAACATATTTGTACACCTGCTGTACAGTTCTTTAGTCTTTCTCTTGACCTCTCGCTTTTAGGTCTCAGATCTCCTACTTCATTTGTGTGTCATTTTGTGTGTAGTTTGGCTTAAAACCTTTGTACACCTGCTGTACAATTCTTCAGTCTTTCAGTTGACCTCTTGCTTTTAGCCAGCTGGCTCACACAGGTCTCAGACCTTCTACATCATCCAAGAGTCATTTTCTGTGTACAAAATCTGAAACAGAATGAGGCCCAGGGTGCTTGTGCAGAATCAACCCACAAGGGAGTTAATTTGTGTTTGAAAGATATAACATGTCTTTTGAGCACTAATTAACCCCCATGTGTGTTGGTTTGTTTTCTGTGTAGTTTGGCTTAAATCTTTGTATACCTGTTTGGCTTAAGACCTTAGTACACCTGCTGTGCAGTTTTTTGGTCAGTCAACTGACCTCTCTTTTTTTAGCCAGCTAGCTCCACCCACTTGAACAATCAGAGTAAATGGCATAGTGTGTATCTGAACTTGTGCTTTGAATGGCACAGACCCAAGGCACCAAATCACTGTTTTTAATAACATCACAGGCACCTGCATTGTTTGCATTACAGTGGTACTTGGACAGCCTGAGGGCTTGTCTAAGGCAGTGTGTTTGTATGCAGGCACTGACTGGCGAAAGCTCATCTGTCAGTCAGAGAGTGGTGAGAGGTCATTTGCCATGGACATGACATGTTTGTTAAAGAAATATGTGAAAGCATATATCTGTATCAGTAAAGCATCTTCTCCTTCCAACTTCCGCCTCACAGATCATTCTAAGCCATATTTGTAGCCACTAGTGACAATCAGTCAATCAATATTTTATTTTGTCTGTTTACATTGAGGTGATATTAGACAACAACAAAAAAAGACAAAAACAAACAAACATATAATTATTATTTCTACTAATTTTCCCACAGGACTATGAACAATCGATTTGACAATATTAGTGCTAACATTGGTATTATACAAAATATGTCTTACATTGTTGTAAGCATTTAAGTCATAGTCATTTTTCTGAAATAACTCTGTAGTAATAGGACATTCAAGCAGCATATGTTTAACAGATAAGATATTTTTACAAATGCATGTCACATTCTGGGAAATATTTAGTGTTCCATGAATTTAAACGTAACTCATATATTACTTTTGTTAAATATCTAGAACAAGAAGGTGTCGCCAATTTACTTTTTTCAGTTTGTTTTTATACAGTCTTCGTAAGTAGTGAATTAATCTCATGAGATGAGAGTAGTAGGTTATTGGATGATATCTCAGACATGTTTTTCATTGCACCTTGTTTAGCTAATTTGTCTGATATTTCATTCCAATAAGATGGTACCCAACAAAACTCAATCCCAATACCCTTGTACATGATACAATGTATTAAATATTTTACTTCATAAAATATATCCCTTCTAATTTTATGGTTCCAGTTTTTCAATGCACAGAGAACTGATTTTGAGTCAACACAGATCACAAAATGATATATTGACACAATATTAAGACAGTGGCCCATTTTCCAGCTTCTCAGCACTGGCACTGAGATAAACAAGTGCAAGCCTGATAGTTCTGCTTCTTTAAGGTGCACTGTATTAGTTAAGGTGCTCAGAAGGAAGACAATTGTGGATAGCTGATGGATACTCTCGGTCTTGGGTATGCCTGTTCCCAGTCTTGTCAGCCTGGTGATTCTACCAGCTTGGTTATCGCACTGATATAACTGTAATGGTTGACTGGGTGTAAAACACCACATTACTTACTTACTTACCAGCTTGGTCACAAGCCAATGATGAGGATGTCTAGAAAGAAAGAAGCACCCAGCTGTCATTCTTGGGTCCCTCTGTTTGCAGTCTCTTCAGTCCTGTAGTCCTGCCTGTGACAGACAAGCCGGTGCTGAAGGTGCCCAGCAAGCTGAAGGAGTGTGTCCGCGCAGCGCGTGAAGAAGTGGAGAAGAGACTGCGGGAGGAACAGAAGCTGGTAAACTCCTTTCTGTTCTGTATGGTGGCATGTTACATGGCTGGTGCTATTAATGGGGGTGGGGGGGGGGGGGGGGGAGAGCAATCCATGAAGCTGTGCTTTGGAGGGAGAGAGGTGTTAGGGCAGTGTTAATTGGCTTTGTATTTTTAATAATAATAATAATAATAAAGAGGATTTCTAGAGCGCCCATCTACCACACTAGGTGGCAGCACAGGCCGCTTTACAATAACACTAACCACACACACACACACACACACACACACACACCCACACACACCCACACACACATACATACACACACACACACACACACACACACACACACACACACACACACACACACACACACACATACACACACACACACACACACACACACACACACACACACACACACACACACACACACAATGTCGGACGAAGGGATGGGCAGGGCTGTGAAAAACAGTTTAGAAATAGTTATTAAACAGGTACGTCTTGAGGGCGGCTTTGAAAGAGGAGGTAGAATCAGAGTGAAAATTTTAGTTAATCTGTGATTGTTTGACAGTCTCATTAGACCTCAGTATCATTTCGTGACATTTCAGATTCACCAGGTGCGAAGAATATCCAAAGTGAAGGAGTTTCACATGTCTGAGGAAGAAAAGAAGAAGCGAAGGAAGTCACGGAAGGTATGTATGTGTCCTTGAGCCAAATTCTGCACCAGATCCAAGTGTTCTTAAGGCCGCGTTTTGACTGAGGTGTTTGTTTTTTGACTTGGATGAAAACCTTTTCATTCAGTAGATGTGGTATGGTATGCTTTTCATTCAGTAGACATGGTGTGCTTTTAATTCAGTAGACTTTTCATTCAGTAGACTATTCATTCAGTAGACGTGGTATGCTTTTCATTCAGCAGTAGCGTTGGTCCAGCATTCTCAGTGCTGCCTTGTTTTTGTCTTCAAGAAAGCATTAGAGAATGGTGAGGCAGAAGCAACTACACCAACATCTCCGACAACCCCCTCCACTCCCTCCACTCCAGCACCTCCATCAGCTCCTCCTACACCTACAGCAGGTAAGTACTGGGGAGGTGGGGCAAAGGGGGGTGGGGGTGGGGGTTCTTCCAAGTGTTCTGTCTGTTTGTTTGTGTTGCAGAATTATTTGTATTTCATATTTTGGTGGATAAGGATGTAGCTAGGACTATCAGAATTGTTTTCTCTCAATAGTTCATGTTGCTGATAGCTTTATTTTGTGTGTGATTATTTCAAGATACAGTGTTTACTCTTTTTTTTTCGTTTGTTAAAATTTTGAAGCTAGGCAGGTGTATTAGCACATTACAGCTTTTTGGACACAGATTTTTGTCGTTATTTTGAGTGTTTCCATTTTGGTCATTCCTCCTGCCCCGACCCCATTCCATTGCGTTTTTTGTGCCACCCCCCCAACACACACACATCCCATTCCATTGCGCTAATTGTGGTGTATAGGCTTTGAATTTTTGTTATTTTGGTGATGATTTTCAGCGTTTACTAACAATGTGCTTTGCTGCATTTTTTTTAACAGATTTTCTTGGAAGAAATTGTATTTCCCACACACATGTTGAATTAGAAAGGGAAATGAAACAGCCCTTCCCCCCCAAAAAACAAAAAAACAAAAACAAAAAAACACACCAAAAAAAACAAAACAAAAAAACAACAAGAACAAAAAACAAAACAAAAAACAAAAAAAACTGAGAAGAAATAGAAACTGTAATTACTTAAGAGAAAAGTGTTCAGTTTACTCTGGGTTGATTTCTTCACTGTGTTTGCTAATCAGCAGATATTTATGAACAAAGCAAATGACCTTGAATGGAAGATTGCCTATCAGACTAAAATAGCCCATGTGTTAGTTTCCCTGACATACTTGTCTCTGTCTTCTGAAATGTTCGAGAAAGCGTGATGGACAAACAGTTGTTGAATGTTGATTAATTATTAATTTTAAGGGAGATGTAGATAATCTACATGCAGTTTACACGAAGTATGGCATTAACATGTCTTTGTCTGGCTGTCAGCGTACTGTGAATGTTCTAGACCACACAGTTTCAGCTGCTCTTTCTTCGCCTGAATCATCAGTCCTGTAAACTAGATTGTTGTTGAACAAAGAACATTAGGGTCATTTTCTGTTTCACAAGTATTTGTGACATTTGTTTGGGATCTTGTTTTCTTCGTTGTGGCAGTAAGCATTAACTACAAATAGAAGCAAAAAATCATTGAAAACATTGTGACAAGTAGTGTTGGATGAGAAATTTCATTTGTCTATTTATTTTCCAATGCATAGAAAAAATCACGCTATGTAATGATGAGCGCTGTGTTCATCTGCCCAGCATATTTGATGACATTGAGCTTCACAGTTGCTTACAATGTACCAGTTTCAGTGACCTTGGCCTAATTTTAAGGTCATAATTAGGGCGGCAGGAAAAGTTAAGCTGCAAGTTTTGTATTTTTGTCCTCCCAGTTAATTCTTTGCTAATCAGGTTCAAATCTGACAAGTTGTTACAATGACGACATGTTGCATGGTGTACTCTGTGACTCTTGCCTGTGTGTTAGGCAGATTGTTAACACCATGGAGGGTTTCACGATGCCCATCACCCGGCAGCTTCAGCCTGTCAGAATGACACTGTTAATATTCCATGACAGAACCCAGAAAAGTGACTGCCATGTTTCCTCATTAGCTAACGCATAGCAGCAGGGTGAAAGGCTTGTGGATTCTGAACAAAACGTTCTAAGTTAGTACTGGCACTCACCCACATATAACTGTGCTGGTTGATTGGGCATAAAACAACAAGTTGCTTACTTGCTAGTGGTGGCACATGTTCACTGATAATGAGAGGTATCGGCAGCAGTCAAATGAAGCAAAGTACATTCATTTGAATGCTAGGATCAGACTCAAATCATCATACATTCCAATTGAATCCGTACCATTTGGTGGGAGATCGAATGCTTGTGAAGAAAGAGGCAAGGCTTAAATTTGGCTTGGGCTTCAAACTCAGCACAGAACCTTCTGTTGTCTTTATCTCAGAGACTAGTTAAATGAGATCTTTGAAGCTTGCATGATTAAAAAAAGAAAAAAATCCATTGAGCTTGACATTTTCATGCCAGGTGTGGTGACCCTGATGAGAATTTGAGGTCACACTCAGAGCATCACTAGAAAGCTGAAGCTGCTGAAAGCTGTGTTTGCTTCACAAGTTCTTAACCTGTTTGTTCAAACATTGCGTAACATGGGGGTGGACATTGTGCTATGATTTTACCTACATTAACTCATTCAAGACGCCACAAAATGGAGCGCTCGGCTCCTGTAGAGGCACAGTTTTTCCCCGTTTAAAATAAATCATAGTAAATAAACTACTAGGAATAATACAATAAACAAAGACTACTTGTCAGATTAATAATCCATAGTGTCATATCATATACCTTTCTCTGTCCCAACAGCAAAGTGGAACTGTCCAAACAGTAAAAAACAGTTTTATTTTATTGGTTGCACATATCCCAATGATGAAAATGAAGATGTTATTATTGCTGTCTCTTGAGTCCGCCTCAAGATTTACTGGCACAGACTCCTCGCCAGAATCAACAATGTTCTCTTCAGAACCACTGTTCAAAAAATCTTCTAGATCCGAGCCCTCATTCAGTACTAATTCCACAGTTTCCCTCGCCAAGTAACGCATGTTCACTTTGCATGCCGCCATTTTGAAATGTGCAACTTTCGTCCATTTGACACATGTTACAAATGCCAAAACAGACAAAGGAACACTTGACTGGACTAAGTGTATTACCGAAAGTGTCCGAAATTGATGCAGTTAGTATAATATAATTGCCTCCAGTCAACTTGAAAATTGGTAAGACCGTTAAAAATCTTTAATTCTTACCACGTCTAAAGACGCAGCTTGTTGTTAAGCGTACTGCAAAGTTCCACATCTTCAGACATGGAAAGCCTTGAAAGAGTTAAGGAAGATCATTCAAGTTTTATCATTTTACCACCTTGATGGAAATGGGGGGGGGGGGGGGGGGGAAGAGATGAGATCTTTGAAAAACTCTGAATGATCATGGTGGGTATTTTCAAATGTTCATACCAGTTTTTGGTGACCTCATCTGTTTTGAATAGCAGATAAGTCAGAAAGAAATGATCAAAGTCCCATTTGCCCATTTTGAATGTGAGTCCACAGAGTGTTAGCTGGTGTTTTGAGTTGTTCCCTTTCGGAACATGCCATGCATCGTACAAAAGACAGTTACAAAGAACGGTCCCTCCTAACTGTAGCTCATGTGGCTGTTGTCAGAATTAAATGTATGCTTCTCATGTTGTGTGAGTGTAACTGACCTTGTTGTGATGAAACACGACAGAGGGAGCCACAGGCACTTGAGGGCAGCACGCAGCAGCGTTGGTGTGATGTGTGTAACACACGCTCTAGGTATCCTTCTCTCTCTCCATGTTTCTGGGTTCTTGTGGTCTTTTGGCTCAAGCTTTGTACATGCTCTTCTGTTGTACGTAACCTGTACTTTTTCGTTTGACTTGCATGGGTTTTACTGTTTTAACCTGCATTTAATAATATTCAGTACACTGTATATACATATATGTATATATCTGCCTAGTATGTATTGACTGGTGTGAAGCATCTCATTCTGTTGTGTTATTGTGGCTAAGTTGAGTGTCATGGATAGGATGGAATTGAAGAGCATGAGTTGGATGTGAAGTTTTTGCAGTTATGGCACGTTTGTGTTGAGAGTGTAGTGACCGTCCAGTGTTTGGTTAAGGTTTTTAGCAAAGTGTTTGAGGTTAAATATCAGAAAGTAAACTCTTGTAAAAAGGGATATTAAATGCCAAAGAACAACAATTTCAACAGCAATGCAAATCTTCTGAAAGTAGATACCTTTCAGGGCAGTGGACTGCTGGGCATTGAGGTGACAAGTTTACTCTGTCAGACTTCCCTTTAGATCTATGCTGCATGCTAACAAGGTACATGCTACAAAAGTGCTACAAATGTCCATCTATCAGTCCTACAAAGGTGCTGTGAATGGCAGTCTATCAGTCAGTAGTTGCTAGTTCTTAATGCTTTGGTGTGGGCTGTGGTCTGTGGTGTCTGATAACCGTTCTTTAACACGAGTGACCCTAGTTCTGTTTGGTCTGCAGTAGAATTCACCCCAAGAGGTGGCCAGGTGTTGTACTGTGAGTATGTGTGTGTGTGTGTGTGTTGTACTGTGAGTGTGTGTGTGTGTCATTATCCCTGTACAACTGAGTGCAGAATGCAGCAGATCTGTTTGCTTCTGGGCTGCGTTTATTCAGTTTATTTCAGCTTTCTTTCAGTGTGGTTTGTCACTGCATCAATTTATACAAGTGATTTGGACTGTGCTGTGCAAACAGCTTTTCATGTATTTGATTCAACTTCAGATGTAAAAATAAATGTGTGTGTGTGTGTGTGTGTGTGTGTGTGTGTGTGTGTGTGTGTGTGTGTGTGTGTGTGTGTGTGTGTGTGAGTGTGTAAGTGTGTGTGTGTGTGTGTAAGTGTGTGTGTGTGTGTGTGTGTGTGTGTGTGTTGTACTGTGAATGTGTGTGTGTGTGTGTGTGTGTGTGTGTGTGTGTGTGTGTGTGTGTGTGTGTGTGTGTGTGTGTGTGTGTGTTGTACTGTAATTGTTAGTCAGTGAGTGTTAGATCAGCTTATGATTGGTTGAAGGGGGGGGGGTGGGGGGGAGGTATTCCCAGATTACAGCCTCTTCTTTCCCTCCCTGTCTTGCTCCCAGGTAAACTTTGTAGCCTTGGGCCCTCTCACATCCCTGTATATACTGCTAGCCAAAGATCAGCCTGCTATCTGTGTGCATGTTGCGTACATTATGTACTTGCAGAGCACAGGACAGGCTTCTTTCCTGTCATTTGTTTTTTAATGCAACGATTGCATGTATGAAAAACATTTGGAAGAAAGTTTTTCTATTTTTATTTGTTAGGTTAACAAGGTCATTGCATAGGTGGATGTGATCCCTGATATTCATGATGATGAGCGAAAGTACAATTTTCCCCTCATGAAATATTTTGAATGATCAGATCTGTTTGTGTTTGTTTGTTTTTTCGGCTGCACCATAATTTTTGGTATAGTTTCAGTCACACATATGCTTGGTTTTCTAACTCATTGCAGTATTTGTTGTTGTTGTTGGATTTGTTAAATTCATCCACCTTTTTGTTTATTTGGCGTTAAAACACCCACATTAAGTTTGTGCTTACCTCCTCGATAAATTTACTTTGAGAGACTTTGTATACACATATATGTTTATGTCTTAAAGGGTCATTTATGATTATGTAGGTATCACACTGGAAGTGAAACTTGTTTAAACAAAATAGCTTTGATTGTGAATATTGATTATTCAAAATATGTTTACTTTTTCTCTCAGAAGTTTGTATCAAACAAACACAGAAAGAATCTTCTTTTAATTTTAATTTTCTATTAAAGGGACACCATAGCAAAGATGTGAGTTGGCCTGAAAACATGGAAATAAATGACTTTCATTAACAGGATTCGTTTGGCTGTTCTGTCAATATTGACACCACAGAAGTCCTTGAGGCACAGCTCTAGGTTTGCTCTTTGCCAATGAAGAGCAGAAAAGGGTTGGCTTCTGATGTATTCAATACTTTTGTCCTAGACTATCCACATGCCTGCTTTGTTTATGATGTCACTGATGCAGACTGCTGGGCACAAGATGGTGGGAAGATCATATTTTCATGACCTTCAAACATTGATTTGTAACAAACAGGATGAAATAATTGAGTAAAAAACAACAACAACACACTGCTATACCTGTCTTTTATTCCATTTCTGTTGATACGGTTCTCTGATGCCTGTTAGTTTTGGTTCCCCTTTAATGCAAAACTTTGTTTTAGAGGAGGTGTTTGTCAAAGGTTGGTTCGCAGTATATGTGTATATTGTTTTTGCTTGTTTAGTGCTTTATTCATTTGTTTTTCTCAGGTTCATTGTGTGTTGATGATTTATCAGTCATTCTGTCCCTTTCATATACTTATTCACCTATTTTTTTGATTTATGCACTTTTGTGTTTTCTGTATAGTTGTTCATGTAATTTGTTCATTAACCTCCTGCAACCCCCCCTTTTTTTTATTTCATGTTTTTGTTGTGTGTTTTTTGGTTTTGTTTGTTTGTTTTTGTTCTCTGTAAAAACGTATTTTAAAAATCAGAGAGGGTATCAGTACTGTGATGCTCCAGTTGTGCCTTAGCTGAATGAACTAATAACAGATTTTTTGGTGTGGTTCAGTTCTAGCTGTTGTACTGTTGCACTTTTTATTTGTTGGAATTATGCACAGTACAAAACAGAAAAAGGAAAACTGACACTTCTTTGCTACACTGACAAAGCTTGAACTTCTTTTGATCTTGTTCTTCAGGTGTTTTCGTTTTAGTTTTTTTGTTCTATGCTTTGTTGTCCTGCCTCCTTTTACTTTAATATTCTAACCATCATGAAAAGCAGACAATATTTGACTTAAAATGGCATATACAAAGAAGGAATGGCTCACAATGTACTTTCCCTCTGAAAATATATGCTATGGCAGCACAAAACAATAGTTTCATAGGAAACAAGGTGCTGGTACATGGACGTAGTTGGGTATTGATTTCGGCTGGGAGAGATGGGGGTGGGGACAGGGGGGAGAGTTTGGAACTTTTTTGGCAGTGATTTGCCCTAGGAAACTGGTTTGGGTTTTGACCCATGTAGATGGTGTTCTTTGTGAAAGTGTAAAATGTCTTCCTTTGATCATCTTCAGCCAAACTGCATGCAGAATATGCATTATTATTGTATCTACCTAGCTGCCTTTTATTTACCTGCTGTTACCTGTATCTTTCGCTTCCACATAACAGGAAAAAAAGATCACCTGGATTAGTCTGCATGTGTGTGTGTGTGTGTGTGTGTGTGTGTTGTGTGTGTGTTGTGTGTGTGTGTGTGTGTGTGTGTGTGTGTGTGTGTGTGTGTGTGTGTGTGTGCTGTGTGACTCTGTATGTGTGTGTGTGTGTGTGTGTGTGTGTGTGTGTGTGTGTGTGTGTGTGTGTGTGTGTGTGTGTGTGTGTTCTGTTTCTTTGGCAGAGCTTGCCAGAACCAGTGTTAAATTTCTGCAATCTAAAAGTAGCTTTTTATTGTTGTTGTTACGCATTTTATGAATAAAAGCTGCTGAGAATGCTGTATGCATGGAGAGGCAGGTGGAGGGGGAGTGCAGTGTGGATGGGTATGGGTGGAGGTCGGGGAGATCTGAGGGGTCCTGAGTATCTTGTCTTGGAAGTGTGTTCAAGAATGTGTGTGTACATGTGCATGCATTGTAGCAGTGTTGTAGTCTGTGTTGTGTCTGGAGGCAAAGTTGAAAACCTTCAGCTCTGCAAATCCAGGTACTTGCTTGCAACAGCAGATATGTGTGTGTGTGTGTGTGTGTGTGTGTGTGTGTGTGTGTGTGTGTGTGTGTGTGTGTGTGTGTGTGTGTGTGTGTGTGTGCATGTGTGTGTGTGTGTGTGTGCATGTTTCTGTGTGATTGTGTGTGTTGGGGGGGGGGGGGTATTTAGTGAATGTGAAACATTGAAGATTGATATTTCAATTCATGGTGTATTCTGTCATAATAATTAACTTCCAGGATATTTAAAAAAAAAAAAAAAAAATCCAGACAGATAAGACTATAATGTTTTTTAGTTGAGCATGGAGTAAAAACTTGATGAGGTGTCTATTATCATATTGTTTGTACATGTGTATGATGATCTTAACTGGAACATAGCCTTTGACTAATGAGTGTACATCGTTCACTTTTTCATATACATTCTGTCCTTGCTGAGAAATATTGATTCAGATGACAAAAAATGAGTTAATCAGACTATTGTCGGTTTGAATCTTCCTTTTGTGGTCGCTGTCTGATCCTACTTTGGGGTAACATGGTGTAGGATACTGCTTTTTTTTCTCTCTTCTTTTTTTCTTCTTTCTTTCTTCTTTCTTATGCAGGTGAGGCAGGTTTATCATTGTCATGTTCTGTTCATACTGAAAGTGCAGCCTCTTCTTTGTGAGCCTTGCTTCAACTTTTTGGTTTTGCACTCCACTGAAAGTGTTATTAGTGAAGGGAGGGTGTTATTAACGGAAAGGGGGTAATGCTGTGGTCCTGATATGGAAAAGACAACCCCTGGAGTTGCCCATGGAAAGATAGCTCACCCTGCATTGTCCAGTGAGAGTGAACATGTGGTAGATGAAGAGAGACAACCTTGTGTTGTCCAGTAAAGTTAGAGAGGGTAACCCCAGTTGCCTGCTGAAAAAGAGAGAAGTCCCTGCATTGTCCCATGAAAGTGAAATTACTCATGTTGTCTAGTGAAAGGGAGAAATTACCCATGTTGTCCAGTGAAAGGGAGAAATTACCCATGTTGTCTAGTGAAAGGGAAAAAGTATCCAAGTTGTCCAGTGAAAGAGAGAAAATTGACCATGTTGTCCAATGAAAGAGAAATTATCTATGTTGTCCAGCAAAAGGGAGAAATTACCCATGTTATCCTGTGAAAGAGAGAAATTGCTGACATTGTCCAGAAAGAGAGAGTTTACCATGTTGTCCAGTGAGACAAGTTACCATGTTGTCTAATGAAAGAGAGAAAGGGAGAAATTACCCATTTTGTCCAGTGAAAGAGACAAGTTACCATGTTGTACAATGAAAGAGAGAAATTACCTATGTTGTTCAGAAAGAGAGAAATTACCATGTTGTTCAGTGAAAGAGACAAGTTACCATGTTGTCCAATGAAAGAGAGAAATTACCCATCTTGTTGAACAAGAGAAATTACCCACATTGTCCAGAAAGCGAGAAATTACCCTTGTTGTCCAGAAAGAGACAAATTACCCATGTTGTCCAGGAAGAGAGAAATTACCCTTGTTGTCCAGTAGAAAGGAACTGTATATATATATATAGTAACTCTGGGTTGTCCTGTTTCAGGGTCCCAGGCACCTCCTGCACCCCCTCCACCACCACCTGCTCCTGGAGTCCCACCCCCTCCGCCCCCTCCGACCGGGTCCGGGGCTCCACCCCCACCCCCTGCCCCTGGTCCCTCCAGCAGGGGAGGAGGAGGGGGGGAAGACCGAGGTGCTCTACTCAGCTCCATCACTGGCTTTTCCTCCAACAAGCTGAAGAAAGTGCAGACCAATGACCGCAGTGGGCCGAAGGTGTGAGGACAACCACAAGATATATATATATGTGTGTGTGTGTGTGTGTGTGTGTGTGTGTGTGTGTGTGTGTGTGTGTGTGTGTGTGTGTGTGTGTGTGTATGAAAACTATACATGTATAAAATCTGTGGGGGCTTGATACTGGGAAATGTCCTCTCTCCAGCTGTTGTTATTTGTTGAGCAGAGACACAGCACACTTGTGTGTGTGTGTGTGTGTGTGTGTGTGTGTGTGTGTGTGTGTGTGTGTGTGTGTGTGTGTGTGTGTGTGTGTGTGTATGTGTGTGTGTGTGATATAAATACTACAAAGAGAGCTAATGAAAGTGTGCCTACAAAAGGAAGGAAGAAGACCTAGCTGCACCAGAGAGTAACGCACTCTTTTTGATGGACTGGATCTAGTACCTTGTGTGCCGTTGCAACTGCTGGCTTAACAATACCATTTAAAAGCTGTTTGCATGCTAAAAAAAAAAGAAGAAAAGAAAAGGAAAACAACAACAAAAATGAAAACTATTCCCTTCAGAGAGAACCTGTTTGGGAGCATAAGGCCCTTTCCTGGTTCAGGTCAATTTTTTATGCTAGGTGCAGTCAGTCCAGTTGGAAGCCCCTGAAACAGGAGTGCATCACTATATATATATGTAGAGAGCGAGAGAGAGAGAGCTGAGATCAGAAGACGGAGGTGGAGCTGGGATTCCATAGCTGGATGGATTGTCTTCCTCTGCAGTTGCTTAGTCAGACACTGTCTTTGTGACTTTGTGCTACACAGCTGTTGAAAGAGCAAGTTGCGGAGTACACAAGTTACTTCACATTGACAGGGTCCCCAGCTCCTTCACATCTATTGCTCTGGCAGTGGCTGACAGTCTCTTAGTCTTTATGGGTAAGAGTGCAGGGACAAGCTATTTATAGGTACCTGACTCCACCCGCACCCCAACCCCTACCACTGTCCCTAATAGGCCCCATGTGGCTTCTGTGGACATTAGCACCACGAAAGAAAGAAATTTGATTAAGGCTGATGAACCAGAGATACTCCACTCTTTGATGCAACCATACGCATACCAGAGCCATGCTCCTTCTTAGGTGGGAGTTAGCCACGTTCACAAAGACCTGATACACTGAGGCAGAGTGAAGTGCTGTTAAATACAAAAGTGAAATACCAGATGCTTCTTTCATGTTACCACTGTTTTGTATTAACCTGTACAAAGTAGATATATATATAAAAACAATTCATTTTTAATGCCCAGTCAGCTGTGGGGAAAGAAAATTATTTTATTTTTATGTCAAGCTAACCATGTACAAAGTATGAAGGAAAGAAGTCCGTGGGACCAACAAAACCAAAAACCAAAAGTGTATTGTGTGTTAATGTATGCTGTGTTTTGTGCCATGAGTGTTTTGCATTAAATGGCCCCCCAGTGTATTACGCTGCCCTTTGTCGGCTGTTTGAAGACTCAAAATTGTTATCTCAAACTTTGCTCTGTGTACTCAGAATACTTGGGCTAGTAGTCAAAATACTTGGGCTAGTAGTCAAAATACTTGGGCTAGTAGTGCCATCATTCCAAGCCTGTTGCATGGAGTCCAGGGGTGACTGGTGGACCATATGCAGTCCAGCTGGTCTTTTCGTTGTTGTTGTTGTTGTTGCAAAACTATTATCTTGAACTCTTTCATTATTCTTTTTAAAACTGTGGAACATAATGTTTTGTGCCAGTGCAATGACTGTGCTTGGTGTATTTGTTTGAATTTGGTGTATTTGTGTAGCACCACTGAAACTGGATCAGAGTGTAGCATCATTGAAACCGGGTCAACTGTTGTCATACTTCACTGTGGTGTAGCTGGTCTTTTTTTGTGTGTGTGCAGAACTGTTGACTTAAACACTTTTTTTCCCCTTCTTCTTACTGTGGAACATTGTGTTTTGTGCATGTGCAATAATTGTGTTTGGTGTATTTGTATTTGTTTAAATCTTAGCGTAGCATTGTTGAAACTGGAATAACAGTTATGATGCTCCACGGTGGTCCAGCTGGTCTGAGTAGTCCAAGTTATAGGCGTCTGCAGATGACGATATCTGCATTATGTAACTTGCAGTGGTTTTATACAAATACAGCATGGAATGTTGCTTGCAGTTTTCCAACAGGATTCTTACACAAAGACATTGATGAGTTTGTCCAGCTTGTCCAAGTAGTCTGAGTTGAAAGTGTCTGCAGGTGAAGATGTCCGCATTATGTAACTTGCAGTGGTTCTATACAAATACAGCATGGAATATTGCTTGCAGTTTTCCAACAGGATTCTTACACAAAGACACTGATGTGTTTCCAGCTTGTCCAAGTAGTCTGAGTTGAAAGTGTCTGCAGATGAAGATGTCCGCATTATGTAACTTGCCGCAGTCAGCTTCTCTCTGTGCAGGTTATTGCTTGGCATGTGCAGGTGAAACTGACGTGCACCACTCCACAGATTTGATGTTTTGTGTTTAATCTCGTTTTGTTTTTATATCATTTTTATGTTCTTCAGCCGATGCTCAGCTGAGTGGGTTTTTTCCATCTTCCTCAGCTTTAAGTCTGATATTTGTGGCTGATGAGTCATGTTAACGAAAGCCATCACTGTGTTGTGTGCGGTGCTTTGTTCTCCATTTCCTGAAAGTACTCGTCACGAGTTTTTAAAACCTTTAAAAAAAGAGAAGGTTTTGTTACTGTGGATTAAATATGGCGTTATTGTCTGAACAAGATTTCAGAAGAAATGAGCTGTTTTTGATTCCCTCTCCGGGCTGGGATGTGCTGTTTTAATCATTCAGTAGGGAGCACTTCCAAGGTCACCTTGCCAAATGTCTTTGATTTGCCTCTTGTCAACATGGTTGCTCTGTGTATGCAAAGTGATGTTTGTTAAACTTGTTTTGTTGTTGTTTTGTTTGATGTCGACATGCTTGTGAACTTGCTGTAAGCAGAATGCTCATGAGACGTACCTCTTGTTTTTTGGGTTTTATTTTGGGCAACAGGTGAAGGCCTTTTTTTTCTGCCATGGAAGGGTGAATGTTCATATTTTGACCAATTTACACACCTGGTTGTGGCTCCCTGTAGTGTCTGCTACTCGTACAATTATGTCACCTGCACAGGTTGTCAGATTGGGTTACCCATGACTGCCAGATGTTCTATACAAATGCAGTGTGTCTTGTCACTTGCATGTTTTTCAGCAGGATTCATACACAAAGATATTCATGGATTTGTCCTGTGCTTCATTTTGTCTGGTGTCATTTGCTCCACTAGCCGACACACATATATGTATTGATTTTTCTCTCCCCTGTTATTTCAAACATCACCTGTCTGTTTCACCAGCTGTTATGATCATGCTTTCTTTAAATTGTACAGGTGCATGTATTTGCAGATCATGACTAAAACATGACAGACAAGGCTCAGCAGCAAATTCTGAGTACTTTAGTTATAAGTGACCCTCTCCTATAGATGTTTGGTATTTTGAGATGTGCATATTTTTGAAAACTGCAGCTCCTGCTGATTATTTTGTAATTTAAATGAAGACTGTAGAAAAGAATCATTGAAGTTGAACATTAGTGCATTTAAATCCAGTGTGTAATATTTTAATGTCATTACTAAAGGAAAATGTCATAGCTACTTCATGATTTAAGGCCTAAAAAATGTAGTTCTCCACACCTACACGCACACTTGCATGCAAGCACACGTGCACACACACACACACACACTCTCTCTCGATCTCACACACGCACACACACACACACACACACACACACACACACACACACACACACACACACACACACACAGTCATACACACAGACACATGCATGCACGCATTCATGCATGCACGCACACACATGCACACACACACA
Organism: Alviniconcha strummeri; assembly: GCA_963584105.1. NCBI lineage: Eukaryota > Metazoa > Mollusca > Gastropoda > Provannidae > Alviniconcha > Alviniconcha strummeri. The sequence goes on from OY757547.1 coordinate 16,288,379, forward strand.
TGCACACACACACACACACACACACACACACACACAGAGACAAATCACCCAGACTGACCCTCAGTGGCTATTTCTGTCCCTAGGGCTGATAGGTGCAACTGGTTTTGTGGGAAAGGGTCACACATACACATATATATGTCAGAGTATTGGTGTATGTGGTGTACAGTTTACATATACACATACAAGTGATGACTTTCATTTTTAACCAGAATGTGTTGTGGGCAGTTCTGTCTTTGTGAAACAAGGTGCTGTTATCCCCTGTGAGCATAATTTGACGGTGGCCATGAGAACAGATACGGTGTAAAGAAAAAAGGTGTTATAATTGTATATCGCCATTGAAACAGATAATATGTAATATCTTTGTTCTTCCTGCAATTTCCTATCATTTGTTGTTTTGTTTTTTGTTTTATTTGCGTGTCTGACATCACAGTTCTTGAAAGTGCCATTGGACAAATCATTCATGTGAATTGTTCATTTTTGTACAAATACCTCCCCCCGGGAGGGTAAGCAGACCTATTCACCTTTATGCATGCATATGTGCATGCATGTCTGTTCATAGGTTTTGTCCAGATGACACCTTCTGAGATGCTAACCCAGTGGTGCATCAACATCAGCCCAATGGGGTAGCGTTGTGCAGGAAGTGTTAGAATACTGTCTTTAAAACTCAAGGTCATAGCAAGAGTTCGAACCTTCAGAAAATGGTTGCCCATGTTGTCTTCATTGTGCTGGTTGATCTTGCAGCGCATGGCAATGTTTTGGAGAGGATGAGATTGGTGATTCATTTTTCAGTGAATAGGATTTTGGCATTTGTGATCTGTTTGCTGTCATTCTGTTTTGATTAATTTCCCTCTCTGCCTCTCTCCCGGTCTCTCTGCTGGTCTCTCACCATGATTTCAATATCTTCCCCCCTGTTTTTTGTTGTTGTTTTTTTAGAAATTGTTTACTGGTCTGCCAAGAGTGTCCAAATGTTGGACTGATGTTTAATGTCTTGTACTCATGTAGAGGTAGTAAACCTTTAAGTTAAATGGGTTCAGAAGTCTGATGTATTTGTATTGCACACAATGCCTGGGTGAATTGTTTCACAAGGCCTCCTCTAGGCTGGTGAGGACAACTGTGGTCAAACTGTTTAAAAAAAAAAAAAATCTTTTTTTTTCCTTCTCTCTTTCTCTTTTGCTTTCTCTCTTTTACCCTAAAATGAGATGCAGGCCCATAACATTCCACTCAACTTGACAGGTATAATGAATTTGTTTTGTATTGCCCATGACCTGCTTGAACAGCAAGCATCAGGTTGTTAATTTTGTTTGCTGCTGGTCTTAGAAAGGCCTAGTGGGGAGTGGCAGCATTTCCATAGAGCTGAAAAGGATACTGCAGGAATTTTTCCGCTGTCTTCAGTTTACTGCCAGGAACAAGCTCTCTTGATTAAGTCATTCTATTTTGAGTTTATTGTGTTTCATTTTATTCTCCTAGTGCACCCCTTTGTGTCCTCAGTATGAACTTCTACAAAAAGAAGTTGGACGCCAACAGAGAAGGAGAAGAGAAACACATGCACAAATAGGAGTAGATTTACGATGATAATGTTAGTATCATAAATCTTGAAAAGCTCTGTGCATTTGGTGGTGATTTTTTCCATCCGTGTTTAAAACAATGGAAGAAGAAGAAAAAAAAGACGAAGAGTGTTTTTTCTTCTTTTTTCTTTTTGTGTTTTGCTCTGATATAACCTGCAGCACCGAGTTGACATCAGCCTTTACTGCAATTTGCTTTGAATTACACAGTCCCCATGTTCTGGGTTTGTGTGATGTAGCCAACTAACTGTTTTATAAATCCTTTGAGGGCACATCATCTTGGCTTTTAATTTTCATGTTTACTTTGATGTGAAGTTCAAAACTCCCAAGCATTTTCACCTTGATATTCAAAACCATAATTGATTTTTCCTTTGAACTTTAAGAACAACTTTTTGTTCAGTTAGATTGTCTTTGTTGTTGTTGTTGTATTTTTGTCTCTTTCAGGCCATAAGTCACATGGTCATGGCTCGTTCTGTAATCACTGTGGTGTTGCCAGGATGTGTAAGTAGTGCGCAAACTACTCACAGACTTGCACCCCCCCCCCCCCCTTTTGCCATTCTCCCCACATCTCACCACCTCCCTTTCATTACGCAGCTGCAAACTACTACACACAAGAAACATATTTTAGTTTCTAATTCCTCTTGTATGCACCATGTTGTTGAGATGGTTCTGTGTCAGTGAGCAATGTTGTTTTCAGTCATTTAGTATTCTAAAGAGTCACTCCAAATTAATATTCTTTTATGATAGGTTGCAAATGATTGTTGTTTTCTACACTTTTGTCATGGTACTCTGCTTGTTTTTGTGTGTGTGTTTGTTACACATAGTTCTTGCCTTTAGGAATGGGCAAAAGTATCTTTTAAAAACATAATCATGGTTATAACTCCGCAAATGGCAATTGAGTGTCCATTCTTGTTTGCTAGGTATATATGTCTTCATTCAACACCTATACTTTAATTCATGTCTGGTCTCTCCAATCCTAATTTGCTAGCCTTTCTTTTTTGAGACAAGTACCCTTCTTACAATGCATGCAATGCTCTTGTGTGCATAATTGCGCACGCACGCACACACACACACACACACACACACACACACACACACGTACACACACACACACACACACACACACACATGAACACACATGCATGTACACACTCACACACAGGAAATAAAATATGAAACAAAGATGATCACCAGCATCCTGAAATAAGATCAAAATGCACAAAAGGTTAAAAAGAAGACTTACATACCAGACAATAAATACATGCGCAAATTTTCAGGGTTTACCTGATCTTTTTCAAGCAACAAAAATACAATGAGAGGAACAAAATCATATCTACAATTGTATCTGCCAACCGTTCTGTTGGTAAACAAGTTGAGAAGAATGCAAGCATAAGGCAGCCATGTTTTGTATTATTCAAAATTGACATTTCGACCAAAACCTTTTTAACGTTTAGTGCGTTTTGATCTACTGACACTGTTAAAGGTTTTTACTGGTGTTCATGGCCTAACACAGTGCTGAAGGAAAGAACTGGATCAAAGGCTTGTTTTTACCTCTTGCTCTTGATCAGCACACTGTTCACTATAGCCTGGCTACCATTGTTGTGTGTGTGCTCAAGAGAGAAGCGTTGTAGTGGAGCCGTTGTTGTATGCTGCAGACCTGAACACGATTTGTGGCCTGTCATCTGTGATAATCAGTTGTGCGTGTCACTTTCACATCTGCCAATAAAACGACACTTAAGTCAAACGTGACAGTTTTTGTTTTGTTTGTTTTCTTGGGTGTGTCACATTTTGGATGAGGTTTGAATATGTCTCTCTGTCCCCCCCCCCCCCACCACCCCGCAGGTGCAATGGAAAGGGAAGTGGTCCCTTTTCTCTATCCCTTCCCCTCCTTTCCCCGATCCCATTCCTTTACCTGATCACCCCCTCCCAACCCCTTTCACATCCCTGATCCCTTTCCCTCTTCCCCCCCCCCCCCTTCCCTTCCCTGACCCCTTTCCCTCCTCCCAACCTGACCCTTTTCCCTTCCCTGACCCTTTCCCTCCTCTCAACCTGACCCCTTTCCCTCCTACCAGACCCCTTTCCTTTGACCCCCCCTACTCCCCCCACTTTTCCTTCCCTGACCCCTTTCCCTCTCCCCATCCCCTTTCCCTACCACATCCTCTCGCCCCCCCCCCCTTCCCCCAGACCCCTTTCCCTCACCCCCCCCCCCCCCCCTGCTTTTCCTTCCATAACCCCTTTCCCTCTCCCTAAGCCCTAACCCCTTATCCTCTCGCCCACACCCCCTTTCCCTATTCCCCCAGACCCCCTCCCTATTCCCCTTTCCCTCGACCCCTTCCCCATCCCTGACCCCTCTCCCCCCACCCCTTTCCCTTTCCCCATCCCTGAAACCTTTCCCACTCCTTCACCCCACGACCCCTTTCCATTCCCCGACCCCTTTTGCTCCGTCACCCACCCCGTTGGCGAATGTCCTAACCTAAGGCTCTGTTTTTTGTTTAGTTTTTTTGCTGTCATTCTCTTCTTACCCCATCTCTCCTCTCCCCCTCCTTGTCTCTCTCTTTCAGTTCTTCTGCTGCCTCTTGGCCCCGTCCCTTTTTCTACCCCCTCTCCTCCGTCTTAGTCCCCCTGGGCGTAATGAAAAATAAGTTCCTTCCTTCCTTCCTCTCCCCCTCCTCCCCTCCTGTCAGACAGTCCAGCGGTTTGTGGTGATGCTGTGTGTCAGACTCCGAGCACTGGTTCACTCACCGTCCTACATAGTTCCACCTTGGGTTTACTCCTTTGAGGATAGTGCCGGAAAGCGAGGCTTGGAGTACATGGCGTGGCTGTATCCGGCTGTGTGTTTTGATTCACTGATTGGACTGGCCGGCAAGGAACCTAGCTGGTACCCTAGCTGTGAGCCGGCCCGCTGGCGGGGCCCGATTTGCACTGAATACGAAATGATGCACTTCAATCACTGAGATATTCTGATTCCCCCCTTCTCTCTCCACCCCCCCCCCCCCCCCCCCCCTTCCGAACGGGGAAATCATTTGCTTTAATCGGCACTCTATAGCCTCATTGTTGCGCCGGAGATAGCCTGTTTAGGCCTGTTTACTGATTTTATTATATTTTTAAGATTAGATGGTCCATTGTTGGTAGTTACACCCGGCTCGGCGCTGGCCTTCCATTGATAATGAAATCAGCTTTCGACTTGAAATTCTCACAGTAGTCGAAACTGTCGTACAGAAACGGGTTATTGGCCTTTGTCCAGTTTATACTTTTTTCTTTTTCTTCTCAATGTGTGTGTAACAACCTGCATAAATATCATAGCTCGGTGATGCAGATACAATGTGTGTCATTGGTCATCCACTGACGTCATGCAATGACACACCGAGCTGCAGCCCGCCGCAGGGCGTGAAAGCCGCTGTCACATCACATCGTTACGACTCAGCGCTGAACCAGGTAAGCCGCTCTGACACGCACGAAAAACTAAACGCAAGTTCGTCCTTTCGTTCATGGGGCTTTACGGCCCAGAGATCGTATGGCTTATTACGGACGGGGCAGCGTAAGTATGTTCCTGTGTGTTAAGTAGCCCCGGTGCAGTTGTGGCTTGACGAATGCGAATAACACTTGGCTTACAAGTCACATTTAAAGGACAAGTCCAAGGTTAGGGGTGATTTTTGACACGATTTCCGTTAAAGCTCGCTGAGAACGATGATGTTGGTGAAACTGTGATCTGAGGGTTATAAATGCACGAAAAAAAAAAGGCATTCTCTGTCGTACTGAAAGCGTCGCCATGACGCCCAAATCACGTGACCATAATTATGCCTACTACGTCACTCTGGGGAGTCGCTGCAAAATGGCCAACTCGAGCTCAGAAGACGAAACTGATACTTTGCCCGAGAGACCCACAAGGATACAGCCGTATCAATTTGAGCCTGTCAGGCAGGATTTTGAAAGAGTACCGGAACATCGTGTCAGCTTCGACATGCGGTATTCCATGGGGTTTGCGAAATCGCACTCACTGAAGTGCTCGCTACACAAATGGGCGTGATGCGGCGCAGCAAGAAAGTCGGCTCGTTTGAATTGTATAAACTTAATCCACTTTCGCCTCACTGCGGGTCGATTGCGCGGGAGCTCGTGCATTGTTATACCTGGGGTCGTCTGCGAATTGTTACAGTTCGCGGCAACACAGTAAGCCGGCGTAGTTAACTTTTTTTGTCGACCACACGCATACAGTTTACTGAAGAATCTAACATGGCAACCGCACTGACTCCCCAGACTGACGTCACTTCCGGGGAAGCCTACAGAAAATAAAATCGATTAAAAACCCAATTAAACATTTTTATTTCATTTTTTATTTCATTAAATCTGAAACTAGTGACTCATTTGTCAATCATTTCGATGGTCATTTTGCATACTTGAAAACCTTGGACTTTAACTTTGCCTGGACAGCGATGAATAAGTAAACATGGTGCTTAACGTCCACAGAAACCGTAAGGCTTACTAGGGACGGGGAGAAGGGGGGAAGGGGTAATGGAGGTGGGGGAAGAGGGAGACTGTTATACCTATCGCTACACTGTCACCACCAGAATGACTCCTGCATTAAGATGGGCAGTGATGAGAGACATTTTAGTGTTTCGTTAATTGTGAGGGGCAGTGTCCACAGACCACAACTTTTGAAGAGAAAGGAGAGCCGATGCGGATTCGAACCGAGGTCCCTCTGCTTCACAAGCCTAACGCCTTACCGCTAGGCAAACCGGCTCACAGACAGCGATGACACGTAAAATATCTCGCACGACTGACACTACGCCATGCACTCTGATGCTGTCACCATTTTGAATTGCAAACTAGTATCCGGCATAAACTATCCGCAATTCAGCGGGAAGGGTGAAATTGGGGCCAGTACGAGTTATTCAGTGACAGACAAACAAGTCGACACTCCACTGGTTGAAATAATGTCAAGAGTTGCCAGTGAGTTCTGCATTAGTTGAATCACTTTATAGATCTAGGCCACAGCCACAGAACCGATCCCCCAAGAGTCGAATCTAATTACTCACTGCGGATGCCAGCTGTCTGGGTCACTTCCCTAAGTTACGAAACTGTCTGAGAGAGAGAAAAGACCAAAAAAAAGAAAAAAGAAAGAGGAGTTTTTTCTGCTTCCGGGAGCTTTTGAACCACGAAGGAAATCACGTGAGTTTCGACGACCTTGACAGTGGCGTCGGAAAATAGCATGTTTCCTGGTCAAGTTCGTAACCGCGGGCCGAGTTCACCCTTTGTCTGTTAGTGTGTGAGTCCTCGTGTGGTTTGGGTGTACTTCAGGCACTTAATGAAGATTTAGTGACAACGAAAATACGTTGACCTGGCCACTGAGCAGAACTTCTCACTAAAAATGCCCACTCGATTCAGGGGTTGGTTGGTTGTTGCGAGATTCGGCTTTGCCAGCTGCCGCTGCAGTTCTCTAATCTCCAAGTGCTTTATACCTGCGAGTAAGTAAGTTGGTGTAAGTTTTACACCCAGGCATTATAGGCCCTTACCCACAGAAGGAAAGAAAAAAAAAAACGATCCCGAAATGAATTTTCAGCGCTGAAAATGTCCACTGATAGATATATCAGTCACTAAAGCTGAAGGCCGCTATACAGACAACAACAAAATACACGCACGTGCGTTCAAGACTCGGTCGCGCGACGCTTTTTAACACACTACAGACCTCGCCCGGCTAACCCCTGATATCGGTCCAGGCTATTCTACGAGGCGATCGCTGTATAGTATTGACCTGCAGGTCATTTAATTGTTCAAGTCGGAGTTCCGGCCTTCCTCCTCGGCAAAACTGATTTATTAACTGCTGCCGATCGAGATGTATACCCCCCACCTCGACGAAATCTGTGTGTTAATCAAGCTCTACCGTCAGGTCTTCTGAAACACTGACGACTGAGAATGACGTAGTACTCACTCCACACGATTCCGTCCTCCGCGGGGCCGGCACCTTCTTGTTGCCAGGCTGACTCTCGGCAGGGGGTGGGGCGGAGTGAGGGTGTGGAGTTGAGGTTGGGGGGGGGGGGGGGGGGCCTTGAAGAACACACTACGGCCTGTCCTCGCGGGTGGGGAGAGGTCCCTGGGCGTTCGATACCACCCCGAGACGCCACCGCCGTCGTCGTCGTCCTGCAGCCTGTCAGTGGCCACCTCCCGCGGTTTGACCCACGCACGGCACTTCAAAGCCAGGTTACCGTGAGTTCAGAATAACTGCGGAGAACTGAAAACTGACCGCTCGCCAGTCTTGAGGTTTGTACAGATTGTGTAGTAAAGCCGGAAAGTGTGGGCTGGAGGCGTTGCCGTGGTGGGGGGTGTTTCACAGCACAAGATCTTGGACTAATTCAGTAATTTGAAAGCAGCTGGTCACAGCAGTGAAGGATAGTTTTCGCCGCGGGGTGTGCCGTAGTGTGTGTGTGTGTGTGTGTGTGTGTGTGTGTGTGTGTGTGTGTGTGTGTGTGTGTCTCTGTGTGTGTGTCTCTGTGTGTGTCTCTGTGTGTGTGTGTGTGTGTGTGTGTGTGTGTGTGTGTGTGTGTGTGTGTGTGTGTGTGTGTGTGTGTGTGTGTGTGTTAGTTACGTGAGAGAGAGAGTGAGTGTGTGTCAGTGTAGTTTGTGTATGTCAGTGTGCGTGCGTGCGTGCGTGCGTGCGTGCGTGCGTGCGTGCGTGCGTGCGTGCGTGCGTGCGTGTGTGTGTGTGTGTGTGTGTGTGTGTGTTTGAGAGAGAGAGAGACAGCTGATACTTCAGTAACGCCCAGCATCAGTGGGCTCCCGCAGCGGCTTCCTGAAGTCACGAGTCCGGGTCTGAGTGACGATTCCATTTAATATGCCCCCCGGGCTGAGACTGTGACGGGGCTTACTAAACAGCCGTTGTCAAGCAGATGTCCGCGGCAATGGTCAATTTAAAAATTGCTGTGCTGGAATCTTTGGGCGGCTGACTAATATTCCCGGCACTGAAACGATAATGATAGGCTCCCACCAGCACGGCATGTCCCTGACTTTATAAAGCAGTTCGCTTGTGCGTTAAGGGCCTATGCCACAACTAAGTGATGCAATATGGAACCAAAGATTACAACAACAACAACAACAACAACAACAACAACAACAACAGCAACAAAATCCCTACGGAAAGGGGAAAAGAGTGTTTGCTGGAACTACCAGACCGATTTTGCCCTCCTGTCCACACTGCCGATCACAGCGGAATCAGAAGCTGCAGAACCGGCGACCACGATCCAAATCGGTCATTGTCAGCGTGGAGTCGTCCCACACAAACACTGGAACTGAAAACACGCCGGGCCTCAGTGAAACCCGAACTGAGAACTGACAACGAGTTTGAAGGCGATCGTTGAACACTGCGGCTTTGTGGAAACGTAAGTAATCCTGGTCTAAAAGGCCGTCTCGTTACTGTATTAGGCAGCTCTTCTGGACAGCCCTTCACCCTTGAACCTGTCAGTCGCTTTGAAACCGGATGACCGAAGACACTGATAGAGAGCCGCAGGGTGAGGAATCCGAGAAGAGTTGTCGTCCGTGGTATTTCGCACGCTATTGAAACTAGTACCATGGAGATTATTCTTCTCAGTCGGGATTCCAGCCAACCAATGTGAGAATTATAGTCCGGCTCGTCTTTTGAAACAGTAACTACCCTTCTCGTCTTGAGCTGGTCAAAAGCAGCATTGACTGAAGCTGTATCAGTTTACATTAAGGCCTACTACCCGACCCCCCCCCCCCCCCCACCCCCCATACCCTTTTCAGTTCCTCCACATTATACATGTATTCCTTCTGTCAGTGTGTGTTTGTGTGAGACAGACAGACAGACAGACAGACAGACAGACAGACAGACAGACAGACAGACAGAGTAAGTAAGTAAGTTCGTGTTTTACGCCCAGTCAGCCGGTACGGTTATATTAGGGAGAGAGAGAGAGAGAGAGAGAGAGAGAGAGAGAGAGAGAGAGAGAGAGAGAGAGAGAGAGAGAATGACAGAGACATGAAGAGAGAGAGAGAGAGAGAGAGAGAGAGAGAGAGAGAGAGAGAGAGAGAGAGAGAGAGAGAGAGAGAGAGAGAGAGAATGCAAAAGAATGAATGCATAGTTAATTTCCAGTAATGCGCAGTTACGTAAGATATAATTACCTTCGCTACTGATGGATCGAACTGTCTTGCGACTAACTCTGTCAAACTATTCACCGATCGTCATGAGACTGGATAATGAAACACAACAGCTGCTGAAGCCATTTTGACACTGCAGGGCTGTAGTCAGTGGCGGATGAGTACAATTATTAACTGATCAGTGATGCTATGCCCGGGGATCTGCCAGCCTTTCTGGTTTATTCAGGCTGCTTACCATGTAATAAAGCCGCAGACCAAGCTTAGTACTGTAGCATGTCTCGGTGCTGACAACCCCTGGGAACAGAGTGACTGTCCATACAAAACACTGGGAACAGAGTGATTGTCCATACAAAACACTGGGTACAGAATGATTGCCCATACAAAACACCGGAAATATTATGATTGTCCGTACAAAATACTAGGAACACACTGACTGTCCATACAAAATACTGGGAACACACTGATTGTCCATACAAAACACTGGGAACACACAGATTGTCCATACAAAACACTGGAAACGGAGAGATTGTCCATACGAAACACCGAGAACACATTGATTGTCCATACAGAACAACATGGAACAGAGTGATTGTCCATACATAACACTGGGAACACAGTGATTGTCCATGCAAAACACTGAGAACAGAGAGATTGTCCATACAAAACACTGGGAACAGAGTGATTGTCCATACAAAACACTGAGAACAGAGCGATTGTCAATACAAAACACTGGGCGATCGAGAACACATTGATTGTCCGTACAGAACTACTTGGAACAGAGTGACTGTCCATACAACACACATGGAACACAATGATTGTCCATACAAAACACTGAGAACAGAGCGATTGTTAATACAAAACACTGGGAACACAGTGACTGTCCATACAAAGCACCGAGAACACAGAGATTGTCAATACAAAACACTGAGAACACAGTGATTGTCCATAAGAAACACTGAGAACAGAATGGCTGTCAATACAAAACAATGGGAAGACAGTGACTGTCCACATAAAACACTGGGAAGACAGTGACTGCAACATGTCCATACAAAACAACGGGAACACAGTGACTGTCGGTCAAACTAGGGCCCAACATGTCGGCGGTCACAGCGTCAGTGTTGCTGTGTTGTTGTTGGCCAGTGAGTAGGTCTGCACGTGAAACCTGACACGCCGTACGAAAGGGAAGAACGCATACAGCACTAAAGCATAACGTCAAGTTCCCCCCTCCACGTCAAAGAAGAAGAAAAAAGAAAAATTAGAAGAAAAACAAACAAACAAACAAACATCAACATCAAAGAAGAAGAGAGAAAAGAGAGGAAGAGGAATAGTGAAGACTGAGAGAAAGGCTGAATGACGGATTGACTGAATGACTGATTAAATTTTGTTTCTCAACGGAGAGAGAGAGAGAGAGAGAGAGAGAGAGAGAGAGAGAGAGAGAGAGAGAGAGAGAGAGAGAGACAGAGACAGAGACAGAGACAGAGACAGAGACAGAGAGACAGAGACAGAGAGACAGAGAGAGAGAGAGACAGAGACACAGAGAGAGAGAGAGACAGAGACAGACAGACAGACAGGCAGACAGACAGACAGAGACTAAGACAGACAGACAGACAGACAGACAGACAGAGACTAAGAGAGAGAGAGAGAGACAGAGCCGACAGAGACAGAGACTGATAGGCAGAGACACAGAGAGAAGAAGAAAAGACGTGTGTGCAGCGTGTGCGACTCGCATACATAAACCTTTCCTGGTCAACCTATCAAAGCCTCGTGATGTTCATCTCTGGTTGGGGTTTTATTCCTTGATTCATTTTATGTTTTACTTCTTCCAGGTGGAACAAGCTCGCAAAAACTGCTCATAAACAGACAAATCCAAACGCGGTTTGCCACTGCACGGAGACTGAAGCCACTGGTGGTCTGAGTAAACAACCTCTGTCACTTACCGACTAAGAAATCGCAGCCGCGGCTTAAAAGAGAGGAGGTGGTCCAAAAACAATGCTTTGTTCCTAATAATGATGTCAGCCCGACATCTGAGGACGTTAAGACTCAAATGAAGAACAAAAAACAAAGGCTACACAGCAGGCAATACGCGCTATTTCGGATTGAACAAGGTGATTTTTTATTTGTTTGTTGCTGGTTTGTTTTATGTCGGTCGCGAAGGATATTTCCTGTTGAACCAGGCGATTTAGATTTAATCAGTCTTTTTCACTAAAAGATTTTTATTAAAAAGAAAAAAAGAAGAAGAAAAAAGAAGAAGTCGCGAATGATTACTTTCTGTTGAAGAAGGCGATATTGTTTTAATTAAATAAGCAAACAAAAATAATCGGTCGCGAAGGATTGATTGCTGATATTGAACGATCGACAGTTTTTCTTTTTAAATCAGCTTGCATCACGGCGAAACAGTTTATTAATCAAATATAGTATTTCAACTGTTTGTTCATCACACATGTCGCTTTACACTGGCACGTCGGACTAGGAGGAAAATGAAGTCGAATGAACCAAGAAGGCAACAGTTACAACACAGAACTGCAGGCGATAGGAGAAACCGGCATGCAAAACTGTAACTCTGACCTGTGGCATGTTGTGTTTCGTCGTAATGAATACCGTTCATTTTAACCTTTTTATGCCTTTAGATCCTCTACTCTGGCCTACTCCAGGATTTAAAGAAACACTAGCCCTCTCGAAAGTCGTGTCCTCCAACATGTAGATAGATAGATAGATAATTGATTTTAAAACGCCCAGTCAACCATGGCGGACCAGGGAGACGTCCAACAGTTAAAAGAGATCAAACAAAACACTTGCTATCAAGAAATCTCAAACGAGAATGCTAGCGTTCTAAAACAAGATCCAAGCACATAAAAGGTTAAAAAGAAACGCTAAAAACAAAACAGTTTCACACGAAAATTCGGATGTTGTGTTTTGTCATAATATATAACGTTCTTTTTAACCTTTTATACCTTTTATGTTACTAGTTATCAAGGATTTTGTTTTAAACAAACTCTCGCCGGGTGTCCACAATTCACACCGTTTGAAGAGAAAGGAAGCCTGAGCAGGGATTCGAACCCGACGTGGTCTTTTGGGGCTACCAGCCTATCACCGTACCGCTAGGCCAGATTGGCTTACGGCACCGGCGACGAAACGTAATTAACATGGTGCTTAACGTCCACAGAAACCATAAAGCTTATTAGGGACGGGGAGAATGGGGGGAAGGGGGTATGGAGGTGGGGGAAGATGGAGAGTATATACCTATCGCTACCAGAATGACCTGCATTATGATGGGCAGCGATGAGAGTCATTTTAATGTTTGATTACTTTTGAGGGACAAAGTTGTAAGACCGTGTCCACAAACCACAACTTTTGAAGAGAAAGGAGAGCCGAAGCGGTGTCGAACCGAGGTCCTTCCGCTTACCAGCCTACCTACCGCCTTACCGCTAGGCCAAACCGGCTGTCATGCGACGAAACGCCCTCAGTTTGCATTTTTATGTGGTGCGACATGGTGTGTGAGAGATGTTCCCTAATGAAATCCTCGTCGTCGAAACCGGACACTGGCACGTGTCGTTCGTTTAAATAACTGTGCATGAAAGAATAAGATCCAAATACATAAAAGATTAGAAAGAACGCTGTTTATTTTGACAAAACACAAGAAGCGAATATTCGGGGTAATCCCCTTTGTTAAGCTACAAAACAACAGTTAAACGATGGGGGTGGGAGGTGGGGGGAATGAGACGTAGGATACTTATCGGCTTTTGGTTGACCTGTTTTGTTATGTTGGTTTGCTTGCTTCTTTTTTCTTTTTCTTCTTTTTAAATTTGTTTAGGGCCAATACAGGCTATTTTGATAAAAGTAAACAACTATCGTAAAATGCTGCATGCAGCACTAGGATGACGAGTTTTGGTTTCAGTTGCTAGTTTAGAAAATCTTTTTTAAATGTCAATTGCAAGTGCCTGTGACGGGAGCCAATAAAAGGTGGAGCAGGCTGTCTACACGGCAGACACTGGCGCAGACGACACTCACGCCGATTGCAAGCAAACCGAGTTGGCGCAAGGGGTCATTATTCTAACCCCTCTGACATCTTTCATCTCACTGGCAATAACTCCAAGTCGAGACCAGATCATTTTGTTGTCGTTGTTGGAGCAGGTTAGGCCAACCCGTTTTTCAAACTGAAAGATTGCACTATCCAGCGCGACTGGCTGGCAAGTCGAGTTCGTCAAAGTCAGACGTAATCCCGCCACCAACCACACTGATTGTCATCAACTTCGCAGATAACACATCATGAACTGCATCGACATCAACAAGTAAGAAGATGTATTGTGTTTTGGTCTGTCTGTTTTGGTCGTTTGAAGTATAGTCAACCAAAGATATTAATTGCATTCTCTTGCTTGTAAAAGAATCGTTTCTTTTTGAATTGTTGCTGTGGCTTTCGAGACAACGCGTTCTCTCTCTTTCGTTTTTTTGTTTTGTTTGTTTTGGTCTTCTTTGTGGTTTGTTTTGGTCTTGTTTGATTGTTTGAGCTTTTCATGACTTTAAGATTTTGTTTTCTAGCTTAGTCATTGGCCCTAATTATGGCTACTATCCACCCCACTCTGTCGTAAGAGGCAAACGTCTTTCCGCATCTGGACTCTGACTTGTTGGTCCATTCTGATTATTGTTGCAATTACTATTGTTTTATTTATTATCATTGATGGTGTTATTTTCCGTTAGAAATGTAGCCAGGTGTTCGTCAGAGTCTGGGATAAGCCGACTAACTACACTAAGCTTAGCCCACCAGTATAACTACTCATTGTATGATATTAAAACACAAAAAGCTTTATTGTCTGGTCGAAGGAGTCTGTTCCGAAATTTTGCAAGTTGTTTGGTTCTGTCCAGAAAATGTTCTTTCTTTTTCCTCGGATTTTATAATTTTAAATTTTTACAATTTAGATTAAAAAAATAAAATTAAAAAAATTACGTTTTATGTGTTTTCATCTTTTATACAGAACGTTGGCAGTTTCACATATCTTTTTAAAGTTTACTTTTTTAAACTTTACTTTTTTAAACTTTTTCAAAAAACAGCAACTTGAAATTACTTAAGTACTCATACTTTTGCTTCGGCTTAAATAAGATCTCCGTAGTGACCTAGAAAAAAAGAAAAAAGAATCGATACTCGTAGCTCGGCGCTTGGGTGACAGCTTTCTCACCCACATACGGACTTCATTTGCACACAGCTAAGCGCGAAAAAGATACCGACTAGCACGTGATGCACGTGGTGTGGTAGGAAAAGTGCAGCTGATGACAGTTAAAATGGAGGGCTAGAGAGTGTGGTAGACGCGTGTGTTACCGGGTCACTACGACAATTTTGCCTGAGCCGTGCAAAACTGAATGTGTGTGTGTGTGTGTGTGTGTGTGTGTGTGTGTGTGTGTGTGTGTGTGTGTGTGTGTGTGTGTGTGTGAATCACACAGTTAAATACAGAAAACGGTTCGTTCGGTCGTTCCGTGTCAGCAGTGTTTCTTTTTGGATTTATTTAAATTAAAAATGTTTAAAATGTTTTTAATGCACTGCTATTCGCAAAGCCCCTATCAAGTTCATCCCGTCACTGACAAGGCAATAACAATACCCACATATTCCTGTACCGCCTCTGTGTGTGTGTGTGTGTGTGTGTGTGTGTGTGTGTGTGTGTGTGTGTGTGTGTGTGTGTGTTCATTTGTAAAAATAAGCGTATCCACTGTCATAAATTATTTGTTTTTGCTCGTAAGATCGATGTTTCGCGTGCAAGTAGGCCTTGGAATACATCGACTGAAAGGTATAACGTCACAGAAGGCCAAGACACTGTACAACCCGATCTCAAACGTTACGCATGCCTGCATTGACAATTTATTCATAGCGCTCCAAGCAGATGTTGGGCAACATCTGCGTCTGGTGCAACTGGAGTGGTTGATGTTCTCAAGCTGTAAGCAAGGCGTTGATAGCATGTCGAAACGCAAAGCAACAACAAACAAAACAAAAAGACTCCCTCCAAAACAACAACAACAGCAGCGACAAAAAACAACAACAACAAAACCCCGTAACAACAACAACAACACAAAACACACACACACACACACACTCACACACACACACACACACACACACACACACACACACACACACACACACACACACACACACACACACACCACCATCACCACCACCAGCACCACCACCACCACCACCACCAACAACAACAACAACAAAGAAGAAGTAGAAAGAAAAGAAAGAAAGAAAGAAAGAAAAGAAACTTAAGGAAAGAAAAGATAACAAAGAAAACCTGCATATTCTGACCCAAAAATAGAACGAGCGACAAACTCAGTCACACAGGTTAGATCATGTGTGACGGCGAAAAAAGGTTCGGTGGCACATATATACATCGCTGGTGTTTTGGCAGTCATCAGTCAAAAGAGGAAGTCGTAAGACTGTCTTCTCTAGCTGTGACTGATTAGCTGACTTCTTAATCCATCAACGACGATATCCACAGAGTCCTGTGGTTCTAGACCAGCTGCATCCGATGGAGTCGACGGAGTGGGCCGGTTTTCAGATCAGTCATGTTTTTAAAAATATTTTGTTGTTTTTGTTGTTGTTTTTGTGCGTGGGGTGGGTGGGTCGAGGGGGCTTTGTTGTTGTGCTGTTTTGAGTCTGTGTGTACGTGTGCGTGCGTGCGTGCGTGTGTGTGTGCGTGCGTGCATGCATGCGCGCGTGTGCGTGCGTGCGTGCGCCTGCGTGTGTGTGTGTGTGTGTGTGTGTGTGTGTGTGTGTGTGTGTGTGTGTGTGTGTGTGTGTGTGTGTGTGTGAAATGCATGCGGGAATGGAAGGAAGAGGTATCCTCTTCTCCTTTTCAAGCGCTGTGAGCACGTTCAGGAAATGTCAGTCATATATACAATATATTTTTGAGTTGTTTGTTGGCGCTCTATAATTAACATTATAATTATTACAACGAATGAACAAGCAGATAGGCTAGTGAGCAAAGCATCCACCCAGTGGCCTGCGTCTCAGAGGATCTTATTTAAATGTTGAGAAGCTTGGGACACTTCCTGCTTGCATGATGCTGAAGGACAGCGCATCGATCATCGATCGTCTAGGTGGCGAAGAAAAAGCATGGAAAACAAAACAGTCCACGATCCAACTAAGAAAAAGAAAGAAAAAGAAAAAAAATCGATGTAGGGTGACCGCAGACAGGCTTATTACCATTAATGAATTGGTTCATAACTCGTCGTAAGAAAATTTATCATCTCATGGATCGATTCCAAGTTGGTCTGTGTTAGAACAAATTACCAGGGTCACTGCAGAGCGAGGAGAATTAATACCACACACGGTGCAAGCGTGAGAGTTTTTCTTTTCTTTTGTTCTCTCTCTTTCTTTTGCCACGATGGCAAATTATTATGAGACATCAGTACTGTCTGAGGTGGACTTGTAAACACGTTCACTCATCCACCCTCTCTCTTCAGTCTCGAACATGCACCTTGGAGCCTCGCAACGCAAGCTGGCAGCAGCAACTTACGAGTGGTCGCGATCGCCAGTGATACCACACTTTTTTCACAAGTCTGTCACACGATTCTCTCTGTCTGTCTGTCTGTGTGTGTGTGTCTCTCTCTTAGTTTAGTAAGGACTAGTTGTTAGACAGGTCTAAATGAACCTAAACTACTATCCTTGGAAAATAGGTTTCGAGTTCGAGTTCTCTGTCTGTCTGTCTGTCTGTCTGTGTCTGTCTGTCTGTCTGTCTGTCTGTCTGTCTGTCTGTCTGTCTGTCTGTCTGTCTGTCTGTCTGTCTCTCTCTCTCTCTCTCTCTCTCTCTCTCTCTCTCTCTCTCTCTCTCTCTCTCTCTCTCTCTCTCTCTCTCTCGGTGACCCTGTGCGGTTGACGGTTTGACGGGACGTTCAAATCCAAGACCCCCCCCCCCCCCCCACGTCTCTCTCTCTCTGGCAAGCGAAAACACAAATTGTTCAGTTTACCAGTGCTGGCAGTCAAGGCCCTGTAGCTCTCAACACTCGCTTGAACGTAAATTCCACGCCTCTCTCCCCGAAAAGAAAGAAAGAAAAAGTCACGCCTTCCAAAAGGAATTTTCAGCCACGAGAGATTTTCCATACGGCCCCTTTTGAAAATTAACCCAACATGCAACACAGCCACTCTTTTTCTTGTCGTTGTTTGTTGTTTTGCTTCACTCCTGCAGGGTCTTTTCAACTTGGGTGTAATCAGGAAACAGCAGCAAATGATTCGTAGCCTGGGGGTGTTACGCAGCTCAGAACTTCAGGGCAGGCTGGAGTGACAGTCGGCCAGCACTGCGTGATCTGCGGCACGTACAACGCTGCTGCTGGTGTCTCGCAGAGGATGGAGAGTGTCGCGTTTCGCCTGAGACGTGTCACGTCCTAATAAACTCCGTCAGTCCGAGCAGTCTTCTCAAATCGTATCCTAATAAACTCCGTCAGTCCGAGCAGTCTTCTCAAATCGTATCCTAATAAACTCCGTCAGTCCGAGCAGTCTTCTCAAATTGTATCCTAATAAACTCCGTCAGTCCGAGCAGTCTTCTCAAATCGTATCCTAATAAACTCCGTCAGTCCGAGCAGTCTTCTCAAACTGTATCCTAATAAACTCCGTCAGTCCGAGCAGTCTTCTCAAACTGTATCCCAACAAACTCCGTCAGCCCGTCCAAGCAGTCTTCTCAAATTGTATCCTAATAAACTCCGTCAGTCCGAGCAGTCTTCTCAAATCATGGCCTAATAAACTTCCGTCTGAGCAGACATCTCATGAACGTGCCCCAGCCACAGAGACGCGGTGACTGACAAAAACTACACCTTTTCTCTCACTCTCCGCCGCCTCACTGCTTGGACTTACAATGATGCAGAGTCTTGCAGTACTCTGCAGTCCATTACGACGTGTTAAGCCTCCGCGGTTGACTGACCATCTCCATCCTGTTCGACTTGCCAGCAGGGAGAGTGGACGAGGCAGTGTGACACTTTGTGTGAACTAAAGCATATCCGTTTTTGGGGGGATGGATGGAGAGAGAGAGAGAGGGGTAATCTGAAGGACAGTGAAGTCCCAGAGCCTTTCTGCAGAATCAATATAATCGATGCAATAGCGCACGACCTGTCAGTATAGCCTGCTGCAAGTGGTTCTGTGGGGCCTACGGGGCCTATACCCATCTCTGACGATTGCCAAGATATCGGCCGCACTGCATTCATGGTGGCAAAACCATCTGTTGGCACCATTGGTGTTCGGGCCAGGCGTTGGCACCAGCAGTCTCTGGTGTGTGTGTGTGTGTGTGTGTGTGTGTGTGTGTGTGTGTGTGTGTGTGTGTGTGTGTGTGTGTGTGTGTGTGTGTGTGTCTGTGTGTGTGTGTCTGTGTGTGTGTGTGTGTGCGCGCGCGCGCGCGCGCGCGTGTAGAGAGAGAGAGGGAGAGGAGGCGATGTCGAACCATCTGAACTTGGAGGGACTTCTGACGTTGCGTCGAAGAATTGGTGTACTGGCAGAGTAGTGAATTTGATGGACAGAAATCCAGGACCACAGTAGTAATAATTATTCTTGTACAGAAGTTCACTGCAGACTGAGGTACCGTGTTTTCTCCCTTGCATGATAGCTTTCAAAGATTTCGGTCCTGCAGTTATGATCACAACGCACAAAGAGGTTAAAACGGACTGACGCTGATTTTGATTAGACAATGCAAGACATGCCAACAATTTCGGTAAAAACAAGCAGCTCATCTGCATAAGCGAACTCCTGCACCAACCAAAAACTCCGTCGCAAATCTGCCAGACCTGTAATTTCTGCTTTGAAGTGTCTCGGCGTCAGAAGTCCCTGCTAATTCTGAAACATCATAGCACCTCTCTCTCTCTCTCTTTCTCTCTCTCTCTCTTCTTCTTCCCCCCCCCCCCCCCTTCTTTGAGTTGGACGACCGTATTGTTTGCTTCTCTGCTAGTTGGTCGACGGCAGTTGTTTGCGTCCAGTTGTTCAGCATTGTCGACGACTGTTTGTTCTTTCTCCGAATCGGCTCCTTCCAGTTCTGCCGTTGACTGGGTGTTAAATATCAGGAACTCCTCCCCACCAGGGTTTAAAGACCGGTGAAAGCCTTTGTCTTCTCGTCCATGTGATTGTGCTTTGCCCCTGTAAATCTCAGTGTCAAAAGCACGGCTGTATTCGACAGCAAACTTTCTCTCCAAACTTAATGGTTCTGGTTTCGGCGATGGAAGTCCACATGCACTGACTTCAGTGTTATACTGACGGTGCACTGAGCTATAAATCAGTTACTGGAATATAGCTCGGTGTGCTGATGACGCTGTGACTGACCATTAGGAGAAGACTGAGAAGACTGCTCGGACTGACGGAGTTTATTAGCTAGGACACGTCTCAGGCGACACGCGACACTCTCAATCCTCTGCGGCGAACATGCTCTCTCTAAACACTGAGCTCACATTCCAAGCCTCGCGTTCCGGCACCCTTTCTCTAAAGAGGAAGGATGGCCGTAAACCGATGCTTTAAGTTGCATTGAGCTCTGTACTGCGGCTTAATTTAATATGTTGGTGCACCAGAAAGTCGTCTAAAAGTGATGGAAAAGCGGGAACACCCACCTAACCAAACCCATAGACTCTCTCTCTCTCTCTCTCTCTCTCTCTCTCTCTCTCTCTCTCTCTCTCTCTCTCTCTCTCTCAGGGTACTTACACACTCACTCACTCACACGGTACACACACACACACACACACACACACACACACACACACACACACACACACACACACACACACACACACACACACACTACACACACACACACACACACACACACACACACACACACACACACACACACACACACACACACACACACAATCACGCAACCCCTCGCTTCTCTACCTTTCTCCCAGTCGCTCTCTCCACTTCCCGAATAATCCCCAGTCAGTGAAACTAAATCGTAAATCCGTCGTACGTCGGTCAGTTTGTTAGTTTTTATTTTATTTTATATTTTAACGTCCCGTTAACCGCAAAGGGTCACTTCAGGACAATAAGGCATAATGTTAGACTACACGACGAGTAAAGAGGACAAAAGTAAAGACTACAGTATTTTACTCAAGTACGAATAAGTGCAGTACTGAAGTGAATACCATGAACATTTCCGAAAAGGGTTTTCCCTTGTAAAGGGCATAATTTAATTTCATAATCATACACTAGTCTGGCGCTGTGAAGACGCAAGGTTTTCGTGTGTGGAAGTTTTCATTCGCCATTTTGTAAATTTTAATTCATTTATTCATAGATGAATCGTATGTGTTTGTTTTTCCTTCTTTATATTATACTGATTTTTTTCTCATGCATCGTTCATGTCATTACGTTGGCACATCTTTCTGCCTCAGTCACAAATGCTTGAATGATCGCTAGCTGCTTGGAACAGGAAAAGAGTGGATCATCTTGCCTGCAGTCAGTTCAAGACCCATCTGGTCTTAAAAAAATGTTTTAATTCGTCCCAGGCCCGAATGCAAATGCTTTCGACAATAACCAAAAAGGTCGGGGCAGTTTTTAAAGAATCGAAAGACCGGACTCGCATATTTTTCTAGCAGGAGGCCAGACATTGATTTTTCTCCGTCTCACTGTTGCCTAACGTCCACAGAAACCATCAGACTTATTAGGGACGGGGAGCCCAGAACGGCCACCTCGACTTTCACACAGCTCCTGAGCTGTGACAGACAGACACTGAATTGTTCAATTGGCTTTATGTAGCGCAGTCTACGATCTGAGGTATCGAACAAAGATTGGTTAGAATGCACTGAAAGGTTCCTCTCTTCCAGGATGCATGGGAGGTGGGACTGGATACAAAGGGTAACGAGGATTTTCCGGCGCACCTCCAGTACTTTGGGAAGGATGTGCTTGTTCAGCTTTTTCGTTCAGCGGAGACTGTTTGCTTCGCTGATTGAAATCGCGATCGAACTTGGTGAGACCGTGATTGACCTGGGCTGGGGATATCGACCGCTCCCTGATTGATTTGGACTTTCTTAGTCCAGGTCAGTGTGATGTGGTGGAATCGGGACAACTGGGTCAAGCGGGCAAAGCCTAGTCAGTAGGTCAAACTGACCCAGGACACTCAACCCGCAAGTGAGCGACTAAAGGACAAAGCAACTCTGCAGTGTTTGTAAATCAGGCCTATCTGTTGCCGCTTTTCTTCTGTGGGTAACTGACAGTCAGAATTTGTCACTCATTGCTTGAAATCAGCGACGGACTGTGAGAATGTATGTATCAAGATGACAAACCGAGAAGTCTGAACGTTGGGGCTAAAGTAAAATGTCTGTTGTATTAAAAGTCCCAAGTCAGCATTACTTTCAGCTACAGTAATCTCAGATAACATGACAACTCCATTATTGAAATCCCCGATGTCGGAGCCGAGAGCAGTTGCCCGAAGTGCGGGCAGCAATGAACTTGTATACATGTTTGACAATATGTACAAGCACACGTTACCTTCTCACCCAACGCTAGGTGAACCTCGGGGTTTTAGCTCAGGAGCGCTAACAAACAAACAATACATACTGCATACACCTTGATGTAATAAAAGAGTGAAGAATGTTGGCGATCGCGAGCTCATACCTGTTCTCTTTGCTGTCCTTGCTGTAGCGATCGGCACGAGCGCGCACGCTCTCTCTCTCTCTCTCTCTCTCTCTCTCTCTCTCTCTCTCTCTCTCTCTCTCTCTCTCTCTCTCTCTCACTGACACACACACACACACACACACACACACACACACACACACACACTGTGACACGTACACATACACGCGCCCGCACACACACACACACACACACACACACACACACACACACACACACACAAATAAACAAAAAATACTTATTGATTTATCGTGGTGATAGCTATCAACGACATAATTATACCACGTTAAAATTGACACGAGGGACGTGCAAGTCATTATTGTTGTTGTTGTTGTTGTTGTTGTTGTTGTTGTTGTTGTTGTTGTTGTTGTTCTTCTTCTTCTTCTTCTTCTTCTTCTTCTTCTTCTTCTTCTTCTTCTTCTTCTTCTTCTTCTTCTATCTTCTTATTTCTTCAAAACGTGCTAATCACGAATGCCAGACAATACGTTTTCCATCGAGCACACGCGCAGAAAGAAGCGGACCCCGTCACGATGAGTGGGTCAATGTCTAAACCTATCGGCCCTCAAGAACGGGGGCTTATTGCCAAGGAGGCCCTCTGGGCCCAAGCGGTTTTACATACAGTACGTGCGACGGGAGATGGGTACTCACCGTCCGGCTGACACCGCATGGTCAACACTGATGACGTCAATGGACGTCGGAGTCCTGGACACGGGCCAACTCTTTTCGTGGGATTTCGGTGAAAGTGACCGGCCTATGGACATCGAAGATCAATAACCGCCGGTGTGAAGATCAATAAGTGTTAGTCTGTTGTACTATTACTTTTCCAGGAGGAGAAAAACTGAAAGGCTACATAGGTGGAGGGGTGTGTGTGGGGGGGGGCTGGGGCTGGGGGCGAGTAGGGAGGAAATGGAATGAAAGGCAAGAATACGGAAATGGAGACGGGGAAATGTTTTAGAAAAAAAAAAAAAAAAAATCAAAGTTACCATCTCTGAACGACATGGTTGATAAAGCAATATTCAGCTTCTTATTTTAAAGAATGTGATGGTCCTCATTTGCTTTCCTTTCTTTTTTCCCCTTTTTATTGTATGTCAACCCGTTCGTCTAAACTTCAGCTGTTCGTTCTTGTATCACCCAAGCCCAGGCTTTTCTTTCTTTCATTTGCGACTTGTTTCCTTCCATATAAAGAAAACGAGCAAGTGATTATTGTTGTTGTTGTTGTTGTTGTTGTTGTTCTTCTTCTTCTTCTTCTTCTTCTTCTTCTTCTTCTTCTTCTTCTTCTTCTTCTTCTTCTTCTTCTTCGTGCTAATCACGAAGTCTTCCGGCGACTCCTAAAAACTTGTGGCATGACTAAACTCTATTGTTGAAGTGTCACTGTTATTTTTGAACTGCTGCGCAGAAACTGCCACCCTTTCAACATCGCGAGGATGACCCTTCTCTCAACCTCTTGCCCGCTATCACACACGACGTGCCAGAAAGGTATGCGGCCTGGCAGATCAGACGAGATAGCTGCTACTGTTGTCCCGCGCCGCACAGGAGACGTTACACAACGACGGCGACCTTGTCCGAAGCATTGTCGGTGTGGTGGTACGATGGCACGTACGTCAGTCAGTTCAGAGGTGTTCGGCCTCGTACGTGACGTGACGATGCTCACTTCAGCACGTAAAGAAAAGCCTGTACTGCCAGGAGTGTACTGCTGGAGTGTCTCGAAATTCTTTGAAATTTTTACAGAGCAATAGTTGAAGTAGTTTGTACCAAATTCTTGGCCTCCTCGTGTGGATCGACATGCAGACACCCCTCTGTCCTCCTGCCAAGTGCCAGTGGTATGTGGTGGCTGGGGTCTCGTGACGCCTCGGGGTGCTTCTTTCGCGGAAGACACGTCGGATAAAGCGTACGAATGGAGGGAGCTTACGATCTTAAGACCCCACTCATGGTCTTTGTGATCTCTCTCTCCCCCCCCCCCTCCCTCTTCCTCTCCCCCCCTCCCACCCATCACATCTCCCTGTGGTGGGTGGGTGTGTGTGTGCGCGCGCGCGTGCGTACGTACCTGCTTGCATGTAAAGTACACGTGTAGTGTGTATGTATGTGTGTGTGCGCGCGCGCGCGCGCGCGCGTGCGTATGTACCTGCTTGCATGCAAAGTACACGTGTGTGTGTATGTGTGTTTGTGTGTGGTTTGTGTGCGTGCGTGCGTGCGTACCTGCGTGCATAAAGTACTTGATGTGTGTGCGCGCGCGCGCGCGTGCGCGTACCTGTTTGTATATAAAGTACTTGATGTGTGTGTGTGTGTGTGTGTGTGTGTGTGTGTGTGTGTGTGT
>OY757547.1:16313140-16315640 GCA_963584105.1 Alviniconcha strummeri
TCTCTTTCTCGCCGCGCGCCCCACCCCCCACCACCCCCCCACACACACACACGCTGATATTTTTGACTGACATAAATCTACATCTCTTGTGAAATCACCAGTGCAACAATCGAGAACTCGGCTTTTGAACAAACTGACATGACGAGGAACTCTAAGAGAGAAAGAGACAGCCGAACAAACGAACGCTAATGACCAGTGACGCACTCACAATTATTGTAACGCGAGACGTCTCAAATCCACTAACCTTGAACAACACGGCATCCGGCCCTCGCTAATGACCGGGGTGATTCTGCTAATGGCCCCCTGAGCCCATCGTCGTCAAGTGCTAAATGCTAACGAGAGACCTCTTTCGACCCCGCGCGCAGTTCATGCTCCCCGCGGGCCACTTACACTCTGCGCATGCGTGTCCGGTTTTTGATTATTGTGATGCTGAATGTCCACTGATACGGCTTATTAGGGACTGGAGGGTTGGGGGTTGGCGGGGGGGGGGGGGGGGGGGGGACCGGGGGATGAATGGGTTGGGGGCAGTTACCCAATAGTACGTCCCTGCTCTCCGACGGTCTGGCCCAGCGGTTAGGCGTTAGGCGGTAAGCAGGAGGACCTCGGCTCGATTCCACTTCGCCTTCCTTTCTCTTCGAAAAGGTTGTGGTTTGTGGACACTCTCTTGTGACTTTGGCTCTCATCGCTGCCCATCTTAATGCAGGAGTCATTCTGATGGTGACGGTGTAGCGATAGGTCCGTAATCTCCCTCTTCGCCCACCTGCACTCGCCCGCACCTAATAAGCCTTGTGGTTTCTGTGGACGTAAAGCACCGTGAAAAAAGAGGCTCCGACGCGTAAAGACCGGAGAGACAGTCAGCCACCGCCAGAACAATAAGTGTTAAGGAGATGGGGACCCTGCCAAAACGAAGCAGCTGGTGCACTACGGAACTTACTCTTTCAACAGCTGTGAGGAAGAGGTCCGAAAGACCATCTTTTGGAACCTGAAGTAAAAGACAGTACGAGTAAGTAAATTAATATGGTGCTTAGCGTCCACAGAAACCCTAAGGCTTAGTGGGGACTGGGAGAAGGGGGGAAGTGGGTACGGAGGGTAGATTACATACCTATCGCTACACTGTCACCACCAGAATGACTCCTGAATGGCTCCTCTAAGATGGGACAGCGATGACAGCCATTTTAATGTTTCATTAATGTGAGGGACAAAGTCACAAGACAGTGTCCACAGACCACAACTTTTGAAGAGAAAGGAGAGTCGAAGCGGATTCGAACCGAGGTCCTTCTGCTTACCAACCTAACGCCTTACCGCTAGGCCAAACCGGCTCACACAGAAGACAGTCACTTCCAGCTCTCTATAAGAGCCCAGCCCGTCTCTAATAAGCTTATGGTTTCTGTGGACGTTAACCACCGTGTTTACTTACTTACTTACTTCAGACTGCTCTCGGGCTCTGCATGTTCCGGTTCAAGTTCAGTGTTGTGTAGGCCTACAGACATGGACCATAATGACTATCAGGGACGGGGGGGCCGGAAGGGGCCACCTCGACTTTCACACAGCTTCTGAGTTCTGACACATGTCTGGTTCTTCTTCACGGTTGGTCCTGATACAACCCTGTGTGGTTTACTGGCTCAAAGCTGCGAATAACTAACTAACTAACTATCTATCTATTTCTTCTTTCATGATGCTTTATGTCCAAAGAAACCCTAAGGCTTATTAGGGACGGGGCCCGGACCCAGGATGGCCACCTCGACTTTCACACAGTTCTGAGCTCTCGAATATATATATATGAACAAAATCACGTTTTATAGTATTGTCAACATAGGTCAAGAAGAAGACAAGACTACAGAGGTACGTACGACTGCAATTGCGGGCCGGCGATGTGCGCCCAATAACCTAGAACGACTGTTCGGTGCAGCAAGTGGGTGTAGGCCTACATTTCACTGACATGACGGAGATGAATTAGCTCTGCCAGCAAATTCAGCTTTCTTCCGCGTACGTTTACTCTGGTTTTTGAACAAGGTGTGCACACCTTCTTCACAATATGCGACACTCGCTTGACATCGGTTTCAGTACCTTTGGTTTCATACATATATGTGTGTGTGTGTGTGTGTGTGTGTGTGTGTGTGTGTGTGTGTGTGTGTGTGTGTGTGTGTGTGTGTGTGTGTGTGTGTGTGTGTGTAACTGAGTGCATCTGCACATTGTGTTTGTGTTGTTGTACTCTCTATGTCACTTTGTCAGTGTCTCTAGCTTTTTCTTCTGTTGGGTTTGGGGGAGGATTATGACGTCATTTGTAATAATTCTTGTACGTATGTTTTATGTATTGTTATTTTTGGACGTCACGGAGACAGTGCGAGATAAAGCGAGAGGGAATAACAACGACCTCTCGCATGTACCATCAAAAAGAAAAGAAGAAAATAAAATCAGGAACCTCTGGTTGTGGCTCGTTTGTTGTTTCTTACTTCCAACCTGCTACTTCTATCGACCTTTTACACACACACACACCACA
>OY757547.1:16318140-16342587 GCA_963584105.1 Alviniconcha strummeri
GGACAGGTTAATGTGAAGACAGAGAGGAATTGGCTTTGCCGGATACTCAAGATTTAATTCTCTCAATGTTGCTCGTGAGGTAAGTTTGAGGACAGGTTAGTGTGAAGACAGAGAGGAATTGGCTTTGCCGGATACTCAAGATTTAATTCTCTCAATGTTGCGCGTGAGGTAAGTTTGAGGACAGGTTAGTGTGAAGACAGAGAGGAATTGGCTTTGGATACTCTAGATTATTTTTTTTTTTTTTTTTTTTTATCTCAGCGTTGCGCGTGAGGCAAGTCTGAGGACAGGTTAGTGTGCAGACAGAGAGGAATTGGCTTTGGACACTCTAGATTTATTTATTTTCTCGCAGTGTTGCGCGTGAGGCAAGTCTGAGGACAGGCTAGTGTGCAGACAGAGAGGAATTGGCTTTGGACACTCTAGATTTAATTATTTTTTTCTCTCTCAGTGTTGCGCGTGAGGCAAGTCTGAGGACAGGTTAGTGTGCAGTCAGAGAGGAATTGGCTTTGGACACTCTAGATTTTTTTTTTTTTCTCTCAGTGTTGCGCGTGAGGCAAGTCTGAGGACAGGTTAGTGTGCAGACAGAGAGGAATTGGCTTTGGACACTCTAGATTTAAAAAAAATTCTCTCTCAGTGTTGCGCGTGAGGCAAGTCTGAGGACAGGTTAGTGTGCAGATAGTTGTCATTGTGAAGCACTAAGGGCTCGTCTGGAGATGAGGCGCTCAACAAGTGCTGATATAAAATAAAATCTGAAATAGAGGAATTTTTGCTTCGAATATTCCAGACTTTGTTTTCTAATAGGCCTATGTTGCATTTGAGGTAAGCTGAGGAATTTCGCTTTGGCTACTCAAGCTTTTATATTCTATATTCTACCATGTATAGAATGTTGCATTTGAGGTAAGCTGAGGAATTTCGCTTTGGCTACTCAAGATTTTATATCATATTCCACCATGTTGCGTTTGAGGTAAGCTAAAGTGAGGAGTGCAGATATATGGGCATTTACTTTGGATACCCCAGCGCTCCCCCCCCCCCCTCTCTCTCTCTCCCCCCCCCCCCCCCCCCCACAACGTTGCATCTGAAGAAAGAGAAGGACAATTAAATGTGCAAATGCGGATAGGAATTTCAAGTGCGTGGGATGCTCAAGCTTCTTCCTTTTTCTTTCTTTCTTCTTCTTCTTCTTTCTTGTTCCGCTACGTGGCATTTTAGATAAGGACCATTTAATGTGCAGTTTATACACGGGACGTTTCGTTGCTTGCTCAGGCTTTTGTTTTTCTTCTCTGCCACGTTGAAGACAAGCCGGACAAGCGTGCAATCTCAGTTTTGTTTTTGTTTTTCTCCTTTGGAATTCAGCAGTGCATACGAATCGGACAGTTCAGCCAAGTTGTCGTTGCTCTCGGTCCTCTTTGAAAAGTTTTAACGTGACGATGTAGTAAATCGGTTGCAAGTAAATCGTAATTATTAGGCTGTTTGTATAGTAACAAAACAGTGCCGTTTGAATACCACCAAGAGAAAAAGCGAACTGCAAATAACCCAGACCGTCACCGACATTTTATAGGTTACAAATTACGTATTATGTAAGATGTATGTGCTGTTATAGTTCTCACTGAACTGTGTGTGCTGTGTGTGTGTGTGTGTGTGTGTGTGTGTGTGTGTGTGTGTGTGTGTGTGTGTGTGTGTGTGTGTGTGTGTGTGTGTGTGTGTGTGTGTGTTTAAGGCCGCTCTTGACTCTTCTGAACGCGACAAAGCCCGCGTTTGAAACATGGGTGCGCTTCAGTTTCGTCCATCATGTCTTAGTTTTTCTTGCTGTTTAATAAATAAAGAAGAAGAAGAAGTCTATTCATTACCGCCAGCTCGCAGCTTTACTTCAACGATGATACATGATGCCCTCAAGGGTAGAACTGGAAATAAGGCACCCTACACTGATGTACAGCAGCTCCATGTAAACGCGAGTTAAAATCCAGTTTTAGAAGGGAAATCCGTCAAAATGTCCTTCCTTCGGTGACAGCTATGATTATGAAGAGCCGGCCTCGGCAGTAATGCTCAGCCCAGCGAGTGAAGGCAAAGCGGAAGGAGATAGTACAAAACTGGACCACCACCGTTGGAGATAGTGCAAAAAGGGACCACCACCGTTGGAGGTAGTGCAAAACTGGACCACCACCGTTGGACATAGTACAAAACTGGACCACCATCGTTGGAGATAGTACAAAACTGGACCACCACCGTTGGAGTCAGTACAAAACTGGACCACCATCGTTGGAGATAGAACAAAACTGGACCACCACCGTTGGACATAGTACAAAACTGGACCACCATCGTTGGAAATAGTACAAAACGGGACCACCACCGTTGGAGAGACTACAAAACTGGACCACCATCGTTGGAGATAGTACAAAACTGGACCACCACCGTTGGACATAGTACAAAACTGGACCACCACCGTTGGACATAGTACAAAACTGGACCACCATCGTTGGAGATAGTACAAAACTGGACCACCACCGTTGGAGACAGTACAAAACTGGACCACCACCGTTGGACATAGTACAAAACGGGACCACCATCGTTGGAGATAGTACAAAACTGGACCACCACCGTTGGACATAGTACAAAACTGGACCACCATCGTTGGAGATAGTACAAAACTGGACCACCACCGTTGGAGACAGTACAAAACTGGACCACCATCGTTGGAGATAGTACAAAACTGGACCACCACCGTTGGACATAGTACAAAACGGGACCACCATCGTTGGAGATAGTACAAAACTGGACCACCACCGTTGGACATAGTACAAAACTGGACCACCACCGTTGGACATAGTACAAAACTGGACCACCATCGTTGGAGATAGTACAAAACTGGACCACCATCGTTGGAGATAGTACAAAACTGGACCACCATCGTTGGAGATAGTACAAAACTGGACCACCACCGTTGGACATAGTGCAAAACTGGACCACCATCGTTGGAGATAGTACAAAACGGGACCACCACCGTTTCCTCTTTATCAGCGTTGCCGGTTTCTGCTCTCGTTGTTGTTGGTGGTGATCGTTTTTACTATAGCGCTGTTCTTCGTTCTCGAGCAGACTCACCGCGCTACTATGTGATTCCACATTATTTTTATAGCGCTTTTTTTAATATCCACCGCAGTGGTGTACTCAAGTTATTGCACTGACATGGCTGGTGCCACATGAAGCTGCTGCAATCTTGGCGCGTTCTGTGTACACCCTACAACCATGCATCATGTCACTCCATGCCGCGGCAAAGCTACATACGTGAAGTATATGCGCGTTTATCTGTAACCTGCCACCTGCACTTTTGGCAGAATGACCAGGATCTTTTACGTGCTGCTACTGCGGTAACGCAGAGGTGGAACAGATACCGAAATAAGAGTCAGCACAGAACTGACCCTGGAGAAGACAATTCTCCCGCCGCTACTGCAGGGACTCGAACCCGCGACCTTTCAGTCACGAGTCTGGAGCTCTACCACTGAGCTGTCCCAGTCCCCTTAGTCCCATAACGGAGTGCGCTTGTCACACATAAATAACTAAACATTGATTGAAGCGGGTCAACCACCAACCTACAGAAAGAAACGCAGACAGACTGACAGACACACAAAAGGCTATGTATACATAATCATATGTATATATTATACCCGAGGACAGGTGAGAGAGAAACAGAGTAACAAGTAGTTTTTGGTATACTTCAAACCGTCCTAACTGACACTCGTGGACATATGCCGTTCGCAGCACTCGACCTCTCAGTAAACAAAGGGTTAACAACGCTTGACAGCGGTGGCCTAGGGTCTTGCGTAGTACATTTCTCGGTTAAGGGGTGAAATGATCATGCGGGGAAAGTACTTGACCGCAGCGGCTTGGGCGACAGAGAGACTGTTTCTGACAGAGCCCAGGAGCTGTGGGACAGTCGAGGTGGACGTCCTCTAATAGTCCGTACGGTCTCTAGCTCTGTCGACGTAAAGCAACAGTGAACTGAACAATGCTGTCTGAGCTCAGGAGCTGTGTGGGAGTCGAGGTAGACGTCCTGGGCGTCTTGGGTCTCTGATAGTTTGTGCGGTCTCTGTGGACGTAAAGCAACATTTGAAGAACTGGTTTTGGCCGGTTCGAATCCCAGGTTCGGGTAGAACTTGCCTTTCCCCTAAATGCTGTGATCAGGGTGTAGATACCAGTGCTCGTGTATCGCATTGCACTCCGTGGTTTTCGTGAACACCTCATGTCTTTCGGATGAGACTCTGAACTGAAGTGCCCCGTGTATACAGCCTACGCATGCAAAAAGATCACGGACGCACGTTAAAGATCCTGCAGTCCGAGGCAGAGTTCGGTGGGTTATGGAAACACCCAAATAACCCAGTAAGCACAGCCATATGTCTCACCTTTAGTGTCGAAGCTTGAACACAGTACCGGAGAGGAAGACGAATTGTAATCCTCTCCATCAGTGACAGCAGAGAACTAGTAGGGACTGAAGTTCCAGGACTAAATCATCAAGTTTCAAAGGGAACTCGAACTCAAAAACTTTATTTTGCAAGGGTTGTAGTTTAGGTCCATTCAAAAACCTAACAACTAGTCTTCACTAAGGGAGTCAGAGGGAACCTAATAACCCTACCGTGTCGCCACGAGAATGATTCTGCATTCAGATGGGCAGCAATGTCACTCCATGTTGCTGTTGTGAAGTTGGGGGCGCTTGAAGTCACGGGGCAGTAATGTGAGGATGGCTGGAGTGTGGGTCACACAGTGCCAACTTGCGATGCAAGTCGACTTGATCATATCCCAGATGAGCTGTTAAAAACTCAAGCTGTGACATGTTGATAGGCCTTCCATTTCATTCCCCCCGAGGGCCACAGCGAAAGTAGATTAGGTCGTTTAGTTCAATGTAATTAATAATATTTAACATGTAATCATTGTCCAGCACGTGCTGTTAATAACTGTGTAGTGCGTGCGCGCGGAAGTGTGTGTCAGTGTGTTTGTGCGTGCGCGTGCATATGTTTTTGCGTTGCGTGCGGTTAAACTATGTAAATCATGTTTATAGCTTTGATGCGTGCTTTGTTTCATTGTTTCGACTGAAATACCATACAACCACACCGCCGTTGACCTCAAAGTTGCTGCTGCATTTCAATGAACCGAGGTTAGAGCAACTGGGCTGTTTCATTACTATACTTTGTCCCGAAGACAGTGACCCTGTGCGGTTGACAGGACGTTAAAACTCCAACTACTAGCTAACTGCTTCGTTACCGAAAGAGGTACGAGGGTGAACTCATCGACCACAAGCTTCTCAAGAGACAGGCGAGCCGATGAAGCTAAATGAGTCGCCCCTGGCTCCGTCAGCTTTACCACTAGTTTACCAAACGAGCTTACACCAAAGAGAATAAACACAAAAATCTCTGCTTACGCCTCGGCGTCGGTCTTCAGGTGTCTACGGACAGTAGATGTCTGTATCAGCACAGTCCGCTTCATGCTTTGCGTGATGCTGTTTGCAGCGGCTCCCACCTGGAGATGGAGAAGGGCGGCGGGTCGGACAGCGACAGGGACCCGGTGACGGGGCTGACCGCCAAGGACCGTGACGCCATCCGCTCCAGCTGGGCCATGGTCAGCAAGGACATGCAGGCCAACGGCACCACCCTCATGATCAGGTCAGTCAGTGTTCAGGCAATCATGTCAGATCAGTCGGGTCATAAGTCAGTATTATGGAACGATCAGGCCAACGGCACCACCCTCATGATCAGGTCAGTCAATGTTATGGGACGTTCGGGCAATCAGGTCAGATCAGTCGGGTCATAAGTGAGTGTTATGGAACGATCAGGCCAGCGGCACCACCCTCGTGATCAGGTCAATCGGTGTTAATGGACGTTCAGGTTAACGGCACCACCCTCATGATCAGGTCAGTCAATGTTAATGGACGTTCAGGTTAATGGCACCACTTTCATGATCAGGTCAGTCAGGGTTAATGGACGTTCAGGTTAACGGCACTACCTTCATGATCAGGTCAGTCAATGTTATGGGACGTTCAGGCAATCAGGTCAGATCAGTCGGGTCATAAGTCAATATTATGGAACATTCAGGCTAACGGCACCACCCTCATGATCAAGTCAGTCAAGTCGTAAGTTAAAGTTATAAGACGTTCAAGCGAACGACGCCTCCCTCGTGATCAGGTCGGTCAAGTCATAAGTTAATGTGGGGCGTTCAGCCTAACAGCATCACCCTCATGATCTGCCAATCAAGTCGTAAGTTAATGTTATATGACGTACAGTCTAACGGCACCACCCTTCGTGATCAGGTCAGTCCAACCACAGGTTAATGTTATAAGACGTTGAGGCTAACAGGACCACCTTCGTGATCAGGTCAGTCAAGTCGTAAGTTATGTTATAAGACGTCCAGGCTAACAGAACCACCTTCAGGTCAGTCAAGTTGTAAGTTAATGTCATAAGACGTTCAGGCTAACAGAACCACCTTCGTGATGAGGTCAGTCAGGTCATAAGTTAATGTAATAAGACGTTCAGGCTAACAGAACCACCTTCGTGATCAGGTCAGTCAAGTCGAAAGTTATGATACGGGTCACCACATGTCTCAGATTAGCAAGGACGCCCAGTGTCTCAGGTTGTTGTTTTTGTTAGACAAATTGGTGCATCGTTGTATGGTGTACAAGGAACGCGTCGAGACGGCAGCAGTTTCACGTGGCACCACCCATGTAACAACCAAACAGCGTTGAAAGTACAGGGCTTCGGTGCATATTCAAAACGCGCTATAGAGGGCTGGTCACTCATTTAGAATCACATGCGACAAGAGCGCAGTGAGTACGCTCGACAGCGGAGAATAGCGCTATATAAAAGCATCAACAGCAATAACAACAACAAATGATTGATATCAGCAGCTGCAGGAGAGAAGACGAGATTTACACACCACAAGCCACTTCAGTTTGCAACAACGTAAACTTGTTACACGTTTGATAGCGGCTAAAACGGAACGAAAAGCCAGGCGCAATAATGACGGTGTTTCGATTCCCTGGTGCAGAGTCTCTAACTGTGTTCGTAGAATTAAAGCCCCCTGTGTGCAGTCGCTTGCATCTACATTCATGTTGTGCGCACGGCACGTTAACAGGCTCAACCCCTGGCCGCTATACAACTGCAGTGTTGGACCACTGAGCTAAAAGTTTGGTTTCGGGCTCACGGAAATGCTGCACACTCACACTGGTAGGAATGGGTAGCGCTGCCCTTGCGACTGCTGTAGCCTTATAATGTACTGTAAAAGAGTATCACTTTTATAAGGCGCTTACACTTAACGTGAGCCCAAAGCGCACGATACAAAAACAACAAGGTGAACAAAATATATACACGATCTAGAGCACAATTAACGCTACTAATTACGTAAATACACCACAACACTTCATTTAAGATCGTTCTCATCACTTTCAACACACACACACACACACACACACACACACACACACACACACACACACACACACACACACACACACACACACACACACACACACACACACACACACACTCATCACACACACACACTCATCACACACACACACACACACACACACACACACACACACACACACACACACACACACACACACACACACACACACACACACACACACCAGGTAAGGCGACCCCCCCCCCTCCTCCTCCTCCTCCAACGGTTGTTGCAGCTGCATTGAATGTGCACTTGGTCTTCACAAGCGTACACTTTGCAGCGACAAAATGTTTTCAGCTGCAACTCGGCCTCACCAAATTGTTGCAGTTACACTACAGCCGCCGGTAACAGCTTTAGTCCACGCGGTACATTTCTTTACGAGGTGATCTTTTTCTCTCACTGTCGCGCCATAAACTCCTAGACGAACCAGTTTAGATCTTTTTGCCTCCGCCCTCATTTTTTTTTAACACATTACCCGCTGTGCTGAGGTCTTCAGGCCGTAATGTATACTCAGACTCCCCGCATCTCAGTCTCGCTGGCCGCCTGTACTGTTCCAGCACGATAAGGTTAACGATGCCATCAGGGCGGTTTATTTATTCTTCCCGTTGCATGCTGGGATGATGGCCAGCGCAGGCAAGTCGTATCGCGACGAAAACTCGCTATGAGAGTCTCCTTCAGTGTGTCTTCGCGTCTTGTAACGACCTTCACGGAACTGGCAATGACGTCATCTCAAGGGAGCTAATCTCCGTGTGTCAGACAGAGTGGTCTGGTGGAATCATTGCAGGTGTCGGCCTTCACTGCAACAAAATGTCGTAGCGGAAAGTACTCGTGCCCCGGCCTCGCGAGGATCTGAAAGTCGTGCACGAATCGCTCACATCTGGTTCCCCGGCCCAGCGCGTGGGTTTCTTTTGTTTAAAAGTCAACGCGTGTGACTGAAACGTCTGCACAAGCAGTGCCGACCATTTTTATGCAAGGTTCGGATTAGCAAAACGTGGAATACATATAAAACAAAGTGTTGAGTGCCACCATTCACAGAGAGAGAGAGAGAGAGAGAGAGAGAGAGAGAGAGAGAGAGAGAGAGAGAGAGAGAGAGGCACGCACGCACGCACACACACACACACACACACACACACACACACACACACACACACACACACACACACACACACACACACACACACACACACACAGAAGATTCAGAAAGAACATAACCTAGGCCCATTTCCCGGGGAACAAATGCGCACTGCCTCCTTTTATTCCATTCAGACGAGTTCTTTGGCGTGTGTAAGATTTAAAACGTAGGACATATATATATTAGAGGCTATTTGCCTAACAACAGACCACTCTTTTCTTAAAGTTGTGTTCCTTAACGAGTACAAGGCCTTCGGCTTATTCAACCGCGTGCACCTTTTTGAAAATAGGACGTTCACCTTCCCACGACGGACTGAATTAAAACAAATTCATAAACACCACGTTCTCATAACACCTCAATGTTTTTGTCATCCAGATTTTTCGAAGAGTATCCCGACAACCAGGATTTTTTCACCGAGTTTCGCGACCTCAACCGCAAGGAGCTGCGCGACAGCACAGGGCTGCAGCAGCACGCGATGCGGGTCATGCGCGCGCTCGCGTGCATCGTGGACAGCATAGACGATGCTCACGTGCTCATCAGTGTTCTGCACAAGACGGTGGACAGCCACCTCACCAGGGGCATCCGCGTGTCCCAGTTCACTGTGAGTTGTTCACGTCGTGTGCGAGTGTTCACGTCGTGTGTGAGTGTCCCTGTCGTGTGTTCACGTCGTGTGCGAGTGTTCACGTCGTGTGCGAGTGTTCACGTCGTGTGCGAGTGTTCACGTCGTGTGTGAGTGTCCACGTCGTGCGTGAGTGTTCACTTCGTGTGTGAGTGTTTCACGTCGTGTGTGTTCATGTCGTGTGTGAATGTTCACATCGTGTGCGAATGCTCATGTCGTGTGTGAGTGCTCACGTCGTGTGTGAGTGTTCACGTGTGTAAGTGGTTCCCCCCGTCGTGTGCGAGTGTAAGTGGTTTCCCCAGTAGTGTGCTTATGTTTACTGTTAGTGTTCACATCGTGTGTGTCTGTTCACTGCTAGCGTTCACATCGTATGTGGGTGTCACTGTGCGTTTACTGTCAGTGTCCACGTCGTGTGTGTGTGTGTCAGTGTATGTTTACTGTCGGTGTTCACGTCGCGCGTGCGTGCGTGCGTGCGTGCGTGCGCGCGCGCGAGCGTGCGTGCGTGTGTGTGTGTGTGTGTGTGTGTGTGTGTGTGTGTGTGTGTGTGTGTGTGTGTGTGTGTGTGTGATATTGTTTTAATTGCTTTATGTGGTACTTAAATTGTTTTAATTATATTACTTTGTCAAAGTAAGACACTTTTGTTGGTGGTGGTGTTTGTTGTATTGTTCTCTTATGTGTTATTATTTTACGAGCCCACAACATAATTGCCCCTTGTGGGATGATTAAAGTTTTTGAATTTGAATTTGGTGTCAGTCTTTGCGTCGTATGTGAGTGTTCAGGACATGATTGTTCACGGCGTGTGTGAGTGTTTACGTGGCGTGCTGTGTTTTTGTTTTGTTTTGTCTTGTTTTACAGGAACTGTTTGATTTGTTGCTTTATTCCAGGAAAACGACATGATGGGTTTTTACAGGAGCTGTTTGACGCGCTGGGTTTTTACAGGTGTTGACGTGCTGGGTTTTACAGGAGGTGTTGACGTGCTGGGTTTTTACAGGTGGTGTTTGACGTACTGGGTTTATAATAATAATACACATTTATCATGCGCTCATAAACGCCCTGAGCGCTCACATGATACATATTAACCTAAATATGATATTCTATACACATGTAGAGGATAGTCCTACCAAAACAATTTACATAAAGTATTATAAAAAATAAAAATAAATTAAAAAACGCACAATACACACACACACACACACACACACACACACACACACACACACACACACACACACACACACACACACACACACACACACACACACACACACACACACACACACACACATACACTCACACACATTGACTGTAGCAGAAACTGGGTACTGATATTAGTTAGGATGGAAATACTGTGAGAAGAGGAAGGTTTTCAGTTTGTTTGGCTTTAAAGATGACAGGGTTGAGCTGTTGACGTGCTGGGTTTTAGGAGCTGTTTGACGTGCTGGGTTTTACAGGAGGTGTTGACTTACTGGGTTTTTACAGGTGTGTTTGACGTGCTAGGTTTCAGGACCTGTTTGACGTGCTGGGTTTTAGGAACTATTTGATGTGCTGGGTTTTTACAGGAGCTGTTTGACGTGCTGGGTTTCATGAGCAGATTGACGTACTGGTTTTCAGGAGTTGTTTGACGTGCTGGACTTCAGGAGCAGTTTGACGTGCTGGGTTTCATCTGTTTGACGTACTGGGTCTCAGGAGCTGTTTGACGTGCTGGACTTCAGGAGCAGTTTGACGTGCTGGGTTTCAGCTGTTTGACGTGCTGGGTCTCAGGAGCTGTTTGACGTGCTGGGTTTCAGGAGCTGTTTGACGTGCTGGGTCTCAGGAGCTGTTTGACGTGCTGGGTTTCAGGAGCTGTTTGACGTCCTGGGTTTCAGGAGCTGTTTGACATGCTGGTTCAGGAGCTGTTTGACGTGCTGGGTTTCAGGAGCTGTTTGACGTGTTCGCGCGGTTCCTGGCTGACGGCTCGGGGAGCAGTTCACGGCCGACATGGCGACGGCGTGGCAGACGGCAGCCGCCGCCATCCTGGCCGTTGTGGAGGCCAGGATGAAGGAGCAGCTCATCGCCCAGTCGGCGCCGCCGTCGGAGTCTCAAACATCGGTAAGCGGGCCTCAGAGCCGACTGGAATTATTTCATCGGCGCTATACTCTAGCGCATCAGAAACCCTCGCTGGACCCTGTCGGCAGGAACTGAAAAACAGTGGTAGCTCCAGGCCCGGTCAGCCACATTCACCGTTCGCGAGGCCCCCGTGTTTAAACAAAAATTTGTTCCAAAGTAAAGATACAGTGACTGGTTATGGCTCATCAGCAAGATTTCTGCTTACAGGCGGTGAGCTCATTTACATATCGTTGAGAAAAAAGAAAGAAAAAAAAAAAGGAACATGTAATAATAGTAAATACGTTTTCACCAAGCTAACAATAAATGAGACATAACAAAAAAAACCAAGAGGAAACAAGGATACAATCAATCAAACAAACAAAAAATTTGTCAAAACAACTATAGTTAAAAAATAAAATAAAAGCAATGTCACGTATATATGGTGGCGTGTAAGAGAGCAGACTCCAAACACTGGTTTACTGCTTTCTTCCTTCAGCCACGGCTATAACTGATTACGCCATAGGTCTCGAAAAACTGTCAGCTAACGGACAATTTTTCGTTGGTGTTGAAATGGCCGTGAGTTAGTAACAGAAAACTCGGGTTATATCAGGCGTTTCAAACTCTCACAACCACTCACGTTGCTTACGCCAGCACAAATAAAACCAAAAGCGTTTAAACCGAGACGGAACTCTTCTTCTTTCTTCTTTTTTCTTTCTTTTCACCTGTGGTGAGACCCGATCAGAGGCTCTGGACTTTGCCATTACTGGCATCTTATTGTCCTTGGCTAAGGCAAAATATCTGCTGTGGTAAGAGTACTCCTGTTCCATGTCAGGATTACTTTCAACTACTGTTAGTAACCTTCATGACAAAAAACAACAACCCTCCGTTGTTGAACTCCACGAAGGGGGTTAGGGGGTGGGGGGGGGGGGGGGGGGGGCAGTGCATTTATATACTGTACGACAGTATGTACAGGTTGTTGTTCTTGACCGCTCTTATATAGCGCTGTTCTCCGCTCTCGAGCAGACTCACTGCGCTCACACGCAAGTGTTTGGAACCGCTGCCTTCTCACCCGACACTGGGCGAACCTCAGTCAGGGCTCTTAGAAGATTCGAACCCTCGATCGCTGGCGTGAGAGCCTGGAGTGTTGACCATTAGACCACGGGGCTGTCGGAGAAACGGGGCCGCAGTTAATCTGATATCACCCTCCCTTTACTTGACACAGCGACTCTTTCGCTTCAGTAATTTTCAGCGCTGTTTTGACTGGCGAAAGAGGTGTTAGCCACACAATAGGCACGGTATTATCCACACAATAGGTACGACGGACCCGTCGTGTACCAAGGAATCATTCACACCAAATTTCATCCCAGTAGATTCATTTGGTCTGCCGGTCGAGGCCAAATCATTCATGGCTTTCACACTGACAGACACTCTTCCTTATTTGTAAGGTAATTGGCATGGAATGGAAATTGGCTTTTAACGCCCAGTCAACCATGACGGTTACATCAGGGCGAATATAAGATAACTGTCTAAAGCATGCATATGACTGTCTTTAACATCGCCCTGATATAACCGTACTGGTTGACTGGGAGTAAAAAAAAAATAAAAAAATAAAAAAGAGCTGCTACGTACTGACTGATCTATATCTTTTTTGAAATGTTTGTAATAATTAAGCTCCAACGTTAAAAAGAAATCACTCCCCCCCCCCCCCCCCCCCCCCCTTCTCACCTTTCTGTCACTCTTCTGTGCCATTTAAGTTTTACGTCATGTAATATTCATGACATCACACCCATTTCACGTCATTGTCATGCAGACATTCTTCCAAGCACTGAACACAAAAAACAGCATAACTCAACCTAAAGCAGATAAGTGTCTATATCTCATTGCTCACCGCTTAACTGTTGTTTAAGTGTCCTTTTTTAGTTAATGAAGGGGATTACCCCGATAATGCGCATGCTGTGTTTTGTCCTAATAATAGCATTCTTTTGAACCTTGTGTGTGTGTGTGGGGGGGGGGGGGGGGGCGTGCGTGCGTGCGTGCGTGCGTGCGTGCGTGTGTGTGTGTGTGGGTGTGTGTGTGTGTGTGTGTGTGTGTGTGTGTGTGTGTGTGTGTGTGTGTGCGAGAGAGAGAGAGAGAGAGAGGGGGGTGTGTGTGTGTGTGTGTGTGTGTGTGTGTGTGTGTGTGTGTGTGTGTGTGTGAGTGTGTGTGTGTGTGTGTGTGTGTGTGTGTGTGTGTATGTGACTAAATGAGCGTATCCTTATGTCTTTGTAACCGCTCTGGGCTCTTACGAAACGGGGCGCCATAAATAATCTGTTATTATTTGAAATGTCTCGGTTTCTTTTTCAGTGAGCGTGCTTAGATGGGCAACAAGCAGGACAACAACCACACTGCCAGAAGGGTGACCACACGCTGACCAGCTACAGTATTGCCTACCTCATGTCCCCAAGCACACAGGCGGTCATCGTCTTCTTTACTGTGCGCTCACCGGCTTCAGTGGCTGGGAACGGGCTGACGGATTGAACAAAGTGTACATAGGCGTATGCTACTATTTTTTGTTGTGTTTTTTTTTTTACTAACTCCTAGGCGGCACGGGTCCGGGAATATCGTCTTTGTTTGCCTGCCAATGAAATGACAGCTGTGGGGAAGTGAACATGACTACATCGTCATGCGTCATACCGTTTGATTGTAGAGTGTTGTGTGGTAAGTAGCTCTTCGTCGTGGTAATGTTGGACATATCACTGAGAGAAACTGAGAAACTGCATTCACTGAGGCGTCATCCCATGTATTTGATTGTAGCATGTTGTGTCGTAGCTCTTCGTCGATGTAGTTTTGGACATATCTCTGAGAGAAACTGCGTTCACCGAGACGTCATACCGTATATTTGATCGTAGAGTGTTGTGTCGTAGCTCTTCGTCGATGTAGTTTTGGACATATCTCTGAGAGAAACTGCGTTCACCGAGACGTCATACCGTATATTTGATCGTAGAGTGTTGTGTAGTAGCTCTTCGTCGTTGTAGTTTTGGACATATCTCTGAGAGAAACTGCGTTCACCGAGACGTCATACCGTATATTTGATCGTAGAGTGTTGTGTAGTAGCTCTTCGTCGTTGTAGTTTTGGACATAATTATCACTGAGAGAAACTGAGAAACTGCATTCACTGAGGTGTCGTACTTTATACATTTGATTGCAGAGTGCTGTGTAGTGGCTCGTCGTCATCGTTTTAATTTTGGACGTCACTGAGACAGAGAAACTGTATTCACAGAGAAGTTCGGGCACTAGGAGAATGGGATTATTCGGTGCGGCTTTCCATCTACTGTCTATACATATTACTGAGTTCATCTCACAGTATGAACCAGCCTGGCGTATATAAGGACGGTTTGAAACGGCATCATTTTTGGGTGTGACATTGGTGGGGTTTATCCACCTTGTCTTAATTTACTCACATGCCAGGTAATAGGTATCGTAGCTGGCTGGGGTCTCTGTTGTTGTGTCCCTTGTTACCGCGAGTGACGTGCCCCTTGGCTTGTTGATTCTGGACTGAAATACCTAATGCACCTCGATTTTCTGAAATGAAATATCTTCAACATTTTGTATCTGATTGAACTTGGATAACGTCAACGTTTGTAAATCAACAAAGTTTTGTTGTTGTTGTTGTTGTTGTTGTTGTTGTTTTTGAGTGAGGGTGCAACGCCATGTGTAACGCCGTCCAACCCTTTTATTCACAGTGCTGGCAGTTAGAGGGAAAGAAAAGAAACCTGTGCTGAAAACCAGCACATACATAATGAAAACTGTGGCATGTAAAAAACAAAAGGGAGGTAACTAGCGCTTGAAAGACGTCACACGAGCACAGCAACAAAGACCTGGATCGCCTTAGGGTAACTCACCTGGCATGCGAGTATAATTATACAAGGTACATAAAATCCACCAATGGTACATCCTCGAATTACACCCTCCGCTGAGCATTCGGGTAGAGAGAACACACAGCTTTTTGTTATGGCTAGGAACCGCAGTACTTATTGCCTGGCATTCAGGCAGATCAAGGCTTTGATGGTCGACGTCTTTCCCCGCCTTCTTCCCCAGATAAATATTGTCGCAAGAAAAATTATTAAAAAAATGATGGTGGATAATGTGCGTTAAAAATGGCATAGATTATGCAACGCTCACCGCCCCGAAACAACTGACACCAGCGAAACAATAAGATAAAGTAAAATTAAGAAAAACTGTCGTTATTTACGCTTGAAAGTCTTACACATATTTCGATAACTTTTTTTAAAATTCAGTTTCAAAGCAGCAGTTCGTAACTGCTATGTATCATTGCCAGGGGGACCCTGCCCACGTCCCTCCTCCCCCCGCCCGAAAAAAAAAAAAATGAAGAAAAAAAATAAGAAACAACCAAAAAAACAAACTTAAAAAAAAATGAAAAGAAGAAGAAGAAGAAAACAAAATCAATCAAACAAAACAACAACAAACAAAAAAGGAAAAACCAACCAACAAACAAAAGAAAAACACCCCCAAAAACAACAACAGCAACAAAATCGAACTTA
This sequence comes from Alviniconcha strummeri, assembly GCA_963584105.1. Classification (NCBI taxonomy): domain Eukaryota; kingdom Metazoa; phylum Mollusca; class Gastropoda; family Provannidae; genus Alviniconcha; species Alviniconcha strummeri. The sequence continues at coordinate 16,333,958 of OY757547.1, forward strand.
CAGCTGAAACGTTAACAACATCACTGTAATATATTACAGTGCAATGCTTTTTAATTGACGTACTCTAAACGCATTAAGTCAGTCACTGTGTTCTGTTGTGTGTTGTTGTTTGTTGTTAGTTATTTTCAGTGGTACAGTATCTTATAAACGTGTAGTTGTAAATGTGTTCCATTCAGTGTCGATCATACCGTAGCTGTATAATGGCTATTTTGAATTTTGCGACTCACCTTTTAATGTGATTCAAGAATAGCAGGCTATCGTGCCTGAACATGTGCAGCTGACTGTCGTTATTTTAGTGACAGCATACTTGGGTCTGTTGCGGGTGGGGAGAGGTTGGTACACTTGTTGCCAACAGTCTTTAGTGACGCGATACTGAGTTCTCTTTTTTTGGTATTTGGCTTTTTTTCTCGTATCTGTATGATGGTGGCCTCCTGTTCCATGTTCACACACACACACACACACACACACACACACACACACACACACACACACACACACACACACACACACACACACACACACACACACACACACACACACACACACACGCACGCACCTACGCACCTACGCACACGCACGCACCTACGCACGCGCACACACGACGCACGCACGCACACACACACACACACACACACACACACACACACACACACACACACACACACACACATACACACACACACACACACACACACACAAGCCAAACTATATATTGATTTGTGGACAGGAAGACAATAAATATTTCGTGGACAGGACGTCACGGCTAGTTTGTTAACAGGAAGTCAAGCTAGTTTGTAGACAGGAAGACAACGCTAGTTTGTGGACAGGAAGTCATCAGGAACTATTTTGTGAACAGAAAGTCTGCGCTGTTTTGTGGACAGAATTACTAGCTATTTTGCAGACAGGAAAAAAGCCAGTGGTATTTGTGAACGGAAAGTCAAAGCGGTTTTTGTGGACAGCAAGTCAATGTTATTTTGTGGACAGAATTACAAGCTGTTTTGTAGACTGGAAGAAATCCAGCGCTATTTTATGAACAGAAAGTCGAAGCGGTTTTGTGGACATTAAGTCAATGTTATTTTGTGGACGAGAGTCATTGCTGTTTTCTGGATAAGAAGTCAATGTTATTTTGTGGACGAGAGTCATTGCTGTTTTGTAGACAGGAAGTCATCAGAAACGATTTTGCGAACAGGAAGTCAGTGTTATTTCCTGGACAGAAAATCAAGCTATTTTGTGGGCAGGATTTGTGCACAGAATGTCAAAGCGGTTTTGTGGACAGAGTCAACACTATTTTGTGGACGGGACATCGGTACTGCGTCGTGGGCAGAAAGCGAACGCTGTTTTGTGGAGAAAAGATCAATGCCTTTGGCAGAAATGTCGGTCGGACAAAGGACCACTCTTTGATCTGGCACCTTTTGTCTGGGTTAGCCGGCAGAGAAACTATTACCCGTTTTTCTTTTGACATTGACCTCTTCTGTAACACATTTTAAAATGATTTATGTAATCTGTACAGCCGATTGTGCATAGGTAGCGTCGACCTGAGGTCCCAGACCCAAATAAAACACTTATAAATGTTGTATAATTATGTTGTATTCTCAATGTGTTGTGCAAGCCGTGCACATTGTACCCACTGTGACATCGCAAAAGCTTGAGGGAAAGTTTTGATTTTAGACAATGCTGAGAACTGTCCGGTTTCACAAACAACCGGAGAATTTAAAAGGGATTCGCGGTCTGCGATAACCAAAGAATTGAAGTGCTGCAGGTGTGTTTTTGCTAGTAATGCATGCACTTTATCCTGAAAGTCTTCTTTCTTCACTATTTTGATGGTATTTTTACAATTTATTGAAACTCTTTCACAAAAGTAAGACATAAACTTTATACAAGTATTACATACATTGGGCTTTATTTCTTTTGCTATTAAACTTTAGAATCTTATTTTTCTATCAGACATTGAAAACACTGGAAGTTAGTATTCGTTTACAAAATACTGGATGTCTGTAGAAGTACTGAAACATTGTTACTTGTACATATTACAGTATTCTGTATCATGATGCTGTGCAATAAATTGTCGGACAGTATAACCATTCGCCTTTGTTCTGTTCCATGTTGTACTGAAGTGAACGAAGAAATGCTGAAGGTGGCTATACACATGCAAAAAAGATCACATACATACGTTACAGATCCTAGAGTCCATGTCAGAGTTCGGTGGATTATGGAAACACCAAAACAGCCTGCGTTAAAAAAAAAAAAAAAAAAAAAATCAACAACAAAAAACAACAAAAACATGAGAGCAGAGAACTGCGCTGTGTGAAAAGCGATAAGTGATAGTTATGTAGATTTACTCATGTTTTGAAATACCACATCTTCAAGCTATCCTATTGGTTCTGTCTCTCTGTCTGTCTCTGTCTGTCTCTGTCTGTCTGTCTGTCTGTCTGTCTGTCTGTCTGTCTGTCTGTCTGTCTGTCTGTCTCTCTCTCTCTCTCTCTCTCTCTCTCTCTCTCTCTCTCTCTCTCTCTCTCTCTCTCTCTCTCTCTCTCTCTCTCTCTCTGTCTCTCTGTGCTCTTTGTAATGGACTATGTGTTCCAGTTCGGAGAAATAGCACATACGAGTACGTTATTATGATTCTTTGTATTACTGATTATTATGCGCCGATTTCAACGGCTGCCTCAGCGAATTGAGCGTTCAGGTTAATGGAATCAAGCAAGGTGATAAAAGCTTCACTCACCAAGTTGAGCCGCCAGGTCTCGGGACGAAGTCACAGTCAAATCGCTCAAACCTTAGGCCTACTTTCAGCCGGCTCGCACAAACCTTTTGTCAAGTCACGTCTCCCTTACAGAAAACTGGCCAAAATCATTTCCGAGCTTATAGCCTCTCAATTTAATGTATTTATTAATGTGTGTGCGTAGGTTTGAATGTGGTGGTGGTGGTGGTGGTGGATGTGTGAGGTAGATGTTTTGCTCTTTATTTTCTAACGGGTAAGGCTTGAACAATTTGATGCCCTTCCTATTAACAAATATTTGTGCACTTTTTTAAAGTGTAAATATTTCATTTTAAAGGTCAGAGGGCTCAGTTTTTAGTTTTTATATTTTTATAATCTCTCAGTAGCCAGTAACACGTACCATTGTCCATCGCTTTCGGTGGTCATGAGTGGGTAGTCGCCGGACTGTGTCTTCCACGTGTAGACACCCGATTTATTTTCGGGGAACACAGCAGCTACTGCTTAAGTTAGACTGAACTAAGTTATATGTTCCTGTCAGAAATTTGCCTCGAAACACCATGAATGTGACATGTAAAAGGAAAGGAAAAAACAAAAACAAAAAACTGAGAACAGCAACAACAAAAATAACACACACACACACACACACACACACACACACACACACACACACACACACACACACACACACACACACACACACACACACACACACACACACACACACACATACACACACACACACACACACACACACACACACACAAGCACGCGACAAAACAATAACAAAACCCACATGTAGGTGACAAAATCGTTGCCGCACAGTGACATGATGTTTGTCACGTTGGTATCTGATGGACTTCCGCGGCTTTATTGGCGCCTTAGAGACACTGTCCAATACTGAAACATCGAAGTTCAATGTCACCGGCTTCGTTCAATGTCACCGGCTTTAACGTCCACAGAGCTTCGTCCACCGGCTTCGTTCAATGTCACCGGCTTTAATGTCCACAGAGATCGTACGGGCTATTAAGGACGTGGAGCCCAGGACGGCCACCTCGTCTTTCAAACCGCAGCTCCTGAGGTCTGAAACTATAGGTCAAGTTCAAGTTTAGTGCTGATTTACGTCCACAGAGACCGTACGAACTATTGAGAGACGGCCATTTCAGTCGACTTTCACACAGCTCCCGAGCTCTGACTTTTCAAATGAAGCGTTTTACTCTTTGCTCAGTTTTAGGCGGAGACTGGTCAGCTTCGTTTGCATTGTTGTCTCTCTGCAGCCCGCCGAAAAATGTCGATTGTTCCCCCTTTGAGTAATTAACCCATCGTGGCGGAAAAGCCGGAACTCCGGCGCTGTATAGGGGACACAACCTGTCGAAGTGTCCTAGTCTTCGGCTTTCAGAGACTTCTCCTTTGCCGCCCCTGATCACAGTCAGCCTCCGACACAGAAAACAGAATGGCGTTCCGCGTCTGCATTTATTCTACTGAGGAGCTTCAAATTTAGCAAGAAGAACCTTGACTGTCAGGACGGGGATCAGGTTATTTCTTCCGGTTTTGTGTTGGCTGGAATTCAGGACTGAGCACTGTCTCAGATGCAAACTGCTAGCACTGGTTTACGACATGTCCCTTCTCCAGAGGAAGGTGCCGGAAAGCGATGCTGGGAGTGGTCTCAAGATGATGATAGTCTCGGCGTGCCTGTTGCACTGGGCATGATTCCCGCAGACGGCCACGTTTGCTGTCCGGCTGATGATGATTATGTGGGGCTGCGAGTAAGTAAGTGAACATGGTGTTTAACGTCCACAGCCGAAACCATGAGGCTTATCATTAGGGACACACACACTCACTCACACACACACACACACACACACACACACACGCACGCACGCACGCACGCACGCACGCACGCACGCACGCACGCACGCACGCACGCACGCACGCACACACACACACACACAGCACTGCAAATGGAAGCGGGACAGGCCTCAGTAACAGTACGCAATAGGCCGCGGTGATTTTTTTAAACTACGTGTTTGCCTGCCACCAGCTGAACAAGTTTTAATGCAGACAAAACCAGCTTTTAAATCAGTTAAAATGAATTGTCTATTAATTAATAGCTTCGCACAAAACCGCTTCACCTCAGTTCCTCGATGATCGGGATATCCGTTCTCACGAAGGACACACTGACACACACACACACACACACACACACACACACACACACACACACACACACACACACACACACACACACACACACACACACACACACACACACACGTACACACGAACGCACCCTCAAGCACACACACACACACACACACACACACACGTCGCCGCTCGCGCGCCGGGTACAGCAAAGATGTACAGCTAATGTAGCGGCCGTGTGCGATCTTTGCGGCACAGAAAGAAAAAAAAAGCTATTCACTCTTGTAGAATCACATGCGAGCGCAGTGAGTCTGCTCGAAAGCGGAGAATAACGCTATATATAAGCGATCAACAAACACCTGGCAGATACAACCCGACATCCGAGGTCATGAAGCCCCACATCATCATCACCTGGCAGAGAGAGAGGAAAGACTACTCGTGTCAGTCTCTGAAGATGCACGATTTTAGTGATGCTCTCCCTTGGATCATTTCCCCGCACTTAGCCTGTGCAACTGGGCCCAGCTTGCAACGGCTTAAACTGACTCGACTGTTAATTTTTAGTATCCCCGGCAGTGATAACCTATGATATCTGAGGAAATCAAGCCCCATAAGAAGAAAAAAGGGAGTGACAACGCCAGCTCAACTCTTATCCTGTTAATCAGGTACTCTGTCCGGCTTGAAACTGTAACATTTTTCCTGAGCTACAACATCCCTCCGGGGCAATGGGGGCCTGAAAAAGTATTTTGCCTGCCAGCAGCTCCACACACAGCGGAACTCTGCTACTAGGCAACTGGTAGCCCTATTTTTACTTATTTATTTATAGTGTTAGGGTTAGGTATTGTATTTCCAGCCACACACCCTTTTTCTCGGACGCCACTGACTTTGAATATCAGTAATGATCGGACATTAATCCTAAATGTTAATGGGAGAAGAAAAAGAAGAAGTTGAACTGAATACGCTGTGTGCAAGCGCTTTAGCTGACTTGGAAAATCACCGGAATTTAACGCTAAGTCTTTGTATCGGTGGCGGCTGTTCCGCCCCATTTCAAATTGTGACTGTTCCGAAAGTTGCCGGGGCAGCCGCGGGAATCGTGAGTCATGTTTTGCGAACCGTCGAAAGGTGAATCAGTGTTTCTGGCGCCTTCGCCCGGACTCAGTGACTCAAGTCATGATATAACCGTAACGGCTGACGGCTGGGCGTAAAACACAAAGTTACTAGGTTTAAACAAAATTTTATTCATTCATCGTAATCATCAGCTCAACAAATAAGTAGGGGAAACACAAAAAGCAGTATGCTTATTTCAGTGTTACCTATATACAAAGTTACTTACTTACTCTGGCGCCTGTTCAGTCACACGGTACTCATGATGACTGTGACCGGCTCTTGTTCAAGTCAGTGAGAGAACTCGAACTCGAAATCTATATTTTACAATGATTGTAGCCAGACTGAGTGTCAAAAACCTAACAACTAGTCCTTGCTAAGCGGCTACTGATGTGCTGACTGTTGAGAGAAAGAGAGAGAGAGAGAGAGAGAGAGAGAGAGAGAGAGAGAGAGAGAGAGAGAGAGAGAGGGAGGGAGGGAGGGAGAGAGAGAGAGAGACAGACAGACAGACAGACAGACAGACAGACAGACAGACAGACAGACAGACAGACAGACAGACAGACAGACAGATACAGAGAGAGAGACAGAGACAGAAAGACACAGACAGAGACTATCGAGTCATGTACATTGACGACAATCAGTAAAATGTGCAGCTCCCGCATCGGTCGTAATTTTTAACCGGCAAAGTCTTGTCAGTGAAGAAAACAACAACCACCACAACAACAAAACTCCCTTGTGTATTGATTCTTGTCAGTGAAGAAAACAACAACCACCACAACAACAAAACTCCCTTGTGTATTGATTCTTGTCAGTGAAGAAAACAACAACCACCACAACAACAAAACTCCCTTGTGTATTGATTCTTGTCAGTGAAGAAAACAACAACCACCACCACAACAAAACTCCCTTGTGTATTGATTCTTGTCAGTGAAGAAAACAACCACCACCACAACAACAAAACTCCCTTGTGTATTGATTCTTGTCAGTGAAGAAAACAACAACCACCACCACAACAAAACTCCCTTGTGTATTGAGTCTTGTCAGTGAAGCTTCCTCCTCCTCAGTCTATCGATTCCAACACTTCCATTTTAGAGATAGACCTGGGCGGTAGGCCTATCAGTACTAGGTTGCTCCGGGGAAAGCCAATAGCCTATACTCATAACGAAGTTCACTCCGTGCGGCACTGAGGTGTGTCCCTATCACTGTCTTTGAAATCGCCCCAGTCTCGCTTGACCAGCTGCATTTCAAGGTCAGTATATCAGTCAGTCGGCCGCTGACCGCTCATGCCTCGGGGCCGACTCGGTCTGTCCATGGCTCCGGCTTTGATCGTAGTCAGTGTCCGCGGCCCAAGGAGTCAAGGACTTACATATGTATACGAAGGTCTGTGGCTTAAGTTGTGTTCGCCTCAGGTGGGACAATGCCAGTCTAAACCTCGCTGAAGTCATGCCCGTCTCAGGTGGGATAAAAACCATCAGTCTCAACCTCCTCAGTCAACAGTCAGCACTTCAGCTTTGCAGCGGTTTCTCACGTGGGTTAATACCCATCTCAACCCCCTCAGTCAAGTTAAAGTGATGCTTTACGTCCACAGAAACCGTAGGCTTATTAGGGACGGGAAACCCGCAGTCAACAGTCGTGTCCCGTCTCTGATGGAACTGACGATAATGCCCATCTCAGCCTCCTCAGTCAACAGTCAGCACGCCTCAGCTTTGCAGTAATTTCTCACGTGGAGTAATGCCCATCAGCCTCAGCCTCCTCAGTCGAGAGTCAGCACTTCAGCTTTGCAAAAGTTTGTCCGCACCAAAAATGACAGCAATCGTCAATGTTTAGTTTTCGACTGATGGTCATTAATAAAAGAAATAGCTGAAAATCACTGAAAAGTGTTAACGCGATAAGTTCTGATCCACTGAACTTGGAAACGTTTACCTTGGATGTCTCTAACAGATCGATATTGTAGACAAGATCATACGGCGGCCTGCCGGCATAAGCTGCATACGCAGTGAAACTGCATACGCAAAAGAGGCCCACTTAAAAAAAAAACTATAAAAAAAAAAACTGAAACACACACACACACACACACACACACACACACACACACACACACACACACACACACACACACACACACACACACACACACACACACACACTCACACACAAAGTTGAAAAAACTCGAACAAATCATGTCTTAACGTTGGGTTTTTCGAATACTTTCTTACTTTCTTTTTAACCAGACTTTTTCAAACTTTGCATCAAACATCCCCTACTGGCTGTTTTACCGTCTGCTCGCTGACTGAGCAGCCGGTTTCAGTGGGTGACCTTGGCCGCCTTTCTTGAAGGTCACAGTAGCGGCAGGACTACTGGCCGCAGTGAATCTGGGTACGTTGTACTATCGTATCAAACGTAGCCACACTGGCTCCGAGCATCGCTTCCCGGCACCTTCGTCCAAAGGAAGGAAGGATGTCGTAAACCAGTGCTTGGAGTTTGTCAAAGAGCGTGTATCCTACAGAAAGAGGTTTACTGTACGAGTGTTGCATACCATGTACGTACCACGTGACGTAGCAGTCTGTTGCTCCACTTATGAAAACTCAATACGTCATCTCTTGAAGGTCATCCGTTTCAAGCGGAAGTTCAAGTTCAGTCGGCCTTTGTTGCCACACACCAGTATATCTTGTTT
>OY757547.1:16342787-16366664 GCA_963584105.1 Alviniconcha strummeri
CGCACGCACACACACACACACACACACACACACTGACTCAGTGACACTCATATACTGTCAGTCACACACACACACACACACGCACACACGGCCGTGGCTGCACTGAGTGACACAGACACACACATCAGCCGTCCAACCGCTGTCAAGCGGGCTGCGGCCCACCCTTCTTAAAGTAAACAAGCTGCAATGCCGTGCGGGTTCAACACTATGATGCCGCTTGTCACGTACCAGCGTCAGTTGTGTAACAAAAGGCTTTTTACACTAATTACAGTGCTGCTGACGCATCCAGCTTCACGTTCGAATCAGTCTGGCTCAATTCTTTACTGACAGCTTTGCCACCGTGTGTGTGTGTGTGTGTGTGTGTGTGTGTGTGTGTGTGTGTGTGTGTGTGTGTGTGTGTGTGTGTGTGTGTGAGTGTGTGTGTGCAGTGTGTGTGTGTGTGTGTGTGTGTGTGTGTGTGTGTGTGTGTGTGTGTGTGACGTGTGTGTGTGTGTGTGTGTGTGTGTGTGTGTGTGTGTGTGTGTGTGTCAGTGTGTGTGTGTGTGTGTGTGTGTGTGTGTGTGTGTGTGTGTGTGTAACGTGTGTGTTTGGGGTGTGGCCGGGTGTGTGTGTGGGGGGTGGGGGGGCGGGGTGCATTATTGCACTGACATAGAGTCATTTCGGAGTGCGCCCACTTTCTGCCATGGTTTGTGTGGCTACTAAACCCGCAATCAGTGCCGGCAAACACGCGCAACACAGCAGGAACTTGTGTGACACATCCGCACGTGAAACCCGAGAAAAATGCACGCTGCGCTACTGATTTTGATGTGGGCGGGTACGGTATTATTAACCGCGCACACTGACGGCAACAGAGCTGTCAGGCCGGGCGGAAAAAATAAAAAAATAAACACACACACACACACACACACACACACACACACACACACACACACACACACACACACACACACAGAGAGAGAGAGAGAGAGAGAGAGAGAGAGAGAGAGAGAGAGAGAGAGAGAGAGAGAGAGAGAGAGAGAAACTGAAAGATAACCCAATAACAACCCTTCACGCCCCTCCCCCTTCCGACCCAGTCGTTCATGATTTTCCTTCTCGCAACATGGCGGTATGATAATTATTGCACCGCATGGACCGAAACACGAATGCGGAAAAAGTGAGACGAGGCCCGGGGAGCGAGAGAGCGGGTAGTAGCGGCGACGGTTCTTAGCTTGCCGTTCTCACTGAAAACGGTTAGCCTACTCCGGCAATAACATACAGTTCCCAATGCATCCTGCTGTGACGTGACCGCAGCCGCGCTGGGTTTGCGAGTTCTGGAAAAAGCTTCATGTCTTTGTCTCTTCCGACGGAACAGGTCTCACAGCACCGCATGCAGCCTGTCAGCTGCTCCACTGACTGGTGCTGTTCACGAACGGGCAGACCGGCGGCGGAGAAGGTTATGAAGAAGCAGGGGGAAAAGCATGATCAAGACTGAGAAGGCTGAGAAACTGCAGAGACTGACACCCTGTTAGTAAAACGAACAAACGTGTGTGTGTGTGTGTGTGTGTGTGTGTATGTATAGATGTAACCGAGTGTATTGTATACATGTTCCGGGCCATGACCCTTTAATCTTTTCTTTCCTGGCCTTTTCCTTTTTGATTGGGTGGGAGTTTTATGGCCCCAAATGCCACCCGTGTCACTGTCCGTCTCGTTGTGTGCTTAAATGGAACCGCTGTAACGATTATCTCACTCTTCCTGTTTAGTTAAGAATGAGCTTGGTAATCCGCATTTTTCACTGTTACTTTATTGTATACTATGATACTGGGAGTTCATCTGAGTTAATTGACTGGCCGTCTCTTGTATACTCACCGCGACACTGTGAGATATGGGTTTTAAGTGCAAGTCATGTGTTTGATAATTAATCATTTTGTCAGTTACCATCATGTATTATAGTAACCTACAGATAAACTACTTTATATAATTGCTGTTGTTTAGACTTTACATTTGCTTTCAGTGTTCTAAATGTTTTTGTTTTCTCAGTGTGTCTTTTCCAACGACACTGTTTCCTGGTTGGTGTGCAAATAAAAAGTTATGTTATAGCAGCCTCTGACATGTGACTCGACTCTTCATTCATACTTACAACCTGCTTCCCTCAACTCACCACCCCATTCCCCTACATATATATATATATATATATATATATATATATATATATATATATATATAGAGAGAGAGAGAGAGAGAGAGAGAGAGAGAGAGAGAGAGAGAGAGAGAGAGAGAGAGAGAGAACGCCGTATCATGTAACGACAGTCCAAGCATGTCCTGGTTTTAAAAACTGACTTTTATTCCAAACAATTTTCGCCCATGACTGAGGGCGGCTTTGTCAGGCCTACACGGTCAGCTGGATTCCTACGACACGCAATTAGAATGATAAAATACATAAAAAATAAAAATGAAAAGGACACTGAACTGGTTAGAGCTCAGGAGCTGTAGTGAAAGTCGAAGTGGCCGTCCTGGGCCCGCTCTACGTCCCTACTGAATAAACTTGGTGGTGTGTGGATGTAAAACGACACCGAGAAACGAAATGTTGAACTGCGGGACACACCGCGCAGACATTGATGAAGCTGTAAGAGCAACAACAAGGAAAGTAGTGCACCCATTCATAAAAAATAAAAAAAATAAAAAATCATGATCCGGGGGTTCTTATCACGTCGACAGGTGTCAGGCCGGACTAGTTCAGTATGAATGGATGGCACAAATGAAACAAATACCGGCCAACCAATCAACCAGCCCTCCACCCTCCCACAACCACCACTGGAATACACTGACGCACGCATACACATCACTCCGACAAAAAGAAGGGTAGGTAGGTAAAGCCTATACTACGGTCTAGTGCGGGTGGGTGGCCTAAAACGAACCCCGAGGGGCATTCACTAGTCGCAGCGTACTGTGAAGACTGCCAGGGTTATTTTAATTCTACATGCTGCTTTGACTATTTTTACTTTCCACAAAACAAGAATGTACATGCTGCCGTCCCGCATTTAGTATTAAACAAACAAGAGAGAGAGAGAGAGAGAGAGAGAGAGAGAGAGATTTTCAAGTCTTCTCCGCTTGGACGGACAGTTTTACGACATCAACGAAGGGTGCGACCTAACGCTGGCAGTTTACTTGCGCATGCGCGTTCTGTGTGTATCGAATGGCAGCGTTTGAAATAACCGAGAAGACACATTCCCACGGATGTTTTGGTGGTGATCGGGGAAGTGTTTTGGATTTAACCAAGTTTCTGGAATGTGGATTAATGTGCTGATGTGTACTTTGTGTGAGATTCGTGCCTAGATTTCCGTTCTGATGTCGGGAAGAGCTCCTTGGAGTACGCACCTGTCCGAAGGGGTCTGTTTTGCTCCCCCTCCGTGGGGTGTCGGTGCATGTGTCGCCAGCCCCACAAATTGTTTTACATCACGCCGTTGCAGTCGAGGAAGTCAGTTCCTACAGCTTTGAAAATGTGATACAGTTTGGTCCAAAATGATACAAAATAAACAGCCTCCCCCGCCCAAGGGCCCACCTCCCAAACCCAAAAGAGAGCCACGACATTGGAGTCAACAAATCCAAGAAACTGTCGCCTCGGCCATCCATGAGGAAAGCTTGAGCATAGCGCTGAAGGGCGGAGCAGACAGTGGTCAGTTTGTCTATTTGGGCAGCGTCGACCACGACAAAATATCGTACCATGGGGAGAAGTTGTATGGCGACGACATTTTGTTGGAAGTGCAGGGCCAAAAAGTGTCTGGGTACACCCTGCGGGACGCAACGGTGTGGCTGAAACAGGTCAGCCAAAATGGAGCGCCTGTGATGATTAAAACAGTGCGGCCAGGTGAGTGGCGTTGGAGATCGAGTGGAGTTAGGGTTACGCTTGACATACCTCCACTACACACGCGTCCCACTATCAGTATCAGTCATTGTGCCTCAAGGGGGCGGGGCAGGGCCTTTGTTTACGTGTGCTTTTACAGTCATTTATCCCCTGCCTTTCTGGTGACAGTTTGGCTATTGAACAATGCAGGTCAGGGGGTATTGTTAGACAGTGAAGGAATGTTGCGCACCCTCCAGGCAAGAGGGATCCCTACTTCGTGTGATTAGCTGATTCTGAGTTTTGTTTTTGAGCACCATACCCTCAGAAGTGGTTTAAGTAAGATGGATAATAGCTTTTTAATTCCCAGTCAATGATGACGCTTTTAAGTACAAATGCTAAGAGTTTTGTGAAAGTTTGACATTGTTATAATGTTAAGTTTGAAACATTACATAAGAAAACAAGGACCACTCTTGAAACAATGTTGATTTTTTTCTTTCTTTTGGTACTGTTGCTGGTTCCCATTTCCCAATTTGTTCTCTTAGTCTTACAGGAAACTTTCAGTTTGTAATTATGCAAACTTATTGATCAGGAAGGATGACATCACATGCGTTTCAGAAAATATTTTGTATAATAAATGGAGACAAAGTTAAATTTTAATGACTATTTTATAAAACTATTTGCCAGGAAGTCTTCCAATAGTTCCACGATTTAACAAATTACATCGAGACCACAAAGGTTATAAATTTATATATAATACAGCTCTTTACCCCATGTCACAGTGATCTCTGAGTCTGCCCGTGTGTGGGCCATTGCCTTAAGTGGAGGGGAATTCTTGATGCGTTACTGTTAGTTACACATCAGTAAACAGGGTAGTGGATTTTAAGATGGACCCAACCTACTTGCTTTCCTTTCAACAATGAATAAGTCTGCTCAGGCCAGGCATGAAGCTGTACACATAGTGTTTCGTCCATTATTAATTTCATAGAATCTACTGCAGCTAAATGGTATACCTAAGTTTAGTGCAAAATTTTATATGCAAAGTGGTAATAGTGATAATATAAAGTGTGTGACAGTACTGACATTGAGTGATTGACTGTAGTTTAATTTTTTTGATAACAATACTTCCTTGTTTTTGCTGTGTGCTTCAACTTAGTTTTTAAAGGACAGTTTGGTGAAGAAATCATTGCATGACATGAAGAATACAGCATGATTATTATTAAATATTCTTACAGTAAAATGATTGATTTTTTTTTTTTAAACTATCATTAGTACCCTCTGACTCTGAGTATTATACTATAGTAATTTAGTATACTATAACAGTATAACTATTTAACTGCATAGGTGTATAAATAAAAAATAATGTCAAACTTTACTGTACCCTAATAAGTAATAAGATGCAGATTAGGCTTTTTCTCAGGGACTGTTTTACTTGCTTTTTAGTATCTAAAAACTAGTATAATTTTAATTTCTAATGGCAAGATCTTCCTGACTATGCACGATGGTAATGTCCGTCTAACTTCACCTTTTCATGCCTGTGGTTGTATTTTTGCTTGATGTCCCAGCATTGTGATGACTGCCAGAAAAATTACAGAAACTTTGAAAGTTCCTTTCCCAGCAAGTTCTTGTTGAATAAGTATATTTTCGGATTTTGAATGTTGTCATTTTCAGGGTGTGTGTGTGTGTGTGTGTGTGTTAACAATGACTGTAATTATAAATACTATTAGTAATCAGGACTACCAAAACTAATAGAAATTAATACTAATTAATACTACTACTAGTACTAGTAGTAGACTAGTAAAAAAGTAATATTGGCAACAACACCAAAATGTCTTTGTTTTGTTTTGTCTTTTGAGTTTGAATGTTTCAGACTGATTTTGCATAACTTTACTGTACTATAAGTATAACTATTAAAAATATAATATTGTGAAGGGGAAAAAAATGGTCTTGTTCCTTTGTTTTCTTCTCTGAGTTTGAATATTTCAGCCTGGTTTTACAGTGAGTGACACATGATGAAAATGTTTCAATCTCGCCCTCTGAGTCTGACTGTGGATTTTTTGTGATGTTGTTTGCTTACCAGGTGTACTTACCAAAGACTTGCGGCAATATTTGGCAACACGATTTCCCAAAGGTTCTGTGGACCATGACCTGCAGCAAACCATCCGTGACAACCTGTACATGCGCACTGTACCATGTGAGTAGACGAGCATTCTTCTTGTTATTGTGGTTCGCTCCTCACTGTCTTCATTATTTACACTTTCCCTAGTTAGTGATACATGATAGGTCTACATCATGGTTGACTTACATTAGTTACAACCAAAACAGCAACAAAAATTCCACTTGACATCATCTGTGACTCGGAGTCTGGCTCTGACTCATCTGATCTTTCTACTAATCTCTAGCTGTTCAGTTTAATACTGTATAATAATAGTTTAATAATTTTTCAGAAGCAGCAGTATTACTACTAGTAGTACTGTAGTATTACTATTAGTAGTAACTAAGTAAGTAGTACTAGTAGTTAGTTTACTAGTAGTTAGTAGCACTATTACTAATACAGTAATAGTACTATACTAACTAGTAGTAGACTAGTACACATTCAACAACAACAAAATCAACAGTGCAGTTCAAGATACGGCAAGAAAGCGAGAAACTGGCACTGGAAGACGTCTGCAACAGTGCCATGACTGTATTACCCTGCCTGTGTTTTTGCAACATCATTCAGTGGATACAGGGTACAGGATGAAACTCTTCAAATAATAAATAATGGAAAGTTGACACATCTTGATCTTCAGGTCCAGACTAGAGTGACTCAGCATGGCCTCTTGTTGTTGCCATGGATTTCTCTGATGATAGTCAGATTGGTTGTATGCTTGGTATAAGTACTGTAACAACTAACATATCACTGCAGTACTACAAGTCTATGAAATAGTGAATGTAAAATAGGGCAGCAGTGGCAGACTGGCACCCAGTGGTCCTTCCTAAAGGTCCTTGAAGACCTTTACTTACCCACTTGTAACCTATGCCTCAGAATGACAGTTGGCACACAAGAACTACACAGGCTGAAAATCAAGATAAACTGCTGAGCAAGGAAGCAGAAAAAGCAGGGCTTGGGGGTTTCTTGGGGACAGCAGAAGTAGTGTTGAAGATCAACAACAAACAAATGGAGATGGAATTGCGTTGATGATCATGATGGGCAGTAATAATATATAATAGTAATAAATTGGTGTTTTATTCCCAGTCAACCAGTGCAGTTATATCATGATGGGCTAAAACTAGTAAAACTAAAAATGTCACATGCTGCATTCTGCATGTGTAACACTTCCTTATTGCCAGTAGTTAAGTTAGATTAGAGCTAACACTAGTAACAGTAACAGTAACACATTGAATCACAATGGGTGACTCAAAAATATACAACTTGATGCAGCTTTTATTTGAACTCATTTGACCTAGACAGTCCATCAAGATCATCTTAACCAGAATGAAGAGGTGATCATCACATGCCAGCAGTATCAGACTTGGAAGAGCTATGAAACAGCAGCTTGGAAAACTGTCAGTGTTACTGTTAGTTGCTGCATTGTTAGAGTGTTTATTCAGGGCACTCAGTAAATGTAACACAGCTTATGTGTTTGATGAATAGCCAGTTTATTTTGGAGTATGTTTTGTATAGGCTTGGTGTGCACTGGATGACAACCATTTTTGGTATTGTAAAGGCATGTAACCCTATGTGTTCCTGTACAGTATGGTATTTACAGTGGTACGTCAATGAAGACTCAGAATGGTGTGGTGCAGCATTTGTTTTTTCCTTTTATTGTTTTAGTGCAGGCAATTTCTTTCCTTTCAGCTTTTTGAAGTGCTGTCCTTACTGTTGCCACATACTTTTAAATGTACCCAATTGAGAAATAACATAATATGTTCCTTTAAATCATTTTTTGAAAACACTGATAAATGTTTCACATACTCATGGTAGTTTTTGTCGTACAGGAGGGAGCAGACATACAGTGTGTGTATGTGTGTGTGTGGACAAATGTGCATGCTAAGTACTGTGCATAGTGTCAATAAATTATTATGTATTAAAACTATAATACAATTCATTTTGTTTCGTTTTGAATTTAGATACATGTGTCTTTCTGTTTTACAGTATAAAGTAAAGTCAGTGTTTGGTGTTAGTTAGTGTTACTGCCCAGCACTGCCAGTTTGTTGTTCGCCCAGTCAGTCACTTACATGACTCATGACTGTGTAGGGTGCTGCCTACCAAAAGTTGCTTTCAAGAGAATGAGAGTTCCCACTTCAGGACTTCAGTTGTGGGAAGGGGGGCTTTCAATAGCTAGGCAGCTGTAGGGATAAAGTGGGTATGTCTCACAGTGCTCAGGTTTCACCTTACTGCCCAGTAATGGTATTCACACTCACAGTTCAGTTTGTTGCTTCATTCGGCTGCTTTGGACTTTGTTATGTGTACAGTGTGAATCAGATTAGAATGTAGTTTTTGTATTTTAAGTCAGTGGAGGAATCGCTCTCAGTTTAGTTTTCAAGATCTTATGGGTTGTTCCACAGTGCTGGTGAATCTCATACTGTTTTGTGATTTTAATGGAAATGAACAAAAACTGCCACTGCTTTGTTTTCAGATGGCTTTTAATGTTCTATCCCGCACTCAAAATCTGATTTAGGAAGCAGTATGACTATGAGCAATAAAGTGGAATATGAGTGTTGTTAAGTCTTTTTTATTTTAGATTAATGATTGTGTTGCCCAAAAATGGCTGCCAAAAATGGGAACTTTTAGTGTTTCAAATTCATATAGCACTCAGCAGTAAGCAGCACAATTTCAGAGTTAAAGTTAGTATGATATATGTCTGTATCTTATCTATCTATATGTACAACTACAGCCTTTTAAAGTTGTATTGAAGATACACAAGGGCTCCTTTGAATACTGGCGAAATTCTGGTAACCTTTGGGACAATGTGTGTCAAACTCTGTCAAAAGGGTTCCTTTTGGGTCTGCAGCCAACTGGACCTCTTCAAACTGGGAACACCAGCTATAAATAGCTTGAATGACTGCCTTGGACAGCTTGTTGCTAAAACTTGCTGGCCAGTTTTACAGTCTAACAGTTAGTGCTGTCCCCACTGACAAAAATGGGGTGTCACATTTGCCCCAAGTGCTACCCATTTGGCCACTCAGTTACTATACAGTTACTATTCAGTTACTAGTCCGCATAATAAAAGTTATTGGAAACTGTATCCCAAGACATTTAGCTTCTGTTAGATCTTGAAACTTAGTGTGTTATTAAAAAAAGAGATGTTTTTGAATAATTTTTATTTAGTACATTTTGATTTTGAACTGGTCTTCCCACATTCTGTCACCAGCACTGAAGAACAACCCATAAAATATCACTATTCATGGTTTTGGTTTTGAGTAAGCACACACGTACACATCAGTTTTAACAAACTGCTCTTGTAGTTTGGGGGAAAGCTACTGAATTAGCGAATGACGTATATCTCAGTCTTAGACTAGTTAGAGTGTAGACTAAGTTTTTATGTCTACAATCAAACCTGGCATACCCACTCTGGGATGCATACTTGTAATTCATATGTGTGTCAGGCTTATTCCAGCCCCAAGAGGGCACTGATGCTGAGAAAGCACTGACTCATTTTTTTGAAAACTAATGCAGGCCGGTTACTGAATTAGGTGTTAATTGCTATAGATGCTATTGTTCAAGTTAAACTAAGCCTTATTAATAAATACTAATTGAGTAACTACTATTGCCAATGTCATACTTTATGTGATAGACTCATACAACTTACAAGTATACTGTATCATAGATCTGTACCTAATGCCATATACCAATCACAGTATATTTTCAAAAGCAAAAAGGATAGGTGACTTGTTGAACGCATGTTCAGCAAGTGAAATGTGAGAGTGGGGCTACATTCCTAGTTATATTTATCAAACTGCTCATGGAGTTTTGGGAAAAGCTACACTACAGAATGATGTACAGCTCAAGAACTTTGAGTGTGGACTAAGTTTTTATAGAGTTGAGTCTGGCATGCATACTGTAAATGTGTGTCAGGTTTATTCCAGGAAAGCACTATGTGTGTGTACCTGCTTCACATGGTGACATGGTGACATTTTTTTTTTTTTTTTAGAGGATGAAAAAGAGAAGTATTTTAATTGTATTAAAAATTAAAATAAAACTGAAACAAGAATGACTGCTAGTGTTCTAAAACAAGATCCAAACACATAAAAGGTTCAAAAGAACGCTATTTATTAATGTAACCGAGTGTATTGTATTCATGTTCCGGGCCATACCCTTTAACCTTTTCTTTCCGGTCCTTTTCCTTTTTGATTGGGTGGGGTTTTTATGGCCCAATTATCTAAGGTGTTAAAAGTTGTGTGCTGGGCCGGCAGTGTCCCTTTTCCCCCAGTGTCCCTGCAGAGGCAGGTTGTTTGTTTAACTGTTGCGGCTGGTGTTCATGTTTTCATCAGGGGAGAGCCTGTAAGTAGTTATTTTTCTATGGCTTGTTGTTCTGTTGTTTCTTATTGATGTAAATAATGTATGTTTATAATGTTATCATGTTCACAACGTGCCTTGATTTTGGTTCTTGAACGTGGGTAATTTCGGCATTAGATTGCTGCCTGGTTGCAGCCGCTATGGCGTCAGACTACCTTGGTTGTGCGTTTGAATGTTAAGCTTTTATGCCACAGGATGACCGATGTTTCCAAAATGATGTGTAACTAGTATGTTATGCTGCCATTCTTGGATGTTCAGTTTGAGTGATGCTTTGCCGATGCAAAGTTATCCCTCTAAAGTATGGATACTTTGTCAGCGTGGCCGTGCAGATCTCTGTGCGGCACAACTTATTTGTTTAGTATCCTACCGATCTATGTTTCTACATGAAATCGGTGGTATATTATAGCTAACACTTGGAAGATGTTGACTTCATAGTTGTAGAATGTTCATTTTACTAGTTGAATATAGTTTAGTGCATAGGGGTGATTGTATAAACTGTGAGACATGTTATTTCTGCTTGATCCGGCTTTTGTATGGCCGAGTCTTGGGCGCGCAGACTTTCACTCTGCTTAGCTTGTAAGCCCTTTCCGGGTCTTTGTGCGCGTACCCGAACTGGCCGGCGATGCGCGTTAGTGGTGGTAATTAGGTCTTTGTCTCTGTTCACTAACCGAGCAGACAGGCGCAGCCAGATCAGCAGTTTAGATTCTTGCTGCGCTACCCGCTTCCTGTAAGACGCTTGACGTTGTTCACAGCCGGATACGCTCTGCTAGTCTGTAACAGTAACATGCTGTAACGCTTTGAGTAACTTGACGAGGCTGGAGCTGGTCAGTTTATGACTGACTTCCTCCCGCTCATGGCATGGACCCAGGTGCCACCCGTGTCACGATCCATCTCGTTGTGTGCTTAAGTGGAACTGCTGTAACGATTATCTCACGCTTCCTGTTACGTTCAGAATGAGCCTGGTAATCCACATTCTTCACTGTTACTTTATTGTATACTTCATTATACTGAGAGTTCATCAGTTAATTGACTGGCCGTCTCTTGTATACTTACTGTGACTCTGTGAGGTACAGGTTTTAAGTCAGTGTAAGTCAAGCACACGATTTATGTGCTTGATTATTAATCATTTTGTCATGTATTATAGTAACCTTCAGGTAAACTACATGGTTACTGTATTATTTAGATAATTGCTGTTGCTTAGACTTTACATTTGCTTTCATGTTCTAAATGTTTTGTTTGCTTGTGTCTTTTCTAAAACAGACACTGTTTCCTGGTTGGTTGGTGTACAAATAAAAGTTATGTTATAGCAACCTCTGACTTGTGACTCTTCATCCATGCTTCCAACCTGCTTCCCCTCAACTCCCCATCCCCACTCCCCTACATTAAGACAAGACAAAACCAGCAAATGTTTGCAGTGATCCCCTTTGTCAAGCTACAAAACAACACTTAAAGAACAGCTAAATGGTCAAAAACAATGAAAAATGAAGTGAAAAGCTAAAGCACTTATCTGTTTTTGGCTGAGCTATGTTGTTTTCCTGTCCAGTGCTTGGAAGCTTTTCTGTTTTGACTTCATTTTTCATTGTTTTTGATCATTTAGATGTTGTTCAAGTGTCGTTTTGTAGCTTGACAAAGGGGATTACCCCTGAAATATGTGGGTCTTGTTTTAATAAATAGCATTCTTTTGAATCCTTTATGTGTTTGGATCTTCATTGTATTAATTATTATTCTGAATATATATATATTATCAGAATTATGGTTGATATTATAGACAAGTGTTCTTTGTTCTGACATTGCATTTAAGTGATTTATAACTCATTGGTTATCTTCTTGGCCAGATTTTACACCTTAAGTCTGAATGTATTTTAACAGTACACTGAAACTGGGTATTTAAAGCATTGTGCGTTTATAGTGTGTACATTTATACTGAGTAGAAGCTGTTGCCATTGTGACTGGTGTACATACAGTGTGTGCTTTTGTCATTGTCAGTCAGTGTTTATATAAATATCTATTGCTCTGGAATAGCATGTCATGTATTTCGTATAAATTTTGAAGGAAAGGAGCTGCTAAATGTTTGTGAATGTATTGAAATGTAACAGCTGTTTACATTAAATTGTACGTGCATTGTTGGCCCAGATATAAAATAGTGTTGCCCTGGTATAATGTACTGGTTGACTGGGTGTAACTGTAAAAACAACAAACAAGCTGGGACTACTACTACATGTTGTTTCAGGCACAACTCGAGCACCACGTCCAGGGGAAACAAATGGTGTGGATTACAATTTTCTGAACCTAGAGGAGTTTGCTGTCCTGGAGAAAAGTGGAGAACTCTTAGAAAGTGGCATCTTTGATGGTAAGCACAGTTAGGCTTAGAGTTAGAGACTTTACTCTTTGACTTTATAAGTTGCGTTTGTGTGTAACACAACAGTACAGTGACTATCACAGAGCTTATGCTGGCTTCAGGAACATTATTTTGTTAGACCATAAATTTATGTAGAATTCGGGGAAATTCTACAAATGTACTGGTTCAGAGCTCTAAATTCAATGCATGCAATGCATAATATAAGTGGGAATGACAAAATGTACCTGGTACTGGTTTTTAGAACTCTAAATGACCTACATTCAGTGCATGCATGTGTGTGTGTGGTGCATGTCTACATTGTGTGCGAATGTGTGCGCACGTGCACACACACACGGACATGCACATACACTTTATGCTAATCAAATCAAATGAAATAACTGATCATGCTTTACTTTGCCTCCCACCAGGCAATCATTATGGTACCCCCAAACCACCCAAAGAACCAACAGCACCCTTGGTGCGGAGGTCCAACTCCTCAGCAACTGGGCTTCCTGGCGGTCAGTCCAGGTTCCCTCCACAGAGGAAACGAACTCAGAGTGGGTCAGAACTGCCCCTGGACACTTTTGAGGATGAGTATGTGCAGCCATTCACCCGTAAAAAGTCACTGGAGCGTGCCCACAGTGCCTCCAACCTTGGCCCTCTGCCCCCCAACTGGGAAATGGCCTTCACAGAAGATGGCCACCCCTACTTCATCGAGTGAGTACATTCCTTCTTTTTCTGCTTGAAAATGAAATGCTTGAGGCCTGCTACAGAGTTGAAGAAAGAGAGAGAGAGAGAAAACTTGAACTTAGACACAAAAACTTTTATACTCAAGGATGGTTGCATTAGGTCCGTTTTGACCCATCTAACAGCCAGTCCATGCTATTATGCTACAAGGAGAGAGAGAGAGAGAGAGAGAGAGAGAGAGAGAGAGAGAGAGAGAGAGAGAGAGAGAGAGAGAGATCTTACTCTCAATCTCAGCTCTGACCAAATGGCAGAAAAAATATGACTGGTTTCTTTTTCAGAGTATCCCATATGTTTCCTGTTGTTTTTTGTTGTTGTTTTTTGTGGACTGCTTTGAAAATAGCCAACTCAAAATTTATGACAGAGAAAAGTATTAAAACATTGAAAACAGTAATCTAAAATTGAAAACCATCAGGTTTAGTAAAATCTTTTTACATCCATAGTCTAACTTCAGGCTCACATTTTCTTTCTTGCCAGTAACTAAGAATGCCCAAACTTATTTCTGAAGAACAATGAACTTTATAGGTAAAAGAAGTATATTTATATATACTTTACGACTGATAAGAGTCTACTCATGGTCTAAAACAGTAAAAGTATGAGTTAAAATACACCCTAAGGTTCCATGAACTCAGAAATGCTTTCCTTTGTCTTGATTATTTTAATTTTACATAGAATATATAAATATATATTATATTTGTAATAAATAAGCTTTTCACTGCTGCAAAAAACATTACTTATGAGGAAACCGTTCGGTGATTAAGCCAATCACAACACGGCAAAAAAGAATAAAAGCCTAGTGATATTAGGCACACACACACACAAAAGAAAAAAACAACAACAGGTAAATGTTAACTAGCATAGGTCAGATTTCTTTTTCTTGTGTCAACCAAGATTTTTTTTTTTTTCCAACTAACAATTTATTAAAGAACAAGGCTTGATTGAGATCAAGTGTCTGTTCATTGATTTTATTGTTTAAAATTGACAAGAGTGTGTGTGCTAGCATCTTGAAGATCTGGAATGCATAGTTTTATTTAACTCATTGCTTGATTTTACACTGTTGCATTTACAGAAGATAAAAAGTAGAACTTTGAATAAATCTTCAGCTGAAGAGTAGCCATCAGATTTTTCTATCAGTAGATGAAATTCTGTGCATTGAGAAATGGCTGGGGTTATTCTTGAGGTGAGAAAAATATATATATAATATATATGTGAAACTGTATTTGAGTACTTTCTGATACTAGGACAGGATTTTGTTTTGTTGTTTTTTGGTTTATGGCAATTTGTAAATATGAGATCAATACTACAGCAGTCTTCTTTGTGTTGGTTTATGACAGATTTGTGAATTTTTGTCAAAACTGATTAAAAAATGCCTGAATCTGATGTCTTGAAGGGTAATACATAATTATTTATTATACATTTTTTGTGTGTTGTTGTCACCCCCTCACCCCCACCCTGCCCCATCACCCCTGGCCATTATGTGGAAAAACTGTGTGTAAACATCTGCATGACTGTGCTTGCAGCCACTCAACAGAAACCACACACTGGC
Organism: Alviniconcha strummeri; assembly: GCA_963584105.1. NCBI lineage: Eukaryota > Metazoa > Mollusca > Gastropoda > Provannidae > Alviniconcha > Alviniconcha strummeri. Next base: position 16,357,735 of record OY757547.1, read on the forward strand.
TGGATCCTAGGTTGGCTCACCTGCAGAAGCAAGGGGCTCCGGACTGTGACGATGATGATGGTGAGTAGTCTCCCTTCCACTGTGGCCTTTTTGTCTCCTTTTCTTTCCTGTGTGCAGTGTTTGTGTGGTTTTCGTGTGCGCGTCTTCATTATGCCATTGTTCCTTAGCAGATGATGTTGTGTGTTGCTTTCAGATTTGATACAGATAAGAGGCAGTTAGAGTGAAATGCTCTCTTGAGTGTTTCTTTGATCGAATGAGTTTGTCAATGTGACGTGATGACCACACAGTTTCTCTTCATGGACTGACTGCTGTGTGGCAACCCCACTTTCCTTGGTCAGCAGTGGACCTCCATGCACAGCTGCATGCCTAATAATTGTGGTGATGTCTTCTGTTTATGGATTACAATGTCGCAACAGTATGAAGTTTAAATGTTCTTCAAGTGTTACCATGTCAGAGCTGGGTAACATTATATAATAATCAATATTATGCAGAGATTTGAATGTGTGTGTCATTGTGCTGCATGTTTGTGTGTGTGTGTGTGTGTGTGTGTGTGTGTGTGTGTGTGTGTGTGTGTGTGTTTGTATACATGTGTGTGTGTGTGCACATGAATAAACAAAAAGTAAATTGCTGATTCTGTGTCGACTGGTACATATTTTTTGACTGTGCGTAGCATCACAGTCTTGACAATGATTAAGCCCAAGAAGGGCCCGTCAGCAAACAAATCTGAAGTTCAAATACTGGTCTTAAGTAAATAAATAATGTACATCAGCGTTTGTTATTTTTTGTATCAGCATTAGTTATTTTGTAATCGCTCCTCATGTGACTGCTATTGTTACCATTGTTTGGGAAGAATGTAATATTAAACCAATAAACATCAGTGTGGCATTGATAAGAATTGTGCAGAATTTGACAAACTTCCAAGTGATACACACACACACCCCTTCCCTCCCCCTCCCCCCCATCTTCACACACATTGTTTCACTCTGATTATTGATATTCTGCATCTATATATCTTGTTCAGGTGATTTACCTTACAACATCACACAAGTCTATAATCACACTTTAAGGCTTAGGGGTGGTGTGTAATCTAGTAAGCTTGGTTTGTTGAAGCCCTGGTCACAGCCACAGGGTGATTAGAAAGGGTCACAACTATAACATATTGTACCAGAGGCTTGATTATGATTCACGCATGTACACTCGCATGCACTTACACACACGTGCAAATGCATGCGTGTGCGCGCGCACACAGACACACACACGCACGCGCACACACACACACACACACACACACACACACACACACACACACACACACACACACAGAGAAGACAAAGTCCAGAGTCACAGCTGTGTGACTGACACTCTGGCCAGCATTGCAACACATTCTGCTAGGTTCAGTGCACCTGGGTGAAATCCTATGCATAAAGCCTCATAGGTGATGCACAAGTTAGAAGTTTGGTGCACAGGCCCAGCTTTGTGCATAATGATTAACACTGCAAAAAGAAAAAGTTTCAGCATGCTACAGTATCTGTCTATCTATCTATCAGATTGTTCAGAAGTATTGATTAAATTTTTATAGGTTAGTGAGTAGACTGCCTGATTTATTGATTACATTTCGCATGCAGATGAAAAGCTGCAGGTCTAATGACTGGAGCCATTGATTGGGGTGAAGATTTATGTTATGGATCCATGCAGTGGGTGATATATATATATATTATGGCACAGGGCCTGATAGAACTAGAAAACGTGGTGTGTATTGATTGTCAGGACCAGCTGTGAGGCAGAGAGTGTGCAGGCTTGTGACCACAGTCAGTAACATTAAGCCTCAGCAATAGCACAAGAAAAAGAAACGGTGTAGGAGCTGCAGAATAGTGATGGGATCATTTAGGATAGTCTGGTGCATTTGCGACTCATACATTTACAATGTAGTGATATAGCAGGGTTTGCATTCTGTCACTGTGGACCAGGGTGGCTATATCTTGGACAAATTGTGAGTTTGTGCACTGTTTGCGTGTGGAGCTTCTCCATATTGTGTGCAGATCATCTCTTTTGCAAATCTGGAAATAATCAGATCAACATGCAGTTTAACGTGATCAACTCATGATGGAATGAAGAAGTGGAAAACCTAGATGATGATTGAACAGTTATCATTCATTTTGACTTAGTATGATGTGTTTGGGGAATTTATGATTTCGCCTTTAGAGTTTTTCTGACATAAAAACATCAGATAATGAGTGTCATGGTTGGTGAATGAGACATTTACTTCTGGTTTGAGAAAACATATTTTTTACCTTGATATGAACCAAGTAGTTGATAAATGTCAGGAATTGATCAGTCTTGTAAAGTACTTGAGGACATACCCAAATTTTGGTATAAAGTCAGCTTAGGCAAATTTTGGTATAAAGTCAGCTTAGGTAAAAAGATCATTTTGTTGATGCCTCTGATGAACAGAGTTAATTAATGCTCTTTTTTTCTTCTCTGTCTGTCATCTGGAATGGATCAACTTTTCATTGTCATTTTATACCTTTACACCTTCAAAACTAGATCCACTGTTCTAAGCAAATACCACAATTTAAAGTGTTGTGGTTTGTAGCATTTATGAGATGTGTTTAAGGTTTCAAAAAGCACATTTCATATTCAAGCTCAGTTGGATGAATAGTTAGAAGGGGGAGAAAAGAAAAAGAAAGAAAGAAAAGAAAAGAAAAAAAAGAAAAGAAAAAAAGGTGGGGGGGGGGGAATAAATAAACAAAAAGCAAACAACCATTTCAGATGCTTCATAAATTGTAAATGGTTAAATGAATTGTTTCATTGCCCTGCACATGTGTGTAGCATGAGTTTAAGGAGAGATGAGGAGTCACATAATGGAGTTTGCAGCAGCCACACCCCAAATCTCTGCTCATGTCTTTAAAAATTTGGGGAGGGGGGGTGGGGGTCAGGACTGTGTGTGGGGAGAATGCAGCAAAGAGATACAGGTGTAGGGGTTTGTTGCTGTAGTACCCCTGCTAGATAGCTGTCAGCAGGGACCAGATAAAGAGAAACAGTATCCTGGAGCAAGAGAATCAGGCATTTGCTTAGCTTGTGGGTGGCCATTGTTCTGACAGACGTCCTTGTTGTTTCAAGTTGTGTACATCTAAAAAGTGGAGATTGACTCGTTGAAACTCTTTGGCTTGACTTTTAAGTGTGAAATTGTGGTGTAAGGTAATGCTTTTTTCTTTATGCCATATCAATTTAATTGTATTCTAGATTGACATAGTCTTGTAAGTTGTAGTGGACTTTTTGCCACTAGTTTTACTTTGAATGTGATAGTTCCCATTCCTGCTTCTTGACCCCCTTCCCTTTCAAGTCTGTTTGATGCACAGTGTGTCATCATTGCTCATTGAACTTCTACCAATCGCTCTTCAAAGGTTTAAGGGTTCTTTCAAATGTTTGACTCATTCCAGAAGCAGAATTTAATGACATACATGTGTGGCTTGAAACTTTGTTTTCTAAATGTACGACAAGGCGCTCATTTTTAAGTTTTGCGTATCGTTCTGCGGTTGTGGTTAATCCTTGTGTGTTAACGATTAAGAGAAAGAACCTTTGGAAATCTCGACGGCTGACTCAGTCTCGTCAGGAAGTAGCTCTTGCCTGTTACGGTGTTAGGAAGAAACGGGGAACCTTTGAACAATGGTGGGGGGGAAAAGAGGAGGGGGTTAGGGCGGAGGGGGGAGGAGTCGAGGGGCGGGGGGTGAAACGACTACATGGTACGTTCCGTTGTCATAAACAGAAGACTGCAAGTCGCCTTAGGACGCCCATTATTGTGTGCAAATTTGATGGTCTTGACGTCCTCTTCTTCCGCTTGTCACGGCTTCCACAACTGGGCATTTCCGCTAAGTGTGTGTGTGTGTGTGTTGGGGAGGGGGGATTACTGGCTATTTTGGGTGCGCCCTTCCACTTCTCGTCCCGTTTATAGTCCGCTTCGGCCCTGGCCCCAGTAACGCACTGGAGAGCTCAGCACGTCATTAGGTTCACGCAAAAAAACCGGCAGTCTCTTGCCAGTTTGATCCGTGATGGGAAGCGTGCGATACTTGCATTATAACTGTGCAAGCTGATTGATACGAGAGGAGGTAACGGTTTTTTGGTGCTTCATCTTCTATGTGCTCGTTCATACTGACGTCACGAATCACAGGGTGATCGTTCTGACATCACGAATCAGTGTTCATACTGACGTCACAATCACGAGGTTGTTCGTACTGACGTGACGGATCACGATGCGTTCATACTGACGTGACGAATTACGATGTATTCACACTAACGTAACGAACCGCGGGGAGTTCACACCAGCCGAGTGTTCATACTGATGTGACGAAACACGGGGCGTTCATACTGATGTGACGAATCACGGTGCGTTCATATTGAAGTGATCAGTCACGGTGTGTTCACACTGACGTGACAAATTGCGGTGCTGTGATACTGACGTGTGACGAATCGCGGTCTGGTCATACTGACGTGACCAGTCACGGAGTGTTCATACAGACGTGAACGGTGTGTTCATACTGACGTGACGAATCGCGATGTGTTCATACTGACGTGACGAATCGCTGGATGTTCATACTGACGTGACGAATCGCTAGATGTTCATAATGACGGAACCATTAACTCATACGAGCTTAACGAATCATGAAGTGTTCATGCTGACGTGACGCCGCATGGTGTCTGACACGGGCCTGTGCCTACTGAACAACGTGAAAAAACAAAAACAAAGAAACGTGCCAGTGTGTTCCTACTACCGGCGTGCCAGTGTTACAGCCTGCGGGTCACCGAATCGGAGATGCGATCTACCAGGTGAAATTGAAGTTATTATTAGATTCGGAGCTGTGGGTCGGGAACGCCGTGAATAGACCGACGTGCGTGTATGCGCAAATTGTGATTGATGATTCGCATGTTTTATCGTTCTTTGGCTTTCGACAGGTTTACGGTGTGGTTTTGTCGTGTCTCCGGGTGCATTATTGTTACTATGCTGAGTGACAGCACAGAGCTGGTATTTAGCGCCCCCACCCTCCCCCCGTCCCTCCCTCCCACCCTACCGTACCGTACAGTAGAAGCACTCGAGGACCAGGGTACATTCATTTGCATTCACTGATTCAGGCAACCTTTCAGCTTGCGTTTTGGAGATTACGGAATGGGACCGCGTCTAGGTTGCAGTGTTCTGGCTTCAAATAACATAACAGGATGCGTGCATGGCCTGCCAGATGAATCTGTCTCTGCCAGGGAAGCACCTGTCTGAATATAATCAGTGGATTTGTCAGCTCTGTTTACCTGCTGCTACAGAAGCAGTTTGAGAGGCTTTATGTAGTCAGAGGGGATGGGTTGGGGGGAGGGGGGGGAGGGGGAGCACAATAACACACACACACACACACACACACACACACACACACACACACACACACACACACACACACACACACACACACACACACACAGAGAGAGAGAGAGAGAGAGAGAGAGAGAGAGAGAGAGAGAGAGAGAGAGAGAGAGAGAACTCGAACTCGAAAACTTTATTATCTTTACAAGGATTGGAGATATATATATCTATCCATGCTCAGCGTCTTGTGATTTGATGTGGACGCTTAATTATAATTAAGGCGAGTCGCTGAAAAATGCAGAGCATCTGTGCACATTTTCCTGAGCGGACGCCGTGAGCTCGCACTTCAGTATGTCATGCACCGAGTGTGTCTGTCAGATCCATCACGCTGACAGCTCATCAGATGACAGACTTCTGGACCTGCAAATTGCGGCAGCGTCAGGAGAGGGAGAAATTAATGACGTTGTTCGCGAATAAGTATAGGCTGTGTACATCATACATTTTCTGTGCATGTCGGCATGTCGTGGGAAAACCAACCAACAAAAACCAACCAACCAACAACAAAACAGCAAGCACGACAGCCTTCTGTTCAGTAACAAGAACAACAAAAAACACAACAAAAAACATACTATGTAAAAAGAAGACTCGACACGGATACAAAAACAACAACAACAACAACAACAAAACAACAAAACTGCGACATTTTGACAAAAGTTGTGTTCGTCAGGGAAAAGAAAATGACTAACAACTGATACGGATACAAAAAACACTGCGACATTTTGACAAAAGTTGTCTTCGTCAGGGAAAAGAAAATGATTAACAGCTGATACGGATACAAAAAACACTGCGACATTTTGACAAAAGTTGTCTTCGTCACGGAAAAGAAAATGACTAACAACTGATACGGATACAAAAAACACTGCGACATTTTGACAAAAGTTGTCTTCGTCACGGAAAAGAAAATGATTAACAACTGATACTAACGCAGAAGATAGACCAAAAATGGAGAAACAGACCAGAAAAGTGCAGACAGTTTCTCTGAAAACGAAGATTTGGGGAGGGGGGAGGGTAACTGTGATGGTGATGAATTTGGCGGTTGCTCTGAACATGAATGGGGAAGACATACTCAAGGTACATAATATATCGGCGACAGTTTTGGGTAGTTAAAATAGTCTAACGCCGAGTTTGCCTCTGAAGAGGTACTGGCCGGGACCAATGCAGAGGAAGAGGGAGACTGTACCCAGCTCTGTACCGTCACCACCAAAATGATTTCTGCATTAAGATATCCAGCGGCGTTAGCCATTTTAATGTGCGATGGGCACAGTCATAAGACAGTGTCCATAAACGTTAACTTTTACAGAGAAAGCAACGCCGAAGCGGAATCTCACCGGGGATAATAATAATAATGAAACACTTTTCTAAAGCGCCATTTGGGGAGGGGGGGGGGGGGGGGGGGGGCTCACGATGCGACAGTCATTTTGCCGAGAGTTTAAACAGTCCGCGAGTTGACAACAAAGTCCAATGAATGAATTGATTGCATTATTTCCTCCCACCATCATCTCATCAACTGGAGCTCTGTCCCGCCTATAATCCGATGAGGGACTCCCTGCCCCGCCCCTTGTCATCCTGTCCACCTCCCCCCCCCCTGCCCCCCTCCCCCCCCCCCCCCAATCACTGAGCCCCCACTCGGCAATTAAGCTTGTCCCCCTGTCGCAGGGAGTCTGACCAGAGAGGAAGGAAGGAAGGCCTGATTGCCAAGTTTGCATGACCAGGTCATTTACCGGGTAAAGCGGAGAGCGGGCATTGCTTTGCTGCAGCGTAAATGCCGTATAGTCCTAATCACCTCACCCCCCCAACCCCGCCCCCCTCCTCTCCCACCCCAACCTAGAAGATCGCCGGATTGATTGGGTCCCCCGTGGATGAACACGCTAACCCGTTTTTTTTTTTTTCATTTTTTTTTTTTCATCTTCGTTTTCCCCTTCTCTCTTCTCTTTCTTCTTCGGGAAATTGGGTGGGCAGTGGCGGGGGCCGCTTAGCGGAGTTAATTGAAAGGTCATCACTCAGTTATCGGCCGGGGTGGGCTTCTCGTCAGTGAGGTTCAGCACGTGCCGTTCGGAGCGCCCTTTTATTTTGTCTGGTGGGAGAGATGATCTGATAATGCGTTGACCAGCCGCTCGGGTTTTAGAGGGCATCGTGAGGGAAGAGATGACAGAGCCTGTGCCGAAGCCAGTCACGCGAGTGCGTCGATGTCACCGGTCGGTGGAGGGGAGGAGGTGCTTGCTAACCAACGCTGAGCATGCAAGCAGCTGCTGTCCACTTAGCTGTTTAGTTCAGAGACGAGAGAACGTTCGATGGTTGAGAGAGGAGAGAGCGTTCGGACACGGTTCCCCATTCTACCATACCGCCTCCCCCCATCTCCCCTTCCTACGCTGTGTAATAATAAATGCAGTGAAACACACACACACACACACACACACACACACACACACACACACACACACACACACACACACACACACACACACACACACACTCCGAGCATCGCTTTCCGGCACCTTCCTCCAAAGGAAGGATGTCGTAAACCAGTGCTTGGAGTTTGACACACACACACGCACATGGGCGTTTTTATGCGTTTGTAAGCGCTCCGGGCTTCCACGAGATGGGTAAGTAAGTAACTTCGTGTTTTAAGCCCAGTCAACCATTGCGGTTATATCAGAGCGAGTACCAGATGGGGCGCCATAAATAATATGTAATTGTTAGTATTAGGGTGTAAAGCCCGTTCTTAATTGGGCGAGTGTTTGTTAGCGAACCTAGTTGGAAGTATTCGGCGAAGCTAGTTGGTTCTTAATTGGGCCAACTTTTCTTCGCGAACCTAGTTGGAAGTATTCGTCGAAGCTATATTCGGGGTCCAAAAAGCTTCACTCAACGTGTTCTGGGAACATTCGCCATATTCGACGATCATTGCCGCTGATTGGCTGAGAGCAGAGCTCTCCTGTGGATGAAGAAAAAATAAAAATAAAAATGGATGACGGTGTCGCTAGGTTCTTCACTCGCTTCGGAGGGAATTTGTTTATTTGTTGACTTGTGGGAGGCGCAGCCTTGTCTCGGAGACCCAGAATGAGATAGTAGTTAGTTGAAGTACCCTGTGAGGGATGATGGCAGTATACTGACTTGACTTTAGCCTACATTTTCGATCACGCTGTCTACTGCGCATCTGCCGCAAGTTCGGGCCGAAACTTGCATCTCATTACAAGCCAGTTGAGAATGAAGTAAAGTTTGGACTGTCCGAACCATATTCGGCGAACTAAAAGTTCAATTAAGAAACGAATCATAGTTCGTCGAAGTGTCCGAAGTATGTTCGGCGAACAAACATTCGCCCAGTTAAGAACGGGCTTAAAGAATATTAAGTGGGGAGTGGACAAAAAGTTGAGCATTTTTAGCTTACTTGTCGTTTTCAAGCAGGTTGTATAAAAATAGCGATCACAATTCACATACACACGGGCACCACACACACAAGCGCGCGAGCGATTAGAACGTTCCGAACTGTTCCTAGCCTTTGTGCCAGCTCGTGTGTGTGTGTGTGTGT
>OY757547.1:16366864-16381943 GCA_963584105.1 Alviniconcha strummeri
CACCTGCCCGCCCTACCCCCCCCCCCCCCCCCCCCCTTATTTTTTTTTTTTTTTTTAGCTCTCCCGTTTGGTTCGATCTCAGTGAGTTTGGGACAGCGTTTGATGCGCGCCGTCACAGTTGCCCAGCAGAAAATCCCGATTGCGTGATGGATGGCGTATCGGCCAGGAATGCTGCATCGCCGGGTTGTGATTAATTGTGAAAACTGCGGACGGCAAAAGGAGCGGGAGCCTTGTAATTTTCTCCCCTAGTCATTTTGGGGGGAGGGAGAGAGTCTGTAAAAAACAAAAACAAAACTGTTGTGCTTCTCGTCAGCTGTGATGGAGCGCATGTGAAAAACGCTGCGTTTTCTGAAATTATTAACGGAGAGGGGGTGGGGGAGGTTGGGAGCAGAGAGAGAGAGAGAGATAGAAGAAAGACAGAGCAGAGGGAAGAAGAAAAAGAAAAAAACACCACCAATGAGCCCGCCTTTTTTAGACTTTGTTTCCTGGTTCGTGCCACTTGGAAGGGAGAGAGCTGAATCGTGTCTTTTTTACTTCGCTGGGAGTTCAGTGAGCGTGGTAAACGGCTTTCAAGGAGAGTACGTTTTGTCATTAAAAACAATGGGTGTGTGTGTGGGGGGGGGGGGGGGGGGAATTAAATGTAGAGGTTACTTTAGTCTGATTTGCTTTGAACTTGCGTGCTTGTTTGTTTTTAAATCCAGGCTGTGTCAAGGAGTAGTGTGTATATATATACTAGTACCCAAGACCTGTAATAATGATTAAGAAAGCGAGTACGCAAGACCTCTGTAAAACTGTGGGATGCAACGGATTCGGCATAGAAAAAGGCTGAAGTTGGATGATGTTCCGGTCCAGACGATGTTCTGCTCTCTAAAACATGCGATGAAATTGATCCGGCACAGAAAAGGGGTTCACCTAGGTGACGTTCCGTGTCCGGACGATGTTCTACTCTCTCCACACACAAAAAAGCGTGTGTAAGCTACTATATGGGATGAAATGGATTCGACGCAGAAGAGGGTCCAAGCTGGGTGACGCTCACTTCCTGTCCAGACGGTGTTGACTTTTCTCATCAGCCGGCCCCCGAGGCGTACGGCAGTGAGTTCAAGAGCAAACGGCGGCCGGCCAGCGCCCAGTCGTGTCCAGAACCTGCGGGCGGAACTCGGCCGGGAATTCCAGTCAGTCTTTTGAACCCAGGGTCTCGCTGCATTTTTTTTTTTTTTTTTTTGTGGTTGGCGAGCGCCCTCTCGTTTTGTTGTGATAGAGATCAAAGTATAAACGAGCTGAGAGCATCCTCCCCTCACCCAACCACCACCATCCCCACTATCCCGGAGTTTCGGCTGCTTTCAGTGAGTGACAATGGACGTTTGGTGATGGGGTCTTCTGCTGCTCACAAAGTAAATTTGCCACCACTTTCTCTCAAGCTCTCAAGATCGTCAATGGGAGATAGGCTCAGCTAATCCTCGCGCCGTACGATTTTGTTGGCTGACTCTGAGTCTGATGGCCAGCTACTTTACTCGAACTGTGCTGTTTCAGCATCAGGACTTCTGTGTTTCACCACCAGGACTACTCGTGTGTGCCTGTGTGTGTGGAATCGCGTGCTCCGTCTCTGTATGCGTGTCAGTGGTATAGTAGTGGTATCTAAGGCGCATGACCTGCTGTCAGTCAGTGGGGCCGCAGACAGCTCTGAACGTCCACGAGTACTCCATCGAATGTTTAAGTTTCGCACTGTATTTTGAAAAGGCTGCGCCACTGGCTTGAGGTCTGCAAGACGAGAGCTGTTAATCACAACAACAAAACAAAACAAAAAGAGAGAGAAGAAAAAAGAAAGAAAAAAAGAAGAAGAAGAGGATAACCCATGTAAATAAATAAATAAATAAGTTCATTTGTCGGATGCGCTTACCTAGATATTTATGTCGGAAGTTTCCGAGCATGGACCTTCATAAATATATATATAACTTTACGTAAGTCCTTGCCTCCTGGGGGGGAGACTGACAGACAGAGGGAGACAGTGAAGGGGGGGAGGGGGGGGGGCGCTAGAGTGCACCAAAGAGGAAGATAAGGTGTGAGAGAAGCAAAGCCTCATTGTGTCACCGGGGTGATAAGCAGCTGGCAAGCTTGCCGTTGAGCCAGGACTGATAGCGGACGGCGGCGCGTTTTGCCGAGATAGCTCTGTTCTTTTCGCAGACACCGTGGAAGCGAGTTACACTTTTGGATGCCAAATGCTTCTGAGATTCGGAGACAAACAAAAAATTGTTGTCAGTGACTCGGCGCAGGTTTGCTCGGCGTGGAGCGTGAATCAAGGAGCCTTGGCTCGGAGCTTGTCGACTTGCTGAGCGGTACCCGCCGAATGGGGATGGCGCTGAGACTTGTGGCTATTTTGAGTGTGTTGATTTTGAAAAGAAAGAACAAAATCAGGAGAGGGTTGTTCGTTGGAAAGTCATTATGATCGGATTACATGAAAGCTACATTTTGCAGATTTTACATCTGTATTGTGAAACGGTTTACACCTGAGAAGGATTTTGAAAATAAGCATTTGCTTATGAATGACAGAGGAAGTAGGGGAAACTTCTGAGAGACGGGGTGGAGCGCATATGGGTTTTCCAAACGCGTAGATACCACCTGGAGCTGAACTGAACTGACAGAGCTTGATCGTTCACAGGTGACGGTGTGCAGTTGAAATTACTACTACTTGTTTTCTTTAATTTGATGTGACACTGCGGAAATATGTGTGTGGGTGAAAAAAGTGTGAATATCACCAATCCGGGGAGCATGAATCTGTGTCTGATGTGTAATGACCCTGAAGTGTAGTATTACCATGAATCTGTGTCAGATGTCTAGTGATCCTGAGGTGTAGCATTACCATGAATCTGTGTCAGATGGCTAGTGGCCCTGAGGTGTAGCATTATGAATCTGTGTTAGGTGTCTAGCGACCCTGAGGTGTAACACCGTCAACCTGTGACAGGTGTCTAGTGGCCCTGAGGTGTAGCCGTCGCACGTGACATTTTCCCCTGTTACGTGCGACGGGGATGTGAGAAATGACTTGCCAAGCAGACTCAACATAATCAATATTGTACTTTATGGCGCCATTGCTGTGAACACTCGGGGCAGTTGTGGTTATTGGCCCTTGCCCCTCCCCTCATCAGACAGAAGACAGTGAACATTTTGCCAGATGACGGTGGTTTATTGATCAGAGGTGTCTGCTGCGCGAGACGCGGCAGCCTGTTGGTGTGGGTTGTTGACTGGTGTTGTACGTGCTTGACTGTTAGAAAAGGTGCCCGAAAAAGACGTGATTTTTCGCAGGGTTTTGTTTGAATTTCCGTCAGAGTAGGTGCCAAAGCAAAACATTACTCTTCGCTTTTGTTTCAGGGCCGAGAAGGATTCAGAAGTGTCCAGTAGGTTACTGATTTTCATCATTTATTTGCGTGACATCTTGAGGGCGTGTCTAGCAAGGCGATTAAGGAGGAAAATACTTTCTAGGTTTCATGAACGGGCCGAAGGAAAGCTCGCTTGTTCAGGGGTTGCAATACAGTTGTTGGGGCGTAATAAGGCGTATTATGTAAGTAAGGCATTATCGGTTTTAAACTTTTCTAAGTAAGCAAATTGTTCGTAGTTTTTATCTGCTGGTCGGGAGTAAATCATTCGCTATGCACAACTAGGCTATTACGACGCAGTAACATTCAGCGAGGTAAAAATTAGGTTATAATTACGACTATTTCAGCCGAAACATCTCAAAAGCCAAAGGTGTGATGACGGTGCAGTTGATCGGTCAAACGTACTTTTCTCTGGGAGGTAAATCGGGTTTTTAAACCTTGAACCATTCCTTTGCTTGGAAGAGGAGAGCAAACAATGATTTTAAAGGGAGACTGAAAGGACGTCAGTTACTAAAGTTGAAACTGCTGGCAACTGTGCCAGCAGGGGTAACATGACCCCAAGGCCAGGATGACACAACCGCCAGGAGAGGCGCGATGCCTTTGTGTGTGAGGGAGTCCGACTGCTGCTTTGACAAGCACTGGCATTTCAACACACACTGGGGGGGTGGGGGGGGGAGCAAAAAGGTGATCTCTATCAGAACTCCCCTCCCTCCCCTCTTGTTCAGGACGCAGGGTGGGACAGATGGATGCTTCCAGTGATACAATATTATTCTTTGCATTCCGCTCGTCAGCAAAAGGCCGCTTTCACGGGCAACAGAAGAGAAGAGAAGGCAGAAAATAAAAGGGGATGGGAGACCGGGGGGGGAGTTTGGGGGGGTGGGGCTCGGGATCACGAAGATGTGGCACACGCTGAAACAACATCTGCACTGATTTTTCGAGCGTCCCCCATGGTCTGGCTGATGGAGACTGTTTGTGTGTTTCGGAGCTTTCGACACCCTGTCTGGACTTTCTGCTTCTTTTTGTTTGCCTCATCCTCTTCGTCTTCGTCTTTTTGGGAGGTCTTTTTTCCCCCTAACTTTGTGTGCGTGTGTGTGTGTGTGTGCGTGCGTGCGTGCGAGTGAGTGTGTGTGTGTGCGTGCGTGTGTGTGTTTATGTTGATGTTGCGGTATGTGGCAAGGAGAGGTTCAAAGTTGGGGGCTTCGTGAAGAGACAATGGGCCGAGATGCGAAGGCAGCACTGTGTGATGGATGTATCTGGCTCCTCGGTGCCAGACGCGTTTACCTGCCACGCTCTAAGGACGCAGCATAATCGCCGCTGCAGATAAGGACGACTGCCATTGTGCGACCCCAGATGATGCTCTTGGAGGGCTGATTGTGATACATACGTGGACGGGTATCTTCACGGCACGTGTCAGAATGCTGGCCGGGAAAAGCGCGGCCGTGTTCGCCTTTTTGTTAGCACAAAGCGTCTTTTGGATACGACTCTGGATCAGAAAGTGATTACTTTTTTGTGGCTCACCAGAATGGAAACATGACGGACGGTGGTGAGAAGAAGCTGCGAGGCAAATCAAACACGTGGAGTGTGCCTTGGAAAGCCCGCTTGCCAGCAAACTGCGTGGCCCACACCGTGATGATAAAATGTCACGTATAGCGTTTACAGAGAAAAAAACGACTGTTGATTACATTCCCGAAAGAAAAAGAGAAGAAAAAAAAGTTGATTACATTCCTGTTAATTAAAAAAAGAAGAAGAAAAATGGTTTAAAATGCAGCGTCAGGATATTTGAAGACAAACTCATTTTGTGTATTTCCTTCCCCTTCTGTTGAAACGATTTATGTGTGCGTTGTATGCTTTTGACTAGATTATCCCGAAAAAGCGAAAGTGAACTGAAGTGTCGAACAAATAACCTGTTAGGCGGTGCTTATTTCTGGAGAGCGTGGGAAGATGAGAATACTACTTTGCAAGGTGCTTATTTCTTGAAAGCGTTGGAGGATGGGAATACTAGCTGCTTTTTGTCTTGAAAATGTGGGAAGGATTATTAAGACAAGACACGAGAAAACCGAGTCTAATTCGGCACGGCGGCTGTTATGGGAACTCATAAATCGGCTGAGTGCAAACAGAGTCTGTTGCGAGCAAGAAAGTCGATGGTAATTTGATTAGGACAGATCTGCCATTGCATCGTGTTGAATGGGCTTGCTTTGCGGATTGGCTTCAACAAAGTCTGGGGAAGCTCTCCACAATCAGCAGTTTATGGGGACAAAAACTGCCGCCTTCATGCCATTCTTGCGTGCTTCCAGGATTACCACTGCCTTGGAATGGCTGCGTGCAATTTTGATTAAGGGGTGATGGTTAGGAGTGGGGGTGGGGGGGGGGGGGGGGGGATTGGTGTTGCGCCGTTTCATTTGCCGGTGTTGGTGGGAAGTTCGATGGTGGCGAGGATGGCGGTGGCACAGCGTTGTTGCAGTTGGCAAAGGTTTGTTGCTCGATCGCATCCATCTGGCCTCAGGTTTGTCGTGTGGACGAGCTCTTCCAGCTAAACTTCTTGTCTGCAAATCGGATTGCCTGAGGGGGGAATCACTGGCGCGCCGATTGAGCATGGTCTGATGTCAGAGTCTCCATTCCTCAGCCTTCTCGACGAAGAGAGAAAAACACGAGTGTGCATCGGCATCGATGGAATTCAAAACTAGGCTTCACGTGCTTGGCTTCGGTGGCTTTCTTTGTGGCCACAGCTGGACTCCAAACTGCGACAGTGTTGCGGAGAGCTGATTTTCTCTCATTCTGAAGCGGAGGAGGAAGCATTTCTGGATTTGCCTGACTCAACATAATACAGCTCAGTTATATTAAGTGCAGGAGTGCATTTTTGCTACGCGCTAAGTGCGTTATTTTACTCTGTTCAAGCTAATCAGTGGTTAGAGCGCCGGACTCGTGACTGAAAGGTCGCGGGTTCGAATCCCTGCTGGAGCGGTGGGAGAATTTTCTTCTCCAGGGTCAACTTTCTGTGCTGACTCTTATTTCGGTATCCGTTCCACCCCCGTGTTACCGCAGTAGCACGTAAAAGACCCCGGTCATTCTGCCAATAGCGCAGGTGGCAGGTTACAGCTAAACACGCATACACCTTGCGTATGTGGCTTTGCATGAAGTGACACGGTGCATGGTTGTATGGTGTACACAGAACGCGCCGAGACTGACTCTCTCTGGCAGCAGATTCTTGTGGCACCAGCCATGCCAGCGCTGTAAGTACACCACTTCGGTGGATATTCAAAAACGCGCTATAAAAACTATTCACTCATGTAGAATCACATGCGAGCGCAGTGAGTCTGCTCGAGAGCGGAGAATAGCGCTATATAAAAGCGATTAATAATAATAATAATCTTCCGTTTTTCATTGAACTGTTTGAGTCATTTTGCGTGTAGGTATCATGTAAGTTTATCCGCCAGACAGTAGGGTATGTTGAAAAATGACTTCGTGTTTTTAGATATATATATATTTTTATTATTATTTTTTTTGCTTAAAAAAAAAGAAAAGAAAAAAAGCCCAAGTTTGATTAAGACTTGTATGCGGTTTGGACCGAGCAGTTCAACCTCTGAGAGAAACACAGTGATAAATGCTACTGTACAAAAACAAAAACAGCAACGAAAAGACCGTTCATCCGAATTTCCGGTTTTATGAAACCACCTGACCTGTAGCGGTCTGAGAAGCGAATCCGTCTGCCTTCTGATAGATCTTTACAACTCTGGGAAAGACCCTCTCAGAAAAGTCAAAGCAAGTTTTGTGCTTGGTTATGCCAGCAAAAGCAGTCGTGTGTGCCAGCAAAAGCAGTCGTGCGACCCGTCGGTTTATTTATTTATGGGCCCCCGCCACCTTAGTCCCCTCCCCCCCCCCCCCAAACACACACACACACACACACACACACACGCGCGCGCGCGCGCGCGCGCCAAAAGGATTAAGTCAGCCCGCGCGTGGCTCTTGCCAGTGTTATTCGTCCGTGTCCTTGCTGACATCGGAGAAGACCGTACGGACAGGAGAATTTCTTTCTACAGTATCACGCGACATCACTACTCGGTGATGATGAAGTATCATACGATGCTGAGGTGGGCGTGGTGGTGGCTTGTGAACGAACTGTAACCCCTTCCCTGCTGAAGAGCTTGCGCCGCAAGTTCCGGTTCATTCGGAGAATGTCTCCAAAACGAAAACAAACAACAAAAAAACATTCTAGCGTGCCAGAGGTGTTCATTTGGTTTGGAGACATTTGCTCTCTGCATAAAAAGGCTCGAAAAGTGTGAATTCAAGCAGGGTGTCGTGTGATGTCAAACAATATAATCATAGGGGGAAACGCTGTAGGTAGGTAGGTAGTGTTGCTTAATGTCCTTGGATGTCGGATGACGTATTAGGGACAAGCTGAGACCAATGCCGAAGCATGGTTCAATATAGCTTTACGTCCACGGAAACCAGAAGGCTCGTTAGGACGGACAGCCCAGGACGGCCACCTCGACTTTCACACAGCTCCTGAACTATGTGAGGGGAAACGCTATTTCACAGACATCATTATAGTGTCCCAGGGGCTGAAAAAGGTTATGGTGTCCTAGGGGAAGAGAAAGGGTTTCAAACGGTGGCACTATGCGAGCTTTTCGCCCTGAACTACTGTGTGAGCGTGACGCGATGATAAGGTGACGTGTGACTGGACGACACGATGACAAGGTAGACAAGGGATCCCGTTGTGCATTGTACGTGTTGGGGTCGGGGCAAGTTCAGTGGACCCCACTGCAGCAGCAGACTGCCCACAACGCTTTCCACTGTTGATGGTGGTGATGCGGGGAGAAGATGGGGCGGCGTTTATTACGTAACTTTGTAGGGAATATGCAACTGCGTGGAGGTTATATACACCAAAACAACCCGTTGTGTTCAAAACGTTCGGTTTCCTGGAATTCTTTCTCAGTGAACTGTATGTGACTGAAGAAACGGGTCAAAATTAAAACGTAATCGGGTTATATTTTTTTTAAACGTTTTACTGCCAACATTTCAAAACAAAAGATCAGAGGCTGCTGCGTGAAGTGTGAACTACGTCTACGACTATGATTGTACGGATAATGTCGAAGGGACGATGTTCATCGAATATAAAAATCCTTTAGTACCAGGTTAATCGAAACGAACAACATTAGATCGTGTGAATGGAGCTTCAGTGGAGATTGTGATAACATTTGATAGTTTTTGTGTTACTGCTTGGTATTAACACGTTTTTTTAAATTATAATTGTGTAGTTATTTTTTCAGTCAATCGAATATTGGCTGCGCTTTGGTCGGGTGGCGCAGTTTACTCCATAATGCTGCTCGGTAGTTCCCAGTGCCAAAACTATTGATACCATCGAAACGAAAAAAAAAGAAGAAAAAACAGAAAATGCTTTTAGTCAGACTCCATTGTTCTGAGCACGCCTCGGTCCCGCGTACGACCCTTTCTGTGGGGCTGCGGTGAAAGGGGTTTTGTTCCATACCAGGAGACATGACTGTGACCACTTCAGTTCGGCGGCAGCGCTGTGTGTGGGTCAATAAGGTTGGTGGTAGTTGCAAGACTTTGATGCCTGGAGGGGGGGTGGGGGTGTTTAGTCCCCAAACAAACCGCTTTGTGTAGAGGGCATGGCGATATTGGCCGTCTAATTGCCGTTTGCTGCTGCTGCTTCGATACTGGTCTCATCTGCCAGGGGGCGCAGCAGTCATCGGCGTGGGTCATTTCGCTGGGTTTAAGTACATACACCTCGCTCCGAACGCGTCATAGTTCAGGAGCTGTGTGAGAGTCGAGGTGGACGTCCTGGGCTGTCCGTCCTAACGAGCCTTCTGGTTTCCGTGGACGTAAAGAATTATTGAACCGTGCTTCGGCATTGGTCACAACTTGTCCCTAATATGTCATCTGACATCTGAGGACATTAAGCATCAACTCATCATCATCACCGAACGCGTGCAGTTGTTTCAGAGCTCAGGAGCTGTGTGCGAGTCGAGGTGGCCATCCTGGGATCCCCGTCCCGAGTAGTCTGTACAGTATCTGTTCTGTTGACGTAAAGCAACATTGAACTCCGAACACGTGCAGTTTCAGAGCTCAGGAGCTGTGTGCAAGTCGAGGTGGCCGACCTGGGCTCCCTGTCCCCTAATAGTCCGTACGGTCTCCTCTGTGGATGTAAAGCAGCATAGAACTGGGATGCGTTCACGTCGTGGAATTGCAGCGTCCTGTCAGCCGCACCGGGTCCTCTCTTGGAATGAGGGTTGAAAATAGTCAATAGAGCAAGGATTTCATCATTCTAAACCTTAGAGGATGTACCTACCTTTTCAAATCTAATAAACTCCCTTATTTGTTGAATCAAAAATTTGATAGTTTTTGTTTGTTTGTTTTCCCCCCCTTTTTCTGCGCTGTTGTTTTCTTCTTCGACACCAGAATTGCACCAGTGGCTATTATGCAGAAGTCGAGGAAAAGAGCCACTAACGTTAATTTTGTTCGGGGATCCGGAAACATGCCGGGGTGCTGACGCCCGAACGGATGTGGATCCTCTCCAAAGCACGTGGTTATGCTAGCGGAAACATGTCGAGGTACTAACGTGCGAACGGCTGTTGATCCTTTCCAAAACGCGTGGTCAGGCTAGCGGAGTTCAGACTGTGATTTTGACCACATCGCCGTCGATGGATTTTCGAAGTAAGTTGTCTGTGCACGTCTACTGTCGTAGTCAGTCATTTCTCATAATTTTTGTGTTGTATAGAGAATAGTGTTGTGCAGTCAAACAGAGGCAGCGCAAGTGCGTGTGCTTTCTCCCTCTGGACGCAGAAAGTGTACTTTATGCAAGCGTAGTACTACGTTTGGCTTTTTTACGCAAGGTTAATGAATCGATTTTCCCCTCTTCAGTATTAGCACTAACAACGCAGTGTGCAAAAATACAATGATCATTATCCGTGGATTATCATCAAGGAGGAACCCCGGAGGACCAGTAGCGCTGAGTCCACGTGGCAGAAAGAAAGAAAAGAAAAGAGGGCGTACCTGAACCATAAAAATATTGATGAAAGGCAGAGCTTTGGTCTCATCCGCTGCTTGGGATCTGGGCATTTTCATTTGTCTTTTTATCCGCCACGTGTGCAAGCTTCATCTGCTTTAGCCCCCAGTTTGTGTGATAACGTGTTCTGTTTAGTGCAGTTACCATTCAGCAAGGAATTACTAACGGCCAGTGATTACTGTCATTTTCCCCCTCTTTTTTTCTGTCTTCCCCCCCCCCACGCCCCCAGGGTGTGGGTAGTGTCCATATTTAGCCTGTTTCGTGTTTTTCTGTTGTTGTTTTCCCCCCATCTTGTCGGTGATCCTCTCTTGCTGGAGGTCCCCGTTACACTGAATTACCAGCCTTTGAAAACTGTCCTGCTCACGGACCAACAAGTTTATAGATCCCCAACAGGTCTGGTAGGGTTTATAGCGGTGTAGAGGGCTCGCCGTGGGTCTCCCACTAAAGAAGATAACATCATTTTGTTGCCAACCCCGCTGGCGGCGTCTTGGCCACTGACCGCTCGGGGATGACCTACAGAGCTCTCGGCTGGCGTTTAGACCACGCCGCTGATGGTCAGTTCTTGCTGTTGTCGTGGCACACGCAGTCCGGCTGACCAAGCGGCACAGATGGATGGGTACAGGCTAAGTGATCACTGGGCACAGAGACATGACCCGGTGGAAAAATGTGCCAGTAATGTTGACGTATACACGCTCGGCTGAACAGGAGTCTTTGTTTCAGTTGGTTTTTCCGCGGTCTTATAAAGACTTTAGTTTCGCGACAGAGGGAAAAGCGTGCAGCGTAAGTAAGTAAGCAAGTAACTTGATGTTTTACGCCCAGTCAGCCATTGCGGTTATATCAGGGCGAAAAGCGTGCAGAACCGTGATTCTCTTCATAGAGGATTTTTTTTTTTTTTTAAATCTTTTACTCTGTCCAATTGAAGATTGTTGAAAGTGCGAGACTTTTTGTCGGAGCGAAGCTGAGTGCACTGTTTGCCTGGGGGCTTTTACCTTGTGTTCTCTAGAGTGTAGGACAACGCATTCCATTATGAGTGTGTACATATCTATTCCTATCGATCTTGAGTTCACAGTGGACGTTGTGTGAAGAGGAAAAACACGGGATGGGGACAGTCAAATGCCTGTGTGGTTGTTCTGATGGACCAATTTTGTGCTGCTCGACCGAGACTTCCTGCAAACTTACCGCGTCCTGAAACTGCTTGTTAATTTCACCTAAAACTGCTGTAATTATTTTCTTGTATATATATATCTCTCTCCCCCCCCCCCCCCCCCCCCCCCCCACCCTCCCCACATCATTAGCCCGCGTCCGCGCGTGTTTTATACCGTGTGTATCTAATCTACAATAGACCCGCTGGTCACGCGCACGTAAACCACCTGTTATCTCCCTTCGGGCTTGTTTGGGGGGGGGGGGGGGGGGGGGGATCGGGGGCGGAGACAGCAAGCAGATAGATGTGCATAACGGCGCATCATGAGCGGCGTTGTTGGCGGAAGAAGGGGGCCGGGCCGGCGGGCTGGAAGGGGTGTGTACCAAGGTCGTGGTTACGGCCACTCTGCTCTCCATCCGCTGCTTGGTGGTAACTACCGTCCCTGGGGATCATCTGCCTCGGCCACTCTAGGAGCAGGACCAGAGACACTTCCACACTGCTCTGTGGTAGAACTTCATTACCTCTGCTGGGGCCGTGTCGGGTTCATCGCTTGCTCTTTCGTGGCACGTTCACAGTGTGTCATAGCCTGCTTTCGTTTCTTCTTCACCGCTCTTGTGACTACGCGACTACAGTTGTTGTTGGTAGGGTTTTGGGGGGTAGGAGGTAAGTGTGTTGGGGTTAATTAACTCTGGAGTCGAAGCAGCACCCACAAACTACGGATTCAAGAACTAGCCTTTTTCAGAAGTTAAATTTTACTGATTGAGTGGTTTTTAATTCTTGTCTGGTAACTAGATTTAGTCACCTGTTTATTGGTATGTTTGATCAAGGGACTAGAATAAGAAGTATACTTAAAATCTGTTGCATCACTTTGTCAATCGTCATGTTGCTTTTTGATTAAAGCGAAGGCATTCAAATAATTTGGAGTGGCGAAACTGCTAAAAGTGGCGGAAGTTCAGACATGTGACTCGCTTGGATTTTGCTCGCTAAAATGAGCAGGGAAGGATTACACGGACTGAGAAATTGGGGAGCAGTGAAAAGCGCTTCCTTCATCTGACACTACACCCGTGATTTACTATGGCAATTAACCAGTGAAGCGGCGTGTACTTCTACTGCTACTGTTGTGTGGCCAGATGACACCCAAGGACCGCCATCAGACATCGTCGTATATCACACCGCCCGGGATTAAAGGAGATTTTCGTACAGTCTGGGCTTGACACTGGTGGATATACTTTTCTCTCTCACTTTCGCCCGGTGTGTGAACGTGGCGAAGTAAGGATTATAACCAAAACAACAACAACAACAAAACGATGGTGTTACTGTCACCCCCGAGCACCATGAACACGCCCAAGACACCCGGGGTAGAGCGGGCAAGCACCCCGCAGCCGGATTACGAGGATTCTGCGGACAGTGGCATTCACGGGGTGGATGGTTCCATTCCCGAGTATGACATGGTGGGAGCTTCGTCCTGCAAGGACTGTGCTGCGGGGAAGTGTCACACCAAGTTCATCCACATTGCAGGTACGGCTTGTCCGTGGTCCGCTTTTTACTCCTCTGCGTGTGTGTGTGTGTGTGTGTGTGTGTGTGTGTGTGTGTGTGTGTGTGTGTGTGTGTGTGTGTGTGTGTGTGTGTTGCGTGTAATTGCGTTTTTGTCACGGGCGTTTATCATTGACGCTCATTAATAGTCTTCTTCAGTTTTCGGTCACACTGATATTTATTTCTTCAAACACGTATGCACACTTACATATATGTCGAAGGTGGTAACACAAACAGTTCCAAAGATTGTGTGCAGTTTATCGTATCGAATGTTTGTCAACATAGCCCGAAATGGCTGAGAGAAATGCGCCAGAAAAGACAACAGAAATATTCCTTTCCAGTGAGCAGAGCATCGGTAAAAGTCGGCTGCTACATTGTCACCTCGGTGCCCACAGACATTCTTGGAGCCATTTATGTTTCAGACATTGGACACAACTGGGGCTGTTTTAAAAAAAATTGATGACACTGAAAGTAAAGCCCAGGTTACACTTTTAGCTTCCCGAACCACGTTTCGTTCGTATAATTTAACTAATGGTACATAGACGAATAACTGACAGCTTGAGAGAGAGAGAGAGAGAGAGAGAGAGAGAGAGAGAGAGAGAGAGAGAGAGAGAGAGAGGACCAAAAAAAATATGGATTTTTTTTTTACCCCCCAAAAACAACAACAACAACAACAACAACAACAACAACAACCCTAAAACAAAAATAGTTTCTGGTATGTGTCATTTCGGACAGGAATCTGCAGTGATCACCAAAACAAACACGCAATGGTTTCGGCGCGTGCTATGCTAACAAGGCACGAGTCGTGGGACGGTTCCTGGGGAGAGATGACGCAGGGGTGCAGGCATAAGGCAGGTGTGAGACACATGTCTCGCCTTCACTAGCGATTAGCTGGCGCATCTCACTTCATTTCACACCGGCCTCTTCCCTTCATTAGCAATCATCGAGCTGCACGTGCTGACGGGAGGCTGACGGGGATTGGCTGTGTGATTGGCCTGTGCCGTGCTGTGGGTATGGGGGGAGGGGGGGGGGGGTGCTTGTTTATCATTCATTGCCCTTCTTCGTTTTAGGGGCAGTATTTAGGGGCAGTCATTATTCAGATCGAGATTATTTTGTTTCTTTTGTATGGGGGCTGTTTCTTAATGACCGCATTGCCTTCTGTTATAGAAAGGGGGACAGTCATGGGAGTATTCAACGCGCAGAGCGATTTTATATATATATACATTTATTTATTTATTGGGGGGGGGGGGGGGGGGGGTATTGCGATGTGCACGCGAGGGATAAGACAGGCAACAGCTGACTCGAGAGAAATAACAAGTCCTCTATCACCCTGTCTCGACCGGCGGTAGAACCACTGAGGTATAATACAGCGTTTGAACAGTTGTCGCAGCCCCTGTTCTTTTATAACTCTTTGTGTGTGTGTGTGTGTGTGTGTGTGTGTGTGTGTGTGTGTGTGTGTGTGTGTGTGTGTGTGAGGTATAATACAGCATTTGATCAGTTGTCGCAACCCCTATTCTTTTATAACTCTGTGTGTGTGGAGAGAGAGAGAGAGAGAGAGAGAGAGAGAGAGAGAGAGAGAGAGAGAGAGAGAGAGAGAGAGAGAGAGAGAATGTGTGTGTGTGTATGTGTGTGCGCGCGCCTTCTTTCGCCGGAGTCCCACCCTACGTGGACGTACACCCACAGCCTTTTTTCATCACCATCTCCGTCATCCCAATACTTGGAGTAGGAGATGGGGCAGTCTGAAGTGGCTTGGAAATGAAACAGGGGGCTCAGTTTTCTCCCGTTTGCTTTGAAGCGGATTGACTGTGCAAGGGAAACGTTCTGTCAACAGACGCCGTAATCGCTTTGACCAAGCTGTCAACGCAGGACAGGTCTAACCCTTCCCAAGCCAGCCCACAGCCGCTGCAGCGGTGGTGTCTTGGAACTGTTACGGCTGCACAGCCCAGCCTATTGTATAATATCAAACTCGGTCATTCGTGGCAATCGCCGCTGTAGATCAAGGACAAAAAGCAG
>OY757547.1:16387143-16400488 GCA_963584105.1 Alviniconcha strummeri
TTCGGTGAGTCTTGCTCAGTTTGGTGATTAGCATTGCGTCTTACTCAGTTTGGTGAGTTTACCCTCGAGTCTTGCTCAGTTCGGTGAGTTTACCCTCGAGCCGACTTACTCAGTTTGGTGACTTCACCCTCGAGTCTTGCTCTGTGTGGTGACTAGCCTTGAGTCTTGCTCAGTTTGGTGACTTTACCCTCGAGTCTTGCTCTGTTTGGTGACTAGCCTTGAGTCTTGCTCAGTTTGGTGACTTTACCCTCGAGTCTTGCTCTGTTTGGTGACTAGCCGTGAGTCTTGCTCAGTTTGGTGACTTTACCCTCGAGTCTTGATCACTTTGTTGGTTGGCCTCCGAAAGATGACGCCGCCGTGCTGTTGCACGATGGAATGGCGGACATTGTGTCTACAGTCAGCAAGCAGCCTAAGCGACATGTACGGTTCACACCCACCTTCCCGTTTCATTGCATGTCGTCATGCTGCACACGTCTTCAGCTGCAGTTTTCACGCAGGAAAGCACGAGACAGCAGAGAAGCAGTCGCCAATCCCTCAGTATCGTAGCCAGACCTGAAGGTTTGCAGAACAAAGGCGGCAACGTAAAGCAGCAATGGGAAACAGTGAGTTCAGTCAGTCAGGACAGGGACATTGACTAGCAGAGTGGTAGTTAGTTTGTAAAACCAGGCTGCGTGAACAGTTGACGTTCGGCATTTTGTGCAATAAGAATTAACTGATTTGGCCCACCCCATCCTCACCGCCACGCCCTGTTCAAGGGGGTCCCTCTACACCCTTCCCTACTCTCTCTCTCTCTCTGTCCCTCTGCCTGTACCCTTCCTCTCCTCCCCTCCCCACTCACCCCCACCATGTCATTCTGTCCCCCCCCCCCCCCTTCTCTCTGTCTTTCTCAGTTGGTAACTATCCAGAGAAGGCATTTGGCATTTCAGTGCTGAAAAATGCGCTTTGCTTTCTGTTTTCTTCCCATGCATAAGCCTTTTTTTTTTTTCTCTCTCTCTCTGGGAGTAGGATAAGAGCCAGACACAGAGGTCTAGCCAGCCGGCCAGCAAGGGTCTTCCACAGAAAGCCCAAGCGGTGAATGGTGCAGGCCTGTGGTCTTTGCTTGGCTGGAGTCGTCTGCCAATGTACCCCCCTTTCCATTCAGTGACACATTCCATTAGCCCAGTCTCTGGAAAATGGGGTCCAGGATGGCGCCACTTGTTGTTTGCTCTGTGTGTGTGTGTGTGTGTGTGTGTGTGTGTGTGTGTGTGTGTGTGTGTGTGTGTGTGTGTATGTGTGTGTGTGTGTGTGTGTGTGTTGTTGTTGTTGTTGTTCTGGACAAAGGCCAGCTTGGTTGACACCACTCGCTTCTGTTGGGTACATCTTTTACTTAGTAGAGGGTGTGTGTCTTTTGTGTGGCAGGTTTGTTTTTTATTGACATACTTTGGTGCTTTCTCGGTCGGTCTGTCTGTCTCTCTGTCTCTCGCTAAGCAAGAGCTTGGTGGTAGTCATTGTTATCTACAATTTTCTCTACCTTTCCCCTGATCTCTCTCCCTCACTGTCAAAGCTTTTGATTCACACGCAGCACAGCAACAGATTAGACGATCATGCTTCCTATCAGCTGGCTGACTCGTCTCTGTCTTGTCCCTGTACAGAAGCGAAGAAACCATTCTTCACCAAGAATCCTGGAGAACTGCAGGGGGAGTTGGTGAAGACCACGCTGGTGAAGAGCGTGCGTGGCTTTGGCTTCACCATCATCGGCGGAGACCACGCGGATGAGGAGTTCCTGCAGATCAAGAACGTTGTGCCCAACGGCCCTGCCTACCTTAACGGCAAACTCAAAACAGGTGAGATGCTTGTTTATGTTCACGTACGCCTCGCGCTTTGCCTGCCGTCTTCGTGAGGTTAGCACAAACCGAACGACAACTTGGCCGTCACATTGATTTGTGTGCGAAACGTTTGTCCCGAGATGACACTGTTCTGTTGGTGGGACATTAAACATTTAAAGCCCCGGAACAGATTAACTTCACCTGAAGTCAGGTGCGCCTGTTCGTTGTGTTCCTTGTACTAAAAAGGCAGATTTTGCTGAACTTGTACACTTCGGTTCTTTTTTGACCTTGCTGACTGACTCATCTTCTCGTCTGACTCTTGTCTTTTCTGTAGCTGCATGAGCGCATGCCAAAACTCCATCCGAATTGCAGTCACTGTTTAGAGTGGGATAAGCTGGCGGGAGTCAACACAAGGAGCTGAGGGGAGGGAGGAAGGGGGGGGCCAAGCGGCGGCCTGCTCTGCCCTCACTCACGCTGCGGTCACATTTCTGCCACTGGTTCTTAGTGGCTTTTGTCAGCCGGGCTAGTCACTGTGGTTGAGTCTACAGTCCTTGCCACCACCTCGCCTGGCTGCCTGGGAGTTTGGGGACAGACTGTGTGATGTTTGCCTGGGGGTGAGGCATGCAGTCTGAACACAGCTGGACAGGGCTCCCTTGTTGGCCTCGTTGATCACACACCCCAGGCAAAGCGGGCCGCGTTGGCCTTGCGTGTTTTCCCTGATTCTTCTCGCAGGGGGACTAGCTACCACGATGAGGGAAAGCTGGCGGTTGCGAATTGAGGCACCCTTGAGAGTCACAGCTAATGCCCTCTCGTGTGCCAGGGAAACGCCTTAGGAATGGGATGGACGTAAGAGTGAGGAATGCTGTGCAGTCGTCATTTGAGGGTGTAGGTAAGAGGGTCAGGTTGTGTGGCTGCAGTTCGCGTGGACATTTTCCATCCTTTTTGACTTGCATCTTGATTTTTTTTTAAAATAATTTATTATATAAATTAATCCGCAGAAAATGCACTAGTTCTGTGACTAATTTGCTGGCATTTGAAATGAAAGTTCGATATTCTTGTGCGTTGTATGGTTATGCTTACTGATCTTGGTGTGTCTGTCCAGGTGACGTGATTGTGTTTGTCAACAACATCTGCGTCCTTGGCTACACGCACCAGGACGTCGTCAGCCTCTTCCAGACCATCCCACCGGGCGATACCGTCACCTTGGAGATCTGCCGGGGATACTCTCTGCCCTTTGACCCGGACGACCCCAACACGGAAATTGTCACCACGGTGGCTGTGACTTTGCCGCAGGATGGCCAGGCGTCCGGGTCTGGCCCCTCGTACTCCGCGCTCGGTGGTACAGATTTGAACTCCTCCAACCGCAGCCTGAAATCTCTGCCGGATCTTGCCCGCTCGGCCAATGTGAACTCGAACATGTCGTTCTCCCAGCACAGCATGCCTGGGGACTTGAAGTGCCTTACTCAGGGGAACGGACCCCCGGATCTGGTCAGTGTGGTCAGCAAGCCGGAGATTCTGAGCATCAACATTGTGCGAGGCCCCATGGGCTTCGGCTTCACCATCGCCGACAGCCCCTATGGGCAGAAGGTCAGTGCAGACATGGTCAACTCCTCTTCTTTGTTTGTTTGTTTGTTTGTGTTTGTTTGTTTTACTGTAGACATGGTCAGTCCTTCTCTCTCTTTTTCTCTTTCTCTTTTTGTCAAGACACGGTCAGTCAAGACACGGTCAGTTCTTTTTGATTTTGGTTTTGTTAAAGCATTGCATACTAGCTTTGATGCATGCTATACTTGATGATCACATTTTTCCAGCTGAAGCTTTCATCATCATTTGCATTCGCAGGTGATGTTGCTCAATGTGCACAGACAGCTATGTAGATATTATCACGGAAGGGGCGGTGAGAAAGACGTGTGCTTTAAGCTGAGCTTTACAAGATGACAAGGATGAGGGGAGGTGAATATTCAGTGGCAAAGAATTCCCAATTCCCTGTTTACAATTGCAGGTCAAGCAGATCCTGGACAAGCCGCGGTGCAAGACGTTGCTGGAGTGCGACTTGCTTCAGGAAATCAACGGCATCGATGTGAGGCAGATGACCCATGCCCAGATTGTGCAGGTCTTAAAAGACTGCCCCATTGGTGTGGAAACACAGATCGTTGTGCAGCGAGGGGGTAAGTGTTGTGGGTGGATGGAGAGATGTTTCTGGCGTAAGCTGCGTTTGGTTGTAGGACAGAGGTGAGGGTGTCTTGGGTCTAGGGAAAAGGGCTGCAAAACAATTAGGGTGAATGAGTGGTTGCAGACTTTGAAAGGGACTTGTTTTGCATGCCGTGCTGCAGAACAGTTGTTTATGCATTTTCCTTGGTTTTTATTTTGCAGGACTCCCTCTTCATTCAAAGAAAAAGATGAAAACGGTAAGTGTGTATGTGGGTTTTGTTTTGTTTGTTTTTGGTCAGTAATTGTGGTTCTGTAATTGTTGGTATAATTGTGCTGGTCATGGAATTCTGGTTGTTCAGTTGCGCTCTGTGGCCTCTTTGTTAAAGATTAGTACTGCAGATTTTCAGTATAACGCTGAGGTTGGGACAGATATGGGCAAAGCTTGAAACTTACAGTGCAGGTGGGGTTGGATGGTCAGGCTGTGTACTATCCCTGGCGTCAAGAAGGGACGACTGATGTGAGACAGGCTTGTTTTAGCAAATACCTCGGTGGTGAAGTTTGGAGGGGGTATGTTGAATATTTTGTCAGCCTGTCCGTGTATCCAGGTTTATGCCAGGGTCACAATATTTTCTGAATTGCTCAGCCTTTTGTAATCGAATGTGGCTACGTTCGGATACCCCCCCCCCCCCCCCCCCCCTTTTTTTTGTTTTGTTTTTTGTTTCTTCTTTTCTCCTTCCTGTTTCTTTTTAAACTGACTGATTTGTGTGTCTGTAGTGGGGCATGAGCCATTTTTGACCAGGACACTGCATGCGCTTGTTTTCAGTCCCAAAGTTTTGATGACCGGCCACAGTTAAACAACAACCTTAGCGCTCCTGGTGCTTATTTCTTCACCGGGTCAGACTCCAACCTGCGCAACACAGACTCCACTCTGCCAGGTCAGTAACCATGGAGGGAGCCCACCTTCTCTCTCTCTCTCTCTGTTTTTCCCCCATGTCTCTCTGTCTGTCTCTCTCTGTCTTGCTCTCTCACTGTTTTTCTTGCTGTCTCTTGCTCTCCGAAATGTTTTGATATTTTTCATTAGCTTTTAGCTAAATATGGTTAATGTGAAAGAAGAACAAAATGGAGGGAGAAGGAATAGCTGCTTGATATTTAACACCCAGTCAGCTTCAAGGTCATATCAGGCCCAAACAAAATTTATCAAATCACAGTTAAAAGGCTCTTCACGCTTGGAACTTTTATATTTGTTATATTTTAAAAGGCTTGGGTTGAATATTCAATGAATGGTAAAAGCAAAAATTAGGAGAACAGAATTGTTTGGCAGCAGGTGGGGCATGCAAAGCTACATTGAGTTCTGGCCTACTCCAGGCGTAAAAGAGAGAGCCTTTAATAACTTTGAGTTTTCAGTAGATGGGACTTTCATTTTTGCAACTGAATGGGAATGGCTGAGGGAGATGGGGAGAGAAGAAATAAGGCATCAGCGTTTAAACGAAAAGTTTGTGAGGTGTATTTTATCAGCAGCATTTAATAACAACAAAAGTAGCAATTTTAACAAAACTGAAAAGTTACTACTTCACGTGCAAGCAGTGTACGGGATATTCGTTCAGACTAAGTCTAGATTCCTGTTATTTGTTGATTATTTTCTTCTTGTGTTTCTTTCTGTTGTTTGTTTTCTTTCTCCAGTCCTTGTTTCTGGTCCATCTTTCTTTCCCATCTCTTTACTTCCTTCTCAGATACTGTTTAGTTGACAGTATATTGTGGAATATCATTATCAAACAAGTAAATTGAAATCACTTTCAGTGTCATGTATTTTGTTGTTGTTGGTATTATATTGTATATCTCAGTGTATGTCAGTTACTCCCTTGATTTCGTAGTATAAATTGCCCCAAAACTACCAAAATAGTGGAGCTGTATGGATAGTAAATGTTGCTCATCTCCAGTGTTAAAGAGTATGGTATGGCAGTTGTGGAAGTTACTGAATCAGCAACCTACAGGTCTGATGTGTTTGCACCTTTCACATTGTGCCCGAAGTTAACATGTTTTTGTTTCCACACCCTTGAGTGGCTAGTTTCTGACCCGGGGTGCATTTTATTCGCACTTTGCGTTCTGATACAGTTTTACACTAAAATTAGTTGCATTTTTTAGATTAACTTGTGGAGTTTTTGTTCTTTTTGTTTTGTAACAGCATGCTTTAATTTAAAGGGGCTAACCTTCTCAAAACTGAAAATATAATTGAATAAAATGAAGTCATAGGTTAACAACGAAGTTAAAAAATTAAAATTAAAAAAACATTAAAAAAACGGGTTGGTTTTATATTGAATTTATGAAATAATTTTTATTTTGTCTTTTTAGTTTTTTGTTTGTTTTTGTACTAAATTGACCTGATTCACACGGTTTGTGTGTAAACACTGCCCAAGGCTGACTATAAATACATCACAGTGTCCTTTGTCAGGCTGGCTGTCGCTTGAGAGTGCTATATACATCAGAGCTGTCAGCATCACTCAGTGAGACTCATCTTCTCAGTTGGATGTAAAATCAGTGGAGCATTTTGATACTAAATATCCTTTTTTGAGAACAACAGCAAAAGTGTTGATCCTTCCACACCACTGGAGAAAACGTGTTTTGAGAAGGCCAGTTCGTGTAATTTTACTTACTATGTGTACTGTTAGTTTTGACGTTTACACCCGGTAACAGCATGGATTTTAATATCTGACTTAAAACAACAACTTTTTCTTCTCTCTTTTTTTTTTTCTTTTTCTCTCTATTATTTTCTGTTTTGGGTAACACAGTCTGGTCGACGAGCAGTAAACCACCGAACATGCGTGTGTGTGCTTGCGTCTGTGTCTGCATATGCATGTGTACATGCATGCTTGGGTGCGTGCATATGCAGAGGTTAGCTGAGCGGGGTGATTCACCATGGGAACATGAGCCTAGGCTTATTCACAACTTTCCCAGCAGCTGTTCCGCCAATAACAGGAGGCTGCCGTAACTGTTGCTAAAATTAGAACAAAATGTGCGTGATTTTTCCGATTTTGAGAAAGAAAAAGAAAACAGAAAAAAAGAAGAAGGGCAAAGTAGGCGGAACTAGATCTGCAAAGAATATTGGGGCAAGCGGTGCAGTCTGCGGCTGTAGTTTCAATCAGAGAAGACGAGTCAATGTTCTTTGAATGCAATGTTTGGACAACAAGCTACTGCTTAAAAGCAATGTTCTGTACGACTGCATAATATGCCAGGCAACGCCAGTCTATGGAACATCTGCCGATAAACTGATTTGTCTGTTCCTTTCATTCCCGCAACAAAAAGTTGACAGACAAAAATAATGCCCCTGAACACCTCTTTTATGTGTCCAACGTCTCTCACGTAATACCGTCGCAAACTGTGTCAAGAATATGAAACGCCAACGAAAGATTTAACACATGTAGTACAGAGGCAGATCAGCAAAACCGGATGTAAGGCACATTGTGGTATCGGCATCGGTAGACGATTTTGCAGACTGTTTGAGGACGAAAGACTTTGCGAACGGAAAGTTGTGAATAGGGACAGTATGTCGAAGCCCGCGGCTTTGGTTTGATTTGGTATATAATTTTGCCTGTGCAGAATGTTGTGGAGCTGAGAAATGGAGCCGAATACTTTCGTGCTGCTCCAGCAAGAGACTGTTGTTATAACAAAAATCTTTCACTGTCTGTATGAACGGTTTTGTGTTGTTTTTGTATTTTTTGTAGACAGGACCTCCAAGACATGTGGCTGCTTTAGTTTGTTTAGGAGCAGTGAGTATCATTATTGTATATGTACGTCTTGAGTGTGTACCACAAGACAGTATGTTCCACGAGACATGATCACACCTCCTCGAGTTCAGGCCGAGCATGTAGTCCACTTTGATCACACCTCCTCGAGTTCTGGCCGAGCATGTGGTCCACTTTGATCACACCTTCTCGAGTTCTGGCCGAGCATGTGCCCCAAGTGGACCAGCATGGTGTGAACAAGGCGGTCAGTTCAAACGAAGAGGCAGAGTTAGCGGATTTTCAGGGTAGAACAAAGTGGCCTGTGGTGTTCTCTGGTTGTTTTTTTTTTGTTTTTTTCAGTGTCAGTTTAAATTCATAGTGGCGTGACTGACGCGGCACGCTACAGCAGATTCCAGTGTTTGCATCAATGAAGACGCGTATATTTATTACGGCGTTATGACATGACAGATTGTAGTTTACCTAGACTGCAGTTTACCCTCAGTTTTACGTTTTGTTCGTCTATATATTCTGGGATGGAGGCAGGGGTGGAGAGAGGGCTCTTTGGTAGGGTTGATTTTGGTTTTATTAGGCCTCAGCTTTGATTTGTTGGGATCGTTTTGAGAGAGAGAGAGAGAGAGAGAGAGAGGGGGGGGGGGGGAATGAAGAGGAATACTGTAAGCCTATCCGGGAAATGCACTAGTTATTTATTTATTTATATTTTAATTATTTTGTTCAGTTCAGTTTGTGATATTAGTTATTATTTCGTTGTCAACTGCTGTGCCAGTTTTGTTGGAGCTTGGTAGCTGCGTGTGTGGGTGTGTTGAAGCATGATCAGAGTACATGGCGTTTTAATTTGACAAAGGGATCTTCAGTTGACCTGCCTGGTTTTCCTTGCCACAGAGGGTGCATGGGTAGACATTGTTTTCTGTCATAGTCCTCTGACTTCACTTGTCTTGGAGTGCGGGGGTCCTTCTTGGCTCCAAATTCCCTTTGGGCGTTTTTCCTTTCTTTGCATGATGGCTTTCCAAATCGGTTGCCGTTACCCTTCCAGACTTGTGCTTGGCATGACTTCTGCAGTGGGGAGTTCCTAACATTACTCACCCAATTTGTTCGTTGACAACCAGTTTTTGCTTCAAAGCACGTTAACTCGCGTTTTCTGTGTGCTTTACCTCCCTAACATATATTACCACCACAAGCTTGCATGAGAATTACCAAAGAAAAGGACCCCCACCCCCACCCCCCACCTCAAACCCCACCTCCACCATCTCCTATCCTCCCCTCCCCCCCCCCCCCCCCACCCCCCGACCCCTGCCCCCCTTGACAGTTTCATAGTTCTTTCGTCTTCCTCCTTTATCTTCTTCCGCTCCCGTTTTAACTTCCTATCTCTTCCCACCTCGTGTTACCTGGCTGGCTGATTTGTCATTGCTCTGCGTCCGCTGCCTTTCCCTGCAGCCGTGAACAAGCTGGATGATAGCTTGGCGAGTGTTAACGAAGAACCTCCCCTGCCCCCTCCCCCTCCTGAGCTTGCCATGGACACTGCGGGGCTGGATAGGAGTGATAAGGAGAGTTTGCCGCCCGCGCCCCCAACAGGTACGTCTTGCACCCTTAGACAAGCTGTGCCAGGTGTCAGGTCAGTGTTCGCTAGACTTGGGTTTTTCTGTTGTTTTTGTTTTTGAAAGAAGGGTGTGTTCGCTAGCCCTTTATTTTATTTTTTTAAGAAGGGTGTGGTCAGTGTGCGCTAGACTGATTAAAAAAAAGTTTTTAAGAAGGGTTTACCAGGTGTGAGGTCAGTGTGCTTGTCTTCTCTTTTTTTCTTTTCTTTTTTCTTTTTCTTTTAAGAAGGGTGTACCAGGTATGAGGTCGGTGTGTGCTAGATTTAAAATATTTTTTGAATTTTTTGTTTTGTTTTTAAAGAAGGCTGTACAGGTGTGAGGTCAATGTGTGCTAGATTTTCTTAATTTTGTTGTTTGTTTTTAAAGAAGGGTGTGTCAGGTCAGTGTGTGCAATATGTATTTTTTTTAATTTTATTTTTAACAAGAGTATACCAGGTGTACTAGTTTTAATTAAAACAATTTTTAAAGAAGGGTGTACCAGGTGTGAGGTCACTGTGTACTAGATTTTTATTATAATAATTTTTATTAATATTTATATATTTATTATTGCAAAAAAAAAGGATGTACCCGGTGTGCGTTGGAATGTTTTTAAGATGGGTGGGGTGGGGAGAGTCAGTTTAGTAGGAATCCGTGCTTTTAAAAAACATTTGTCTTCTTTATTTTTATAGATAGTTTTAGTGTGTGTGTGTGTGGGGGGGGGGGGTGGGGGGGGATTTGATTTGTTTATTCATTCATTTATGTTGATGAAAAGTTACAAAGTTGGTGTTAGTTTTGTGTCGCTTTCAGTCTGTATGCTTTACTGTGGTGTTAGTTTTGCGTCACTGTCAGTATGTATACTTTACTGCGGTGTTAGTTTTGTGTTGCTGTCAAAACTGTATGCTTTACTGTGTGTTTAGTTTTGCGTCACTGTCAGTCTGTATGCTTTACTGTGCTGTTTGTTTTGTGTTGCTGTCAAAACTGTATGCTTTACTGTGTGTTTAGTTTTGCGTCACTGTCAATCTGTTGCTCCACTGTGCTTGTTTGTTTGCCCGCCTGGCCTAACTTTCCCCATCGATCACATCTTGACAACAACAATGTGCGTGGGTTGTAGCAGCTATTTTCAGCCGAGATTGGATCTGCGCTGCCGAATCTTTTTGTTTTTGTTTTTGTTTTGTGTTTCTTGACACCTGTTTTTTATCGCAGAGGAGCAGTTTCCTAGGGGTTTTGTGTGTGTGTGTGTGTGTGTGTGTGTGTGTGTGTGTGTGTGTGTGTGTGTGTTGGGGTTTTACGTGCCAGGAGTACTTCACGGACACGGATTGTTTGTCCAAAATTTGTTTTAGCGCTTTTCTGCCTTGAAATTCAAGACATAGAGGACGCCATCGTTGAATCTGTCGCTGCCTATCTCTTCTCTACTCTGTCTCTCTTTCTGTCTGTCCTGTCTATCTGTCTCTCTTTCTTTCCCCCCCCCCACTCCTTCCCCCCCCCCCCCCTCTCTCTCTTCAAGCACACACGTGTTTGTTATCATCTGTTTCATGGGTTATGGTCTTTGTCTTGAATATATTAGCCTGTCAGGTGCTTCAGTGACTTTCTTCCAAGCACAACCTTGCCGCTTTTTCCATTTCGCCCAGCCCCAAAGTAGCGTGGGGGTGGAATGGGGGGGGGGGGGGGGGGGGGACTTGTTAACGGGTGAGGAGGAGAAGAGTGTCAGGTGGAGCTGGATCACTCGAATTTAAAAGCGGTTTGCTGTCTCCGACGGGAAGCCTTCCTATGCCAGGTACACTGTACCTGTGACGGGAAAACCGTGCAATGAAAACAGACGAACATTCTTTGACCGTAGAGGATAAAACCGTTGTTTGTAAGTGGGGGGGGGGGGGGGGGGGGTGTTGAAGCTTGCAAAACGGGACGGCGGAGGAAGAAAATGTGCTTGCACTGTAAGCAGAGGTTTAGGGCTGCGCGTTGAGTGAGCGATAGAACCGTGATAAGCGAATCTTCAGGGTTGTGTTGAAGACCTGCCCGGGCGGGGGAAGGGCGAAGGGGGGAAAGCCACCATTGTTCTCTAGGACTTACCGGAGCACCGTAAACAGGACCCCTGCAAATAGCTAGCGAGCGCACTCCCGAGATGGACTGGCAGATTGGGAGAGGATTGCGCAAGCAAAGGGGCGGAAGGGAGCTGTAGGGTTGTACAGGGGTTGCTCCTCCGCTGCTGAGGTCCTTGTTGTGCTGGGCTGCAGCTGTATTGCTCTTGGCGGCCACGTCCTTCTTGCCTTCGTTCTCGGCAAGGGATAAGGCTTGTGATGAAGTCGCGAACTGGAGGGCATATAGCTGTGAGAACGTCCAACCGTTTGAAATGAAATAACCGGGTTGGTTGGTTTGAATGTGTTTGGTGTAGTTCAGTTAAATAAACCCCAAAACAGCAAACTTTCGGAATGCACGCTTTGTGCAGTTCTCGAGTTTCTGTATCACAGGAGTTGTTAAAAAAAAAAGAAGACTCTTGCGTCCTTTTCGCTCTTCTCCTTCAGAATTATTTTGTTTTTTGTTGTTTGTGATTAGCAGAATCATTAAGGGCCAAAAGTAGCCATGCTATGAAAGATTGGCAAGCGGGGGGCACCATCTCCGGCGCGCACAAGTGTTTCGCATGCGTGGAAATTAGTGGCGTTCCTCTTGAAGCACACATCACTGCACACAAGCGTTACAACGGCGAAAGTGTGCACGTGGAACTCGGCCAGACACGTCGTGTCGTGTGGTGTGGTGTGAGCAACAGAGCGGACATACCACAGAGTGTATTTTACCCGCCATCGGTGGATTGGGGCCGCTTCTTCAGTTATGAACGTCTCCGTGTGGTAGACACTATTACTAACCAGCCTCTTCATAATGAACGTCTCCGCGTGGTAGCTGCAGTTACTAACTATTGTGTCGGGTGCGTCTGGCTTCGAGCAGTCCCGAGAGATTGAGTAGAGCGTCACGCTCAAATCTCGTCTTCACTCAGTGTTTGGCCGTTCAACTGGTCAGTGTTCACAATATATAATTATGTGTATGCGAACAGTGACTGACTGACAGGGCTTGCTGTCGACAGAGACCATATGCGGTCTATTAGGGACGGCTGCGAACAGTGATAAAATGGTATAGGTTAACCGCTAAGTAGTAGGTGTGTGTGTGTGTGTGTGTGTGTGTGTGTGGGTGGGTGGGTGGGTGGGTGGGTGGGTGTTGTTTTCAGTTTGATGAGTAGCGATTAGTTTCCTGCATTGTGTACATCTGTCCATGTACGTTTAGACTTTCAGGGGTAACCCTTGAA
This sequence comes from Alviniconcha strummeri, assembly GCA_963584105.1. Taxonomy (NCBI): domain Eukaryota; kingdom Metazoa; phylum Mollusca; class Gastropoda; family Provannidae; genus Alviniconcha; species Alviniconcha strummeri. The sequence goes on from OY757547.1 coordinate 16,399,700, forward strand.
AATTGCGGTTAATTAGGCACAATTTTTATTTTTATCAAAGTCTGTTTTGTTTCGAGCGCCGTTGCGCCTGTGCTGTAGATCAAGGAAATGTGGTAAGAGAGCAGGGTGTTGTTGCAGCCGTGAAGATCACACCCACTTGCTTGTTCGCTGCAAGCCAGTAGCTGCCCAAACTGGCGGCGCTCTCCCCGTGATAAAGGAGACAGACGGAGGGACCACAGCTGCCTTCTATCCGAAATTCCGTGCCGTCGTCTCACGATTCACTTAGCTTATGATATAGATTATGCAGTCGGTTCAGTTTCTGGTACGAGAAATCCGGTGGTGCTGCAATCGGAAATTTGATTTTCAGTTTCTTCTTCTCCCCTCCCCCTCTCTCTTTCTTCCTTTTTGGCCACGTAGGGGGTTGGGGAGATATTCCATGATTTTCTGACTTTAAGCTGAAAGACAGTTCGGTAGCTTCGGTTTTGTGGTCTCCGTAGTCGAGAAATCCAGTAATGCTGCAGTCGGCACCTTGATTTTCAGCTCTCTCTCTCTCTCTCTCTCTGTCTTTTGTCTCTGCCAGCTGTGAGCGGCGGGGGAGGGGGGTCGATATGCAGTGATATTTTTAGTGACTTTAAACTGTTCTGGAAGGGTTTGGTCAGCCCAGCTCTGGTTCCCCACTTCTCAAGTTCTCCACCAGTCACCAGACTTTCGCCTCGTGCCCTTCGCCGATGACTAGGGGTCAAGTCCGGACTCCAGCAACTGTTTTCTTTGGTTAAGTACGTTTAAGCCCGTTCTTAATTGAGCGAATGT
>OY757547.1:16400688-16443188 GCA_963584105.1 Alviniconcha strummeri
CCCATTCTCTCTCTCTCTCTCTCTCTCTCTCTCTCTCTCTCTCTCTCTCTCTGATTGCACAGTCGTTAACACCCGGTTGGCATTGGACTTCCGTTTTTCTCATTTCTTTTCATCTTTTTTCCTTTCTTTTTCTGCTACTGATAAAATACACCAATTAAACGAAATGCAGCGTACAGTAGGGAGAGGAGGGAAGGGAAGTGTGTGTGTCGGAAGGGGGTGGGGGGGGGGGGGGGGGGGGGGGGGGCTTACAACTAAATTGTCTCCGGATGAGTTGTTATGCCATCCATGTCGGTGTCAATCCAGACAGGTAAACAAAATCACACACTGATTCTTCGCCTGTCAGTTCTGCTGGTCTGAGGACACCATCAGCTGGAAAAGCGAAGCTTTAGTGATAGTTAGGTTCTGTTGTGCCGTCACTGGAAAAGCGAAGTTGTCACTGGAAAAGCGAAGTTGTCGTTCTGTTGTGCTGTCACTGGAAAGGCGAAGTTGTTCTGTTGTGCTGTCACTGGAAAGGCGAAGTTGTTCTGTTGTGCTGTCACTGGAAAAGCGAAGTTGTTCTGTTGTGCGGTCACTGGAAAGGCGAAGTTGTTCTGTTGTGCTGTCCCTGGAAAGGCGAAGTTGTTCTGTTGTGCTGTCACTGGAAAGGCGAAGTTGTTCTGTTGTGCTGTCACTGGAAAGGCGAAGTTGTTCTGTTGTGCGGTCACTGGAAAGGCGAAGTTGTTCTGTTGTGCTGTCACTGGAAAAGCGAAGTTGTTCTGTTGTGCTGTCACTGGAAAGGCGAAGTTGTTCTGTTGTGCTGTCACTGGAAAAGCGAAGTTGTTCTGTTGTGCTGTCACTGGAAAGGCGAAGTTGTTCTGTTGTGCTGTCACTGGAAAGGCGAAGTTGTTCTGTTGTGCTGTCACTGGAAAGGCGAAGTTGTCGTTTCTTTTGTACTGCCAGTTGGAAAAGCGAGGCTGTAGTGAAAGTGTGTTTCTGTTGTGCTGTCAGCTGGAAAAGCGAAGTTGTCGTTCTGTTATGCTGTCAGCTGGAAAAGCGAAGCTGTAGTGAAAGTTTGGTTCTGTTGTGCTGTCAGCTGGAAAAGCGAAGCTGTCGTTCTGTTGTGCTGTCACAAAAAAAAGAAGAGCAAAGTTGTCGTTCTGTTGTGCTGTCACTGGAAAGGCGAAGTTGTTCCGTTGTGCTGTGAGCTGGAAAAGCGAAGTTGTCACGGGAGTCCTGTTCTGTTGTGCTGATAGCACGTTGGAGAGATTCTGATAAATATGACTGGTTCTGTGGTAGGCTTCAGCGTCTTGTCTTTATCTGTGGAACTGAAGGACTTCGGTGAAACAGACTGGTGAAGAGGTAGGGTTAAGGAGAGACCATAAGGACTATCAGGGACGGGGAGCCCTGAATGGCCACCTCCGCATTTACACAGCTCCTGAGCTCTGAGGAGGTTCGAGTTCAGTGTCGCTTTACGTCCACAGAGACCGTGCTGACAATTAGGGACTTGGAGCCCAGGACGGCCACCTCGACTTTCACACAGCTCCTGAACTCTGAGTGAGGCGATGACAGCACAGCGATAGGTATAAACAGGTACATCTCCCACTCCCACCGCCACACCCTTCCTGGGATCTCGGTCCCCGCCAGTATCTCGCCGAAAGAAGTGTAACGAACGGAAGGCCCATTCATAGCGAGCTGATTGAGAAGGGTGCTGTGAGCAGCTGCAGCGCAACCCGACCTACTGTTAACTGGGCTGACCTTGGAGGCAGCCATGGACCTATACATGTACGTGTAGGTCCATGGAGGTAGCCGTGGAATGTGGCTAACCTGTTGCTTTTGGCAGCTGACGCTTGGGTGGCAGGCAGGCAGGCAGAGAGGCAATGCAAGGCAGGCGGACAAAGCAAAGCAAAGCAGACAGGCAGGCAGGCAGGCAGGCAAGGCAAAGGCAGAAAGACAAGGAGGACAAGGCAAAGGCAGACAGGCTAGGCAAAGGCAGACAGACGGGCAAGGCAAAGCAGACAGACAGACAGGCAGGGCAGGCAAGGCAAGGCAAGGCAAAGAGCGATAGACAGACAAGGAAAAGGCAGACAGGCAAAGGCAGACAGACAGACAAAAGCAGACAGGCAAGCAAGGCAAAGCAGACAGACGGACAGGCAAGACAAGACAAGGCAAGGTAAGGGCAGGCTTGTTTATCTTGGGCGCGGGAGGAAGTGGGCGCAAGTGACAACACCTACCCAAAGACCGCCTGTAGAACCTGTCTACGGTTGTTGTTGCTGTTGTTGTTGGACCTGACCGGGGCACCCCGCGGCCGTGCCACAATGGGGAGAAGGTGCTGCGTGGAAAAGAAGCGGCTCGTTCGTGTTGACCTACGCACACGCCACATGATGTGAACGTTAGTCTGAGGAAGTGACAGGGACGGGCTTGGGGGAGATGCAGATTTGGGAGGGGGTTGAGGAAGTTTGGGGGGGGGGGGGGGGCGGGGGGGGGGGGGAGAGGAGGAGAAAAGAGGGCACAGAGCAAGATGTTGGTGAGAACTCGGTGAAAGCGGAGCATTGCAGTGAGCGTGCTAAGGTCGCTGAAAAGATGTGTTGGTTTCTCGCTGAAGCTACAATGTGTGGGGTGCACCCTGTGTTTTCCACCTGCCCCCAACCTGACAGCAGTGACCTAGCTGCTACACCCCCTCGCCCCCCCTCCCAAACCCAACAATAAAAGAGCTACACTGCAGCTGTTAGGATTAGTAGTGTCAGACAGAGCTATTGGCGGTGCCGGCTGTCAGCTTCAAGAGTTCTGCCGTGTTTTCCCGTGTTTTGCTCACATTGAAACAGTCTATAACAAATCAGTCTGGATTTTTTTATTTTTTTATTATGGAGAGGACAAATTCAGTTCTTATTCGAGGAAATATGTTGGTGCCAGAGGTCGCTTAAAGCCAGACAGAATTTTGGACCAGCAATTTGTTCCTCTCGCAGAAGTATTTTGTGTGTCCTTTTATTTATTGGCTGTGCTAATGTCAAACCGCTGGGCTGTATAAGTTCCTTACGCGTGTGTATTTTATATAATCGAAGGTATAACTGCGGCAGCAGTTCCGGCACTTTGCCCCACTGCGCCTGAAGGAAGAATTTGGGGACCGCCACTGGTAGTGCGAGCAGCCCTGCGCAAAGTTGTGCACACGTTCCTGTGAATGTCCAACGCCATCGCCTTGGTCTGTCACACACAGTCGGCTTTCCAGGTGAAACGGGCCCACAAACCCCAGAGCACGTTCTGCAGTCGGAGGAAGCACGGACACAGCTCTGTCCCCGAGGAGCCTCGCTTGCAGAGAAGCTCTGGGGCTCTAAAGTGAGCAGCTATGGCCCCTAGGAGCCACGCTTGCAGAGAAGCTCTGGGGCTCTAAGTGAGCAGCTCTGGCCCCTAGGAGCCACGCTTGCAGAGAAGCTCTGGGGCTCTAAGTGAGCAGCTATGGCCCCTAGGAGCCACGCTTGCAGAGAAGCTCTGGGGCTCTAAGTGAGCAGCTATGGCCCCTAGGAGCCACGCTTGCAGAGAAGCTCTGGGGCTCTAAGTGAGCAGCTCTGGCCCCTAGGAGCCACGCTTGCAGAGAAGCTCTGGGGCTCTAAGTGAGCAGCTCTGGCCCCTAGGAGCCACGCTTGCAGAGAAGCTCTGGGGCTCTAAGTGAGCAGCTCTGGCCCCTAGGAGCCACGCTTGCAGAGAAGCTCTGGGGCTCTAAGTGAGCAGCTCTGGCCCCTAGGAGCCACGCTTGCAGAGAAGCTCTGGGGCTCTAAGTGAGCAGCTATGGCCCCTAGGAGCCACGCTTGCAGAGAAGCTCTGGGGCTCTAAGTGAGCAGCTCTGGCCCCTAGGAGCCACGCTTGCAGAGAAGCTCTGGGGCTCTAAGTGAGCAGCTCTGGCCCCTAGGAGCCACGCTTGCAGAGAAGCTCTGGGGCTCTAAAGTGAGCAGCTCTGGCCCCTAGGAGCCACGCTTGCAGAGAAGCTCTGGAGCTCCAAAGTGAGCAGCTCTTTTGGGGCTCCAAAGTGAGCAGCTATGGCCCCTAGGAGCCTCGCTTGCAGAGAAGCTCTGGGGCTCTAAAGTGAGCAGCTATGGCCCCTAGGAGCCACGCTTGCAGAGAAGCTCTAGGGCTCTAAGTGAGCAGCTCTGGCCCCTAGGAGCCACGCTTGCAGAGAAGCTCTAGGGCTCTAAGTGAGCAGCTCTGGCCCCTAGGAGCCACGCTTGCAGAGAAGCTCTGGAGCTCCAAAGTGAGCAGCTCTTTTGGGGCTCCAAAGTGAGCAGCTCTGGCTGCAAGGAGCCACGCTTGCAGAGAAGCTCTGGGGCTCCAAAGTGAGCAGCTCTGGCTGCAAGGAGCCACGCTTGCAGAGAGGCTCTGGGGCTTCAAAGAGGACCTGGTACAGTCAGTCAGTTTCATCAGTGCCATCAAACTAGTTGTATGTGGACAGGAGCGCGGAAGAAGAAGAAGAAAAGGGAAAAGAAAGAGAAGAATGTTCTTTGTTGGTTGCTCCACTGCAAGGGCGCGCGCCGATGAGTGGCCGGGACTGCAGATCGCGTGCATGACAGTATGCCAGCAACACTGAGCATTATTATTTTTGCCGGCACAGACTTCCGGCGGAAGTTTGCCCGTTCTGTCTCGTTTTCGTTCTTTCGGTTTAGCTTTTGTTTTGTTTTGTTTTGTTTTTCTATCAGCTGAGGGTTTACGATCGCCTTGGCAAGTGAAACAGCAGGTGGTATTTGCTTTGACCCAGTTTTGCACAAGCCGGCGAATAGTGCAACGTCTGGGAGCCCCGAAAATAGGTCGCACACACAACGTCGTAGCTAGGTTTAGGTCACGTGTTACGTCAGCTTGCAACCCGCTAGAAACAGCTCAAAACAAAAAAACAAAAACAACAACTCCCCAAAGTGTTAATTAAAGAGTGGTCACTTCAGGTGCATTCCTGTCAGTGGCCTGTACCCGGAAAGGGACAATCTATTTTTATCGCAGTTATTTTTAGCCCGTGACACCGATTCGCCTGGACGCTGGGCTCTGCTTCGTGTTGACCCACACGCTCCAATCACTGTCCGTCCCTGGAGGATCAGAACGACTGGTGAGGATCGGAGTTCGAGTTCAGTGTTGCTTTACGTCCACAAGAGACCGTACGAACTGTTAGGGACAGGGAGCCCAGGACTGGCCACCTCGACTTTCACACTGCTCCTGAGCTCTGTGGTTTAGTTCAGTGTCGCTTTACGTCCACAGAGACCGTACAAACTGTTAGGGACGGGGAGCCCCGAACTCCAGGCACTGGTTTACGACATCCTTCCTTCCTTCAACACTGCCGTATTTAGTTACGCCATAGGGTCCAGAAAACTGTCAGCTAAAGGGCAGTTTTGTTTGTTTGTTTTTGGTGCTCAAACATGGGGGGGGGGGGGGGGGGGGGTAACGGGACGTTAACATATGTTGCTAGCTAACTTGTATGTGAATTATGTAGGCGCGTCGGTGATACGGGTTTTTGACTTGCGCTGTAGCAGCAGCCGTACGATTGTCATTCCGTGTAAAAAAAATAATCCGGTGGTTCTGAGGTATGACCAGTGCCATGCCGCTTCTTGGACGTTGATTGGGAATACGTGCGCCGCGCCCCCCGCCCCTCCGCCGCCCCCCGCCCCCACATCCTGCCGCCCACCGCCCTCACTCCATGGAAGAAACTGGCAACACCTGAAAAGCAGCGCATGTTTGAGGACGAGTTCGAATGTTTCTTTTTTCTGCCCCGAGTGCGAGAGCAGCTTTTAGATCTCGCCGTAGTATGGCAAAAAAGAGAACTCCCGCGCGCGCGCACACACACACACACACACACACACACACACACACACACACACACACACACACACACACACACACACAGAGCACAGCCGGCGCGGTGACTTTTTAAAGTTGGTATCCACCACGCTTCACCGCATCGACCTCATCACTGCCAGGCCAAGGTGTAGGTGTAATTATAGTTGCCCTGTTGCTCCACTCTTCCCGTGTGTGGTCCCAACCACTGCTGAGTGGCAGGGGAACCTTAGCCGGCCCCCAGGGACTGGTGCCAGGGAAGTGAAATTAGCAGACAACCCATCGGTGGTGTGAAGTGGTTAAGGGATCCCCGCTGGCTCTGCGGGAAGACGGCTCGGCACCGGGCGATCGGCAGGGAGGTGTTTATTTGAAAATACCGCCGTCGCCCATTTCGCTTCGGCGTGCCGGAGATCCCGTTGGTAACTGGAGTTGAAGCTAGGCGTGGTGGCTGCGGCATGCGTGCACACCTGAAGCACAGTGCTGGCAGCGCTTAGTGATGTGCCTGTTGTGGACTAGGGTTACGTACGGCTGTGGGTTTCGTACCGTCACAGATGTGCTCATTGATGATGAAGTAGAGCTTCATTTCCTCGGATGTCGGTTGACAGGGACAAATTGTGACCAATGCCGAAGCACGGTTCAGTATTGCTTTACGTCCACGGAAACCACAAGGATCGTTAGGACGGAAAGCCCAGGACGGCCACCTCGACTTTCACACAGCTCCTGAACTCTGATGTGTTCATTATTGGGGACTCGGCTTATATACAACTCGTTCACGTTTCTCAGTTGCACTGGCAGTATGTGTTAATTGTAAGGGACTTTGCCTGTACAACCTGTGCAGGTTCTGTAGTCACACTGGCAGTATGGTGTCTTACTAGTTATTGGGGACTTGGCTTATATAACTCGTGCAGGTTTCTCGGTCGCACTGACAGTAGTAATTTAATGTGTTGTGGACTTGTGTTATTGTAAACTTGGGTTAACTGTAGGCCGGGTTTTCTCAGTCACACTGACAGTAGTGGTGTATTATTGTGGGCCAGTTATAAAGTGTGTGTGGGTGTTTTCAGTCACACTGAAATGTGTTATTGTGGACTTGGTTACATCTGTTTTCTTGGTCACGCTGACTGTCGTAACGTAACGTGCTCCTGTGGACTTTGGTTAGAATGGTACGGGCCACAGCGGGAAGATCGGTCAGTGATTGCTAGCACACGGGGGAAGGTTTCCGCCGCGCAGAATCAAACCGTAGCCTTCTGTGTAAATGTTTCGTGGAGCAGTGGGAACTAATCCTCTGCACGTATGGTTATTTGTGTGTGTGTGTGTGTGTGGAGGGGGGGGGGGGAGTTCGCTTGGCAGATTCCCCCCGGTGCACCATTTTCCACACTAATTGCAGGGAAGTTGATCAGCGGGCACAGAGCGGGTTTGGCGGATTTCTGCCCTCCATTCTCGCAGTGGGCAAACCGGCAGGGGAACTCAGAAGTATTTATCAACGCAGCTCCTTCTGTCTCACTAATGCGTGTTACTGTTTCCCCCCCCCCCCTTTTTTTTTTATTTCTTTTTCTTTTTTTTAATCAGTATTATTACTTTCAAAAACAAAATTTAAAAACGGCGAGACCAGTGGAATGGACCACTTTAGAGGGATGCCTCACAGCAGGAATCTCAGTTTAAAAAAAAATATTTAAAAAAGGAGGAGAAAAAATTACAAATATGTATGCCTGTCAAACATTTTAATAGGAAAAATAGAAGATTTTGTTTTTTGTTTTTGTTTTTGTTTGTTTTTTTAACCAGAATGATTGATGCTTCTTCAGCTGTAGTCGGGCTTTGGAATCACTGGAGAGAAAATGAAGGGGGGAGGAGGTGGGGGGGGGGGATTAAACAAACAAACAAGCAACAACAAAACCAGAAAAAAAAAAAAGAGAAAAAGAAAAGAAAAAGGAAGTTAGTTATTCCATCATCAGTGTGTGCAGATTTGCACGGCTGAGTCTTTAATAGAGTGACAAAAAGCAACACACACACACACCCCCCCCCCACCAGCACACCACCACCAACAAAAAACCCCAGTAACTTTAAAAGCTTCCAACAGTTCCGTGACGTGATTGCGGGAAGAAGAGGCGGAAAGCTAAGAGGAGCCCTAGCTGTAGGTAGCTGGGAAAAGAGCGGTGGTGGTGGGATTCGGCCCCTGAAACACGGAGTGAGGTTTAGCGGGACCTGCCAGCGCCCCAAACAGAAGGCCTTCCTCCCCACTGGCTCTACGCCGGCTGCACGTGCAGACAGTGTCCTTCGGCTAGTTCAGCGGCTCGTGCGAACCGCCGCTTGGCGCGTTCTGTCGGCTTCATTGATGGGTTGTTTCCTGTGTACTCTGTTGTTTGATAGCCACCGGGGGCTGTCCGGGTGAATGTACGCCGCAGGTGACGACGGGACAAGGAGGTCGTGGTCGTTTTTGTCCTCGGTCCAGGTCCACTGTCTCAAACGGGGCTGGTTTTGTGATTGGGTCCTTTGCGCTGTTGGAGAGTTTACTGTAGAACTGAACTGTGTGGTCACGGTTAGGGAATAGATGTGTGGTCTTCGCCAGTTCACAAGCAAGTGGTTTTGCTGGTGGTAACAGGCACTTGGTCGTGGATAACTCGACTTCTGTCTTCATAAGGAGTTGCTTATTTTGTTGCTTCGGTCTGGCACAAACTTTCGTGGAAAACCAGTGTGTTACGCGCTGCATTAATCACAAAATGATTTCAGGCGGATTGTGTGGTGTCTGTTGTTGTTATTTTCAGTTGGTGAGAAAAAGCGTGAGGCTTCACTGTGGCTTGTTTGACTTGTTTCAGTTCAGAAGGATTCAGACAACTGATTGTGGTGAGAAATGTGTCTGTGATGACTAATATGTGGATGAACTGCTAGGAAGAAAATGACATCATGAGCTGGGTGGAGGGAAAGCTCAGCCGTGTATTTGTGTAACTGAACAAAATGCAACTCTGTCGAGCACTATGTTTGTCTGCCATTTCAGATGGGGATGAGGTTGACTCTGCGCGATCATACGGTAAGGACTCCCGCCCCAAGACTCCCTCCTCCTCTTCATACAACACAGAACCTCGCCCCAAAACTCCCTTGCAGAATCGCCCCAAGACACCGACATCGTACAGCTATGGGGACCAGCGCAGCAATCGGTCGTTCTACGACAGCCGAAACCTGCACATGGATTCACAAAACAATCGATCTCCCATGGAGAATCATGTGTCGAAATTCGCCGAGGAAGTGCCTAACGAGCATAGAAATCAAAGTGAATCACGCACAGACGGCAATCACGTGGAAAGCCTTTATGAGCGTGCTCGCCCACCAACGGGACCTCGTATGGATCCTTTTCGCCACAACGATGTGCGGTTGGACTCTCGCAGCCGGCCGGAGTACCGGGACGGGTACGGGTACGGCAGGCCGAGCCACGCGGGTGCTGGGGGAGGGGACGATCGCTACGGGTACGGGTACGCGAGGGAGGCAAAGCCGGGCCAGTTCCGGAGTCGGACTCCGGGCCCGGAGATGATGGCGCGGGGTGGAGCGGGGCCGGACTACCGCCCGGAGGCCCACCGGCCCAAGACCCCCACGGCTCAGGACATGCGCAGCAAGACCCCCATGCCCACCTCCCACACCTACGGCGGCACCGACTTCCGGGCCAGCGGCCGCTACACGCCCAACCCCAGCATGGAGTTCGGCCGGTACGGGCGCGCCACGGAGTACAGCCGCGGCTGGCCGGACTTCAGCTCGCCGCCGGTGGCCAGGCGCTACGACTCCTTTGAGAACCCGGCCCACAACCGCAGCTACGGCGGGGAGCTGGCGCGGACGATGATGGGCCCGCCCCCGCCCTCGGCCCTGGGTCAGAACTCGCCGCGCGGTGCCGGCCACCCCGTGAGGCAGAGCACGTCCTTCGAGGCGGAGGACCCGGTGCCCGGCAACCTGACCCGGATGCCCAAGCGCAGTCCCCCCCAGTCAGGAGGGGGCGGGTTCCCGCCCCCCGGCTCCGCGGGCCACTCGCCGAGGAGCCAGAGCCGCGGTCCCGTGGACGAGGGTGACGGGATGATCGAGTTCACCGTGCAGCTTCATCGCCAGGAGTCCGGCTACGGCTTCCGCATCATCGGGGGCACGGAGGAGGGCTCGCAGGTCAGTCGCGACGTTTTGCTGTTGGGGTGTGCGTTTTTTTGTGCACTGTTCTTCTGTCTGTCTGTTTATGGGTTGGTCTTTCTTCTGCCTGTTTCATCATACTTCTGCCTGTTTCTTCTTCTGCCTGTTTCATCTTACTTCTGCCTGTTTCTTCTTACTTCTGCCTGTTTCTTATTCTGTCTGTTTCATCTTAAGTCTGCCTCTTTCATCTTACTTCTGCCTGTTCCTTCTTCTGCCAGTTTCATATTACTTCTGCCTGTTTCTTCTTCTGCCTGTTTCATCTTACCCCTGAGTGTAGTGGTACTGGTATGTGTTTTATGTTGTTGGTCTGTGTTCATTGTTGCTCCCTGAATGTATTGCTGCTATCAGCCACCAATTATGACCCTCAGCTGTGTTACATTAATCAAGCATGCTCCGCTCTCCGTGTGACTTTGAACTCCTCCATAACAACACTGCTCCCACTCAGTTGCCCTAGTCTCCATCGTGGAACAAAGCAGGCTGCCTCCGTCCACTTGCCATTTTGAACAGACAGGTAGGTAAATCCCAAAATATCAGCACAAGTGGCAGGTAGATAAGATTGTAAGCAGGTGAGGAGAAACAGACGAAGAAGGAAGGGGAGGACTTGGTGGTGGTGGTGGTGGTGGGGAAGAGGGAGGGAGGGAGGCAGAGGAGGAAGAAAAACATGGCCCCGGTGGTTGCTGAGGATGCAGAGGATGTCGTTTTAGTTCTTCCCCATGCCCTGTCAAGAGGGATCAGGTGCTAGACAAACACTGGGCTAGGTGGCAGCGTGGGTTTTGGCACAGTCTCGCTTGTTTTTTCAACCAGTTTTGAGCCCTGAAATCATGGAACCGAATAGGCAAGCAAAGGATTCCACAGGATGTCTACATCAGTCTTACCTTGCTAATTATGTAAATTGCCAGAGGGTAAAATTATCTTCCAGGGGGTAAAACTGCTTTGAATTCTGTTTGTCTCTCTCTCTCTCTCTCTCTCTCTCTCTCTCTCTCTCTCTCTCTCTCTCTCTCTCTCTCTCTCTGGCCTCTCTCTGTGTCAGTGTCTGTCACACACACACACACACACACACACACACACACACACACACACACACACACACACACACACACACACACACACACACATTCTCCCTCTCATTCCCTCTTGCTGTCTTCACCCACCCACCTTGTACATTCTTACATTTAGATGGTTTCTGTCTGATTTCAATGTCTGGTAGATATGTTAGAGTAAATGTTCAAAAGTGTTTCATGTATCACTGTCAGTAAACCTGAGGGTTAATTTGTTAAAAATTTGAATAGATTGAGACAGTCACATTTTTGTAGCATTGTATTGTGTATCTCATGTGAAATCATAATTGCTGTCTACTTTACTAGGTTGAAAATGAACTCAGAGAGCAAGACGGATAGTGTCAAATGAGTTACAATGTTGTGAATGAAAGGACAAGCAATCGTCTTGAGAGATGTTGTGTACTGAGGTACAGCAGTAGGTGCACTTACTTTCGACCTTGTTTTTCAGGTGTCTGTGGGTCACATAGTTCCTGGAGGCTCAGCTGACCTGGATGGGCGGCTGCGAAAAAACGACGAGATCATTCATGTGGACGGCCAGTCTGTGATCAGTTCTTCACACCACCGTGTGGTTCAGCTCATGACCAACGCTGCTCTCAACGGCCGTGTCACCCTGGGTATCCGCCGCAGGCTTAACGCCTTTCCTGGTCAGTGGAGTGCTTTACCAGCTGTGCTGCTGTTGACTGTGTGTCCATTTTCTTCTTCTTTTTGATCGCTCACATAAAACCTTCAGTTTTCTAGAGCGGCACAGAGGCTGCCCAGAACTGCATGACCTACAGACTGTTGAAAGGCATCAATGCTGCCTGCCAGGACTGATCCCTGAGGTTGTTGGGTAGCAGGCATGCCTGGCACAGCAGGTGCTTTGTTGTCAGGCTGCTGACCTGGCAGAGGCTGAGTTCTGAATTTGGTAAACCACTAGGTAGTTCTGAGGGACCAGTTGCGAATTTGGTAAAGAGGTGGTGGTTCTGAGGGACCAATTCTGAATTTGGTAAATAGATGGCAGTCTTGAGGGACCAATTCTGAATTTGGTAAATAGGTGGTGGTTCTGATGGACAATTCTGAATTTGGTAAATAGGTGGTGGTTCTGATGGACCAATTCTGAATTTGGTAAATAATTGGTGGTTCTGATGGACCAATTCTGAATTTGGTAAAGAGGCGGTGGTTCTGAAGGACCAGTTCTGAACTTGGTAAAGAGGTGGTGGTTCTGATGGACCAGTTCTGAACTTGGTAAAGAGGTGGTGCTTCTGAGGGACCAGTTCTGAACTTGGTAAAGAGGTGGTGCTTCTGAGGGACCAGTTGTGAATTTGGTAAAGAGGTGGTAGTTCAGACGGCTGTGGCCTGTGTGCTGCCTTGAAGATAGCCACCTGCTCTGATCTTGACAGGAGACACTAGGGGTGGGATCTGTTGTTGCGGGGATGCTGCTGCAGCCACCTGCCGTGCATGTGTTGCCTTGCCTTCCCTTGATGATGGCGGAAGGTTGTTGGTCTGTCCTTCTTTCTGCTCTAGCCCTGATATGTAACCCTGTGTGGTTGACTGGGCTTGAAGCACAAACTAACTTCTCCCCCTGCATGTGTTGTAGTGAGGTGTCCACTACAACTGCAAGCCAACAGAGTGAGCTCTGTGAAGGGAGCTCAGGGCGGATGACAGGCTGTTGACTGCACAAAGTCTAACAGATCAGTTGGCCAGGGCTGTGGTGTTAAGCCCCGTTCTTAATTGGGCGAATGTTTCTTCGCAAACCTAGTTGGAAGTATTCGGCGAAGCTAGTTGGTTCTTAATTGGGCCAACTTTTCTTCGCGAACCTAGTTGGAAGTATTCGTCGAAGCTATATTCGGGGTCCAAAAACCTTCGCTCAACATGTTCTGGGAACATTCGCCCTATTGGACGATCATTGCCTCTGATTTGCTGAGAGCAGAGCTCTCCTGTAAATGGAGAAAAAACAAAAATAAAAATGGATGACAGTGTCGCTAGGTTCTTCGCTCACTTCGAAGGGAATTTGTTTATTTGTTGACGTGTTGACTTAGCCTTGTCTCGGAGAACCCAGAATGAGATAGTAGTTAGTTGAATTACCCTGTGAGGGATGATTAAAGTATACTGACTTGACTGACTTGACTTTAGCCTACATTTTCGATCATGCTGTCTGCTGCGCGTCTGCCGCAAGTTCGGGCCGAAGATTGCATCTCATTACAAGCCAGTTGAGAATGAAGTAAAGTCTGGACTGTCCGAACCATATTCAGCGAACTAAATGTTCAATTAAGAAACGAATCATAGTTCGTCGAAGTGTCCGAAGTATGTTCGGGCGAACAAACATTCGTCCAGTTAAGAACGGGCTTTACACTACAGGGCTTCTTATTGCTTGATTGGGGGGAGGGGGTGGGGGGAAGTGTAGCCTTTCTGGCCTGTAACACTAGCAGTAGGATTTCTGGTGTTGCTCTTTCTGTTTAGACTGGGCTTTTCAGTCTGACTTTGTGGAGTATACTTTGAGACAAGAGAAGAGTTTCTGAAAGTGTATTGACCTGCCGCAGAGTTTGTGCTGAGGTAAACTCTTTGTGGCGGACGGGAGAGTGACAGCCCAGTTCTCGCTAATTAGCCTCCATGTGCAAAGCTGGAAAACTTTGCACAGAAACTGTTTTATACATGACATGATGGAAAGAAATGTTTGTATGGTGTGTTGTGTGTGTGTGTGTGTGTGTGTGCATGCGCGTGTGTGCATGCGTATGTGCATTCATGCCATGTCTTGCCTGTTTTGCTGTTTCACTTACTGCTGAGGGCAAGGTGTAGGTGGGTGGTGAAATGAGTGTATCCTCATGCCTTTGTAAGCACTCCAGGTTCTTACAAGATGGGGCGCCAGAAATAATGTGTTATTATAGATCTAAAGGTCACTAGATGGGGTCCATAAAGCACAAGATGGGGTGCCAGAAATAATGTATTATTATGGACCTAAAGGTCACTAGATGGGGTCCATAAAGCACAAGATGGGGTGCCAGAAATAATGTATTATTATGGATCTAAAGGTCACTAGATGGGGTCCATAAAGCACAAGATGGGGCGCCAGAAATAATGTATTATTATGGATCTAAAGGTCACTAGACGGGGTCCATAAAGCACAAGATGGGGCACCAGAAATAATGTATTATTATGGATCTAAAGGTCACTAGATGGGGTCCATAAAGCACAAGATGGGGCGCCAGAAATAATGTATTATTATGGATCTAAAGGTCACTAGATGGGGTCCATAAAGCACAAGAGTGATTGTGACTGTGGTTGGTGTCTACATCTTCTTGTCCATGCTTGCTCCAGAGGCAACCCTGTGCAGTTGACAGGATGTTAAAATCCAAACACTAACTCTTTTTCCACGTTGTGTTTCAGATGTGACGGCCAACAGTCACGGGACGACTTACCCCTACGATGTGACGGTGACTCGACGAGAAACGGAAGGGTTTGGTTTTGTAATTATATCCTCGGTGACGAAGTCAGGCTCCACCCTAGGTGAGTTCATAGGTACGTACAGCCGACGGGGCCTTCTTCTTCTTCTTCCTGTAGTCGTCACTTTGTCATGTGTCTGCGTGTGTCAGTGCGGAATGGCAAGACCTTACGTGAACAGAGTGACTGACACCTTTTGGCCGTGGATTGCTAATTCAGGAACATTTATAGAACATGCATCTTTTTACTGGTGAAGAGGTCTCCTTCCTCCTGGCTTCTGTGGCATCAGTGATCCTGATGTTAGTACTGAGTTAGATCATGTACTGATGTAAGTTTTACTGTTCTGCATTATTAGGTATATTGACAAGAGTGACACTTGGCTGTTTGGTAGTTCTGTGTTTTAACGGAATTTCCCGCAGACTGAGCAAGGATGATGTCTGTTATGTTTAAGAAGTGCACAAAACAACAACAAAACAGGAACATGCCGAGAGTGTCAGAAGTGCTGACTGCAGTTTGTGTCTGTCAAAAACTGTGCAGGGTAAAAACGGGAGGAAATATTTTAAACAGAAGAAAAAAGTTCCTCATGTGCCCCCCAAACACATTAAGGCAAAGAACTTTGAACTTGAAAGTTTATAATACTCTGCTTGGAAAAACAACAACACATGAATTAAAAGTATTAAAAAGATTTTTTGAAATTCAGCTTTTGTGGACCATGTGCATTGATTATGAGTGGTTTGATGTGATTTAAATGTCAGATTTGAAAGCTTACTTCACTTTTTTAATTTGATTTCATTGATCTTAATTATGGTCAACATAAGCAAGTGTGAGGTTCCAGAACCAGTCAAATCTGCAGCCAACATAGTGATTATAATGCAGTGGTAATTTGCTAAAATGGATCTAAATCAGTAAATGATAGTAATAATGATAATTATAATACATTACTTGTGGTACAATGTAGTTGTGTTTAGTATAGCTGCGTGTCCACAGCATAAGGGAGATAATTTGATGTTAAGCTGCGTGTCTATGGCATAAGGGAGATAATCTTGCACAGTGTATGGACACATTCACATTGCGTGCAAACTTGGTTTTGAAATTGAAGCAAGATTTGTTTTTTTGTTTTTTGTTTTTTTAAATACACAGGAAAGTTAGTCACTCTTTTCTCAAAGGATACATGTATTATATATATTACGGTGTCATTTACATGTTGGTGCCAGGGTTTGTAAAGCATGTGCATCAAATGGAAAATGGGTTTTTTATTGGTTGTATGGATGGGAATTTTAGAAATGATTGCTTGTTCAGTTGAGTAAAAAGTTTGGTTAAACAGTAAGGAGCTAAACATACACATAGCTTTTTTTTCTTTCTGTGTGCCTTTGCTGTCTTTGGGTCTTCAGTTTCAACAGTGAAAGGAAAACACTCCTGCCCTGAACTCTGAGGCACATTGAGGTTTAGTGTAGAATATTGGTGTAAAAAATAAATTCTGTAAAAATAAAAAATAAAAGTAAAAATTTAGAGCTGTTTGTCTGTGAATGGTGGCCTGTTTTGTAATGTGCATGTGACTGGTTTAAGGACGAATGATGAATCCTCTATTTTTGTTTTTGCCTGATTCTTTCTGCCTTCCCCTTACTGGTCCTCTGGAGTTTGTAAGGATTTTGGTCAGGGAAAATCTGTTGATGTGTACGTGTGTTGCGGGGTTTCAGATGGGAAAGATGGCGGCCGAGAAAAGGGTCATGTGTGCCCGTGGATCGGTGAGAATTCACTGTGACCGCATTGAAACGTGCTTTGTAAACATTTAAAACTTCACCCACAGTGCACTCACATTGTGTGGCCGTGTGTGATCGCGAGTGTGTTGGCCAAAGTACTGTAACCTACTCACTTACCTTCATCCTTGTGAACATCTGGTTGACGTCAACTGATCAAGTGCAACACCACATAACTCGTGTGTGTTTGTACCCCCATCCCTCTTGTCGAGTAACATTTGGTACTGGTAGAGAGTTACTGTTGTTGGTTTGACAGTTAATTTAAACCTGACACCTGTGTGCAGTTCAGTTGAGAATCCCAACGATTAGGCAAGTCACATCTAGCATGGATTGTACTGAGAAGCGGTTGAGATGAAATTTGCATTGTTGCGTTTTAGATGGGACTGTAGATCTCAGTACACTAGTAACTGAAAAATGTATCAAGCTAGGCTAGTTGGTTGTTTTGGTAGAAATTAATTGGCTCATGTAACGTATAAGTAGCTGTAGACTGCATGCACTCTTCAGGATCTGGAGCATACTGATAATCCATTGATAATCACGATGACCATGATTTGAAAAAGATATTAGTTATTTTTCTTTCTTTGGTGTTGTTTAATTTTATTTATTTTTTGTTCCCAGTGTACCCTTTATGTGATTGTATTATATTTATAATCATTGTCTGAGTGAACATGTTTTTGTTGTTGTTGTTTTGACTCAGTTTGTATGAGTGTTGTTTCAACTGTCAGCCCTCAAGGCTGTTCATGGAGAAAACCTGATGTTGGCTTTTTTTCCGAGACTCTTTTCAGCAAGATCTTTCAAACTTTGCATTAAATAACTCCATTGTTTTTGTATTGTTTTTGTTTTTAAACAAAAATAAAAAATAGATTTTTTTAGTCATTCTTACTGGTTTCAGTCACCTGATGTAGTGTAAGTAAGTAACTTGGTGTTTTACACCCTGTCACCCATTACAGATATATCGGGGTGGCTGATGTAATTTTGTGACAATGATGATAACAAAAACAAATGCATTTGATGACAACGGAATTAGGGTTCTGAAATAATTTAGCACTTGACTTTTGCATTCTTAAGATGTAAAAGGTTTATAGTGCCAGTTGCTGGAGAGAATTGTTTCTGCTTACTGACATATGCAGCTTTTTTATTTTAAAACCATCAGCTGTATTGGGCGATTCAGGCGGGGTTAACTCCCTTGACTTTTGCCTGGCATTGCTTAAGTCCCTTGGCTGCTTTTTACTTCCGGTGTGTACTTTCTTCACAATGAAAGGCGGTGACAGTGAATTTGCGAATTTTACACTGCCAACATTAAAGGCATTTTTTGAGGCACATAGTCATAATGTGTCTGGAAATAAGCAATAAATTGTTGCTCGTGCTTTGGGATGCCCCAAAACACATTTTTTCTACGAACTCGCGATCTTCTGATCAGACCAAAAACGACGCAAAGACACTTTTTGTTCACCCTCCATCCCCTTTCCACAGTAATTTTTGCAACTGCAACAGTATTGGCATTTGTACTGCTTCACAATTCTAATTTCAACTTCCGCTGTTATACACAGCGTGAAGCAACGCCTACTCAGAAATCGGCCCGGAAGTGCGCTGCGACCTCTCGCGACTTCTTTCGCGAAAGATTACAAAGCGCATTCACTCTAGCAAACCAGCTTTGCTGAATCGCCCAATATGAAATAAAGATGTTTGAGTTTAATAAGAGTTGTGCTTTTTGCCACCTACTCAACAATTGTCTGCTTTTTTTGGATTTTTTTTTAAAACCCATCTGTATAGAGATAAAATCCCAGATTAAATGGATTTACTCCCTCCCTTTCTGCGTGTTGAATTCATCCTGTTGGAACCACCCTGCCTTGCTGCCTGCCTTCTGTCACAGACTTGCAAAGGGACACAACATCCAGTCTTTTCCCTGATTCTTTTCCATCTTCTCCTCCCCACCCACCCTTCTCCCTCCTCCCCCCACCTTCATCCACTTACTGCACTAGTTTGTTTGATTTTCATACCCTTTTGGTAAGCAGTTTGTTTGAGTACTGAAGAGAAATGACTAGCATCTAGATGTGTTGATTATTTCAGTGTGAATGCAGCCACCGTTCGGGATCTACTTTCTACCTTTTCGTGATCAAAGTGTCATGTTGTTTTGGTGGCTGTTTAGTTTCCCCCCTCCATATTACCAGTTGTAGATCGTACAACATTTCTTAATCAATAGTTGCAAACGAGCAGTTCATCAGTGCTTCAGAAGCTATAGATGTAATTTTTGTTATTTTCTGGGTTTTATTTTATCGAGAACAGCAATATACTGAAAGTTATGAATCGATGCATACAAATTTGGCTTGGATTTAAAAACTGTAGTATTAGTATTTGTAATCGTTTTTGTGTGATAAATATGGTGGGCAGAATTTCTCTGTTTGAACTGCATGAGTTGTCAGGGTATGGATACTGTTCTTGTGGAAAATGGCTGAGTGGCTTTTGGTTGTGCATGCGTTGTGGTTCTGTTGTACGGGTTTCACTTCACTGTCTCTTCTGTTTCTGTCTTGAAGGCTCCATTTTAAAGTTGATTTTATCAACCATTCTTTGTCGTCTTTTAGGGTTTTCATGTGTTCCTTATTTCTGCAAGCAAGTGTGGTGTTGTTGGATTCTGTCTCACTTATTTTCAGCCTTTGTCCCCTCTTATGTGTATATATATACATCACTGTATGTTCAACTTTAATTTTTCTTCTTTCTTTTATTCAACAGTGTTAACGTTTCTTGGTGGTAGATTAGCTTACCCATCCCCAGTTTTAAAAGAAACTAATAGTGCAACTGTGCCATTGTTTCCATTGTCCTCATTGAGCTGTAAGTTTGTTCTGACTTAATTAAAACCTCACCGCATAGAGAGAAAAAACAAAGCAAACAAAAGCAAAAACTGATTGAAGAAAGTGTGATTTTGTTTTTATTTGTACAGTTGTTTAGATCATTCATTATTATTGTTGTTATGTGCATGTGTTTAATTATAGGTATGTATTTAATTCAAATAGAAGTTTTGGTTGTTTAGCTTTTTTTCAGTTTGAAATCAACAAACTGATAAAGGAAAAACCTTGTTGGTTCGTAAGATATGTACCTGACACAGTGACTGTTAATGGAGTCATAAAACTTCAGCATAATTTTTTTTTTTTTTTTAAATGCCTGCAGATTTATACTTAAGTTTAAACACACATATGCATGCACGCATGCGCGCGCACACACACACACACACACACACACACACACACACACACACACACACACACACACACACACACACACACACACACACACACACAGAATCCTTGCAGATTCATAATATTTAAGCTATAATAATAATGATAATAATACAGAAAAGACAACTAACAACTGCAGATTCAAATAAATTTACATGAGCTTAGATCCCAAGTACTTAGATATCACAAATTTATACATGGATTGTTGTGAGCACAAGCAACAGGCTGGAGAGCACTGTGCCTTGATTGTATTAACCAAAGTCAGTGCCACGCAGCTGAAGGTCTTTGAGCTTTACCCAGTCATCAATTTTCAGACATCATGAACAGAGTTGTATTTTTCTCGTAATACAGTTCACAGCAAGAATATAAAATATTTGGTAATACCAACACACATGCAACACCAGCTTGACCTGTGATCCGTGACACACACATACACATGCACACGTACACACACACATGCACATGCACACACCAGTTTGAACTGTTGTCTGTGCACTCACTCACTCACATACCAAAATCAGAGGTAGTAGAACTGGTACATGCTGCTATTGCACTCTGTTAAAGGCAGACAACATTTATAGTGTGGGATCTCTATAGTTTTACTGCGCATCAGGGCAGGAGTGTTTAGCTCTGTGAAGAAAAAGAAACAACTGAATGTGTGTGTGTGTGTGTGCGTGAGAGAGAGATGTGTGTGTGCGTGTGCATGTGTGTGTGTACTGTGTGTGTGCCCGCATGTGTGTGCGCGTGCATGTGTTTGTGCGTGTACTCTGTGTGTGTGTATTGCTGTGTGGCTGCACAATGTATGGCTACTTAACTCTTACCACTCAACACCAATTAGCAAAACTGGGTGGGTGTCTCACTTCTATGCAGCCCAGTTTTGGGGGGCTTATTCTTTCCCATCTAAAATTACTCACAGCGCAATATGAAAATGATGGCAGTTAGGAACAGTAGGATTCCTGGTCCAAACATAGATTTAAAAATTTTTTATTAAAATTTTTTTTGTATGTGTATATGAACACATGCAAAAGGTCCATCACATTTATAATGATTATTTAAAAGAATAAACAGGTCAGAGTTAGCCAGCCATTTTTATATCAAGGATCATTTCACAGGTATTGATGAACCACACTGTCTGTGACTTCAGTCCTCCCTCTCCACCCACCACCCACCACCACCATTCCACCCAGCCTCCATTCCCCCCCCCCCCCCCACCTCCATTTATGTCCGATTTTGCTTGTTACCATTGAACTGATGGTGTAGGGGTTTAGTGCCACTGACCCTGTTCTTCTGAAGTTTTTATACTCTGTTGGTGGGTCTGTCTGCTCTGGTGTCTTTCTCTGGAAGTGTTCAGTCTGTCGGTGCAGCAATAGCAGCCAGAGTTGCCCTCTGTCTGTTGCAGGTCGAATCATCGAGCGCAGCCCCGCGGAGAGGTGCGGCCAGCTGCACATCGGGGACCGCATCATGGCGGTGAACGGAGTGGACATCACCCACATGCACCACGAGGACATCGTCAACCTCATCAAGGAATCGGGATATTCCGTCGTCCTCACCATCGGGCCCCCTCTCGGTCAGTCGCTGCTGGAGTTGCGTTATGTTTTGTGCTGTAGGTCTTAACCGTTTCAGGCCCTGTTGCAGTGGGCGCGTTGTATTCTGTAGTGTGGGTCTTTTTAGTGTGTGACACCCTGTGTGAGTTGCAGCAGTTGTGTGGTGTGTTGTACAGTATCATGCACTTTAGCCTTGGGCAGCCCTGAGGTATGAATTGTGGCCCACACTAGGACGTGGTTAGCAGCTGCCGGAGCAGACTTCTTTCTTTCACAGTTCATCTGTGTAAAAAGCTACCTGCTAGAAAGTTCCCAGTTTATTGTTGAGTGCAGATGTACTAACCCAGTCTGTCTGTCAATGTCTCTCTCTATCTCTGTCTGTCTCTGTTTCTCTCTGTCTGTTTCTCTCTGTCTGTCTGTCTGTCTGTCTCATTCTCCTTGTCTCTCTCTCTTGGACAGAACAATGTGCAGAGAAGGCTAGTTCTGTGACTGAGTGGAACATAGTGAAAGGCTGACAGTGGTGGACTTTGGGCATCAGCAGTTGGGGAAGTGGATAGTGTTTCAGGTTGTGTGCTCTACCTCTTGCTTCGGAATGAGACACAGAGGTCTTTTTGTCTTCTGGATTCATGCTTTTCTCCTTCTTTTTGCCTCATACTGGTAGGCACTGATTAAGGTTGTTCTTAATTTTGTTTTCTTTCTTTCTTCTGAACAGATGATGCATCCAGCACAACAAGCACATCACAACGAGTAAGTACTGCTTGTATGCTGACAGCTGTGTTGCTGTCCTTGATATACGGTTGTGTAAGCCTTCGGAAGATGTTGCACAGTTGTACTTGTAGAATGCCTAGCGTTTTATTGTATACATGATAGTATCTTCTGGTGCCTACTTGCCAGATGTTAAGTGTTCTGTAGACTTTGGTTGATGGTCTGTGACTTTCTGCGGAGGGTACGGTGAGCCAGCTTTGCTGAGATTGGGGCAGATTCTGAGTGGTCATTTTACATTGTATGTTATGTGCAGATTCTGAGTGGTCACTTTACATTGTATGTTATGTGCAGAGTCTGAGTGGTCACTTTACATTGTATGTTATGTGCAGAGTCTGAGTGGTCACTTTACATTGTATGTTATGCGCAGAGTCTGAGTGGTCACTTTACATTGTATGTTATGCGCAGAGTCCGAGTGGTCACTTTACATTGTATGTTATGCGCAGAGTCTGAGTGGTCACTTTACATTGTATGTTATGCGCAGAGTCCGAGTGGTCACTTTACATTGTATGTTATGTGCAGAGTCTGAGTGGTCACTTTACATTGTATGTTATGCACAGATTCTGAGTGGTCACTTTACATTGTATGTTTTGTGCAGAACTCCCAGGGCTCCATGGTCAATGCTATGGCCTTCCCAGCGGGCCCAGAATCTGAAAATCAACGAAGATTGGAACTTTCCCCCCACCATCCTGCCTGGGACAGGTCCGGCTGCAGTCTTTTTTGATTATATATTTTCAGTAGGTCCAGAAGGAGTATTAATCTGTTGATGTACATGCCTTCTGGAACTAAACACTCTGGGGACCAACTAGTATATGCAATTATACATCGACAGGTGCATTTGTGAGCGGATTGTTTTTTTGATTGATTTTCATTTTCTTGCAGAATTACATTCTTTTGGCTTTAAATTATCAAGCGGTTGTGATATTTTCTTATAGAAATGACATTACAATAATTGTTAAAAACTAGTTTTAAATGCTTCTACCCTAGAGTAAAGGATCCTAATTTTACATGAAATGACCAGCATTTTGTGAGTAAAATGCATTCATAACCCTACAGAGCCCCAGCATGTCATACACCTTTGTCTAATTTATTACCTTCAAACAGTTGTGCAAGCTGGGCTAACTCTGAACCTCCTGTTGCTAATGAAAACAGGCAAGCTCTTACAAATTCTTTCAGGGCTGTTTTCTCAGACGGGCTGCTTTTACGCTCGGCAGCTTCAAACGGCCACAACTTCAAGAATTCTTTTACTACAGTCTTCGTTTAAATATCGAAATCATCAGAAGGTTCTGCAGTTTTCAAAATTGTACACATCTCAACGACTCAAAGTATGACTGAAGGCTAATTTTGTGGGAGAGGGTCATGTATCTTCCTGTTTTGAATGTGGGCCAGCTGGGTGTTGGCTCTCCCTGTCGTTGCCGCTGTGACACACACGGCGCTGACAGGTCTTTGGTTCTTGCAGGGGCGGCAGCAACACACTGGGGGCGGGCAGGACCAGGGCCCTGAGTCACACTGGCCCCGAGGAAGGCGAGCAGTACACCGTGGAGCTCCACCGCGGCTCTCGGGGCTTCGGCTTTTCCATCCGGGGTGGTCGTGAGTTCAACAACATGCCTCTCTTTGTGCTGCGCATTGCTGATGGTGGAGCCGCTGACCTGGACGGCAGGCTCAAGGTGGGTCCCAATGGGTTAAGTCATGGGAAGGGGGGGGGGGGTCCTGTCTTTGTTGTGGGTGTCGGGGTTAGGAGTGTCCCATGTTGTGTGATGCTGTGGGTGGCTGATCTATGGATGGGTGTGTCATGGGTATCTGGGTTAGGGGTGCCTGTGTTGGTGTTCTGTTATGGATGGGCGTGTCATGGGTATCTGGGTTAGGGGTGCCTGTGTTTGTGTTATGTTATGGATGGATGTGTCATGGGTATCTGGGTTAGGGGTGCCTGTGTTGTGTGTGTTCTGTTATGGATGGGTGTGTCATGGGTATCTGGGTTAGGGGTGCCTGTGTTTGTGTTCTGTTATGGATGGGTGTGTCATGGGTATCTGGGTTAGGGGTGCCTGTGTTGTGTGTGTTCTGTTATGGATGGGTGTGTCATGGGTATCTGGGTTAGGGGTGCCTGTGTTGTGTGTTTGTGTTCTGTTATGGATGGGTGTGTCATGGGTTAGGGGTGCCTGTGTTGTGTGTTTGTGTTCTGTTATGGATGGGTGTGTCTAGGTTGGGGTGTCATGCTGTGCGTGTGTTCTGTTATGGATGACTAAGTTACGGAGGATTGTGTCATGGGAGTCTGGGTCAGGGGTGTCCTGTTGTGTGTTTGTGTGCTGTTAGGGGTGGCTGAGATATGAATGGGTGTCCATAGCATGCATTCATTTCTGGCAGTGCATCATCTGCTGATCTGGATTGCAGGCTGAAGATAGTCCTCAGAAATCAAGTTATGGACGTGTCTGTGCTATGGGTGTCTATTCTGGTTTCATTCTGGTTTCATTGCTGACAGTCTGCCTGCTGAAGGTGGGGCCCACAGAGATCAGGTCATAGGTTAGACTCTGGAGTAGACTGATACTTATGCACCAGTTTGCAGTTTGAGGATGAACTGCACCTGTGGAGTTTTGGGGGGTTTGTGTCAACATGCATGCGGTAACCTCCATGTCTTTTTTGTTGTTGTTGATCAGGTGGGAGACCAGATCCTTCAGATTAACAACGTGACAACGGACTCCATGACGCACACGGAAGCTATCGACATCATCCAGAGCGGAGGCTCCTCCGTCCATCTGCTCATGAAGCGCACAGGCAAGCCCCCTCCTGCTTTTGGTATGCCTTGCTTTCTTTCCTCCCTCTCCTCCACCCCTCTCCTCCCCGGTGGGAGGGACAGACACCCACAGCCAAAGAGGACGGGAGCAGCGCGTTGGGCCAGGACCGTGGCGTAGATAGTGGTTTACATCCCGCTCCAACAGTTTGAAGGTTGCATGCGCCTCCCCCCTCTGTTACTACCTTACCCTA
The DNA here is from genome assembly GCA_963584105.1 of Alviniconcha strummeri. Lineage (NCBI taxonomy): Eukaryota > Metazoa > Mollusca > Gastropoda > Provannidae > Alviniconcha > Alviniconcha strummeri. Next base: position 16,425,372 of record OY757547.1, read on the forward strand.
CCCTGTCCTACGTTTCTACGGATGACCAGCGGCCAGCAGCTGGAGAATTGGTTAGAGTTGGTTAGTGTTGGTTATTTTCAGGAGGGTTTTGGTTGGACTAGGCTGTTGGAGTAGCTGGTGGTTCCAGCGCCTGTTCAAGCTGTTTAGGGTTGCACAAACCTTCCCCCCACCCACCCCCATCCCTTCCCTACCCTGTCCTACATTTCCATGGATGACCAGTGCCCAGCAGCTGGAGAGTTGGTTAGTGTTGGTTACTTTCAGGAGGGTGTTGGTTGGACTAGGCTGTTGGAGTAGCTGGTGGTTCCAGCGCCTGTTGAAGCAGTTTAGGGTTGCATGAACCTCCCCCTGTTCCTTCCCTACCCTACCCTTCAGTGGATGACCAAGAGTTGGTTAGTGTTGGTTATTTTCAGGAGAGTGTTGGTTGGACTAGGCTGGTGGGTCTAGTGCCTCTTGAAGCAGTTTAGGGTTGCATGAACCTCCCCCCACCTCCTTTGTCCTGAGGTGACCCTGTGTGGTGGACAGGATGTTAAAATCCAATTACTAACTAACCCACTAACCCTTTCTCCGATGACCAGCTGGAGAGGTAGTGCAGGCTGTTTTCAGGAGGCGTTGGCTGGACGAGGATGTTGGCTTGTACTGAGTGGTTGTAGTGCCAGTTGGAACAGTTCAAGGTTGCATGAACCTCCCCATGCTTCTCCTTACCCGCCCTTGTGTGACCAGTGGCTAGCAGTCGGAGGGCTAGTGTCCATTTATTTTGTGCTGACTGAATCTTGCTCCCACACCCGTTGCTATTAGTTCTTTTGTGGTTTGACTCTTTAGCATGGATGCGTAGTTGTGGTTTTCAAAGCTTTGTCAAAATTCTTACGCTTTTTTTGAGTTGTTGTTTGTTTGTTTTGTTTTTTAAACAGTGCAGACACTGTAATTCAGTGGTTGGTTTTAATTTGAGGCTTTATTTTGCCTTACAAACTGCAGACGTTGTTTTAATAGCACAGAGAGCCTGTGAAATCCTTGTCCACACAACCATTGAACCAACACCGAAAATTTGGCTCCAAGTCTGACGCAGCCTGACACCATTCAGCAGAGGTGGCTCAGCACCTCAAACAGCAGCAACACAGCCAGCCCCATAAACTGCACAGAGTGGTGGGAAAGGCTAAGACAAACACTCTGTTCAATTGACGCAAGACAGGAGGGTGTAGGGAGGGTATATATACATTCCCTCCTCTCTCACGCCTGGAGAGTGTAAGCCTTGGTTTGCCAGATACGGGCAAGCCTTCATAGGGAAGCATAGTGTACACTTGTCAGGGGCCCAGTGCTGACCTGCACCATCAGGATCTTGTTTCACTGTGTCCACCACTGGGACAGTCTCTCACAGAGCATGATCATTGTGAATTAGTCACAGCCAGTGTAGCAACCCGGGATCCCTTCTCTCCCCGAGCCAGTGTAGTTTATGCTTGTCACGGCCCAGTGCTGACCTGGGCCTTCAGGATCTCATTTCACCTTGGGTGTCCTTTACTGGGACAGTCTGTCTTAGAGCACAGTCAGTGTGAATTAATCACAGCTGGTCAAACAACCCAGCAGTCCTCTTCCCAAGCCAGTGTAGTTTATGCTTGTCAGGGCCCAGTGCTGACCTGGGCCTTCACCTCGTCTCTCACAGAGCATGACCATTGTGAATCGGTCACAACCAGTCAAGTAACCCAGCATCCCTTCTCTCTCCAAGCCAGTGTAGTGGGTTACACTTATTGGGGCCCAGTGCTGACCTGGGCCTTCAGGATCTCATGTCACCTTGTCCTCCACTGGAACAGTCTCTCACAGAGCGCAGTCAGTGTGAACCAGTCACAGCCAGTCAAGCAACCCAGCAGCCCCTCTACCCCAGAGCCAGTGTAATTTACACTTGTCAGGGCCCGGTGCAGACCTGGGCCTTCGGGATCTTGTTTCACCTTGTCTGACCTTTACTGGGACAGTCTCTCACAGAGCATGATCAGTGTGAATCAGTCACAGCCGGTCAAGCAACCCAGCACTCCCTCTCTCCCTGGACCAGTGTAGTTTACGCTTGTCAGGGCCCAGTGCTGACCTGGGCCTTCAGGATCTCATTTCGCCTTGTCTGTCACAGAGCACGATCATTGTGAATCAGTCACAGCTGGTGTAGCAACACCGCACTCCCTCTCTTCCTGAGCCCATGCAGTGTACGCTTGTCAGGGCCTTCAGGATCTCATGTCACCATGTCTGTGCTTTACTGGGACAGTCTCTCTTAGATCGCAGTCAGTGTCAAGCGGTCACAGCTGGTCAAGCAACCCAGCAGTCCTTCTCTCCCCAAGCCTGCCCTCTGTTGTTTTCAGCCCCAGTCTAATGTAATCCACCTGCCCAAAGTCCTAACTCCCATCTTTTCAACCTTCCTTCATTCATGTGTTTATCCTGCAGTGTAAATTGACTACTACTCCACACTGTACTCAAGTTTGGTTAACAGCTCTGTTGTTTTGTTTTTGGTTTAAAAAAGAATACAGCCACTTCCTGGTTTTGTTTGAAATTCTTTCATTTCCGTGGCTCATTTCTGTAAAGTGGTGATGTGATTTCAGGACTGATTTTGCTCTACTTTATTTCCATTTTGTGTGGCGGGCATTTCTTCCCTTTGGTTGTGGGTCTGCCCTTTCTCACCCATTTAAAACAAAGATGTACATAATTGTTCGTCTCATGTCCAGCTTTGTGGCCCAGTGGCTTTAGAAAGAAAAGATTTTATTTTTTATTTTTCTCTCTCTTTGGGTTTGGGGGGGGGGGGGGGGGGGGGGAACTCATTTTAGTTTTTATTTTGCTCTTGGCAGGACATTTACTTTTGTTGCCTGAATGAAGCCCTTGTTTGAAGGCAGCATATTTAGCATGTACTTTTATGTTTTGCCTGCCTTTGGCTGATTTAAAAAAAAAAAGTAATTATATGTAAATCCATAATTATGGTAGTGTTGCATTGAATTTCATTTCCTTTTTTTAATTTACTTTTTGTTCAAATGCCTCTATTTCTGGTGACTGTTTGTCTACCAAGCGGGTTCCAATCTGTCAATTTTTTTACCAGTCAGCACACTGCTGAAATGATAAATGAATTGAAAATACAGGAGGACTGTTTCAGCCTGCGCTGTTTTGTGATATTGACAACTGGAACTGTGCTGCTTTAATAACTTGTAGCAAAAATGGTAAATTTCAGAAAACTCATCCTAAACGCAGCAAGAGCTAATGGGTGAGATAATTGGTAAGGTAAGAACTCACTGGGACCCATAAGTACACACTCCTGGTGGTTTTTTGGGGGGTTGCTTCTCTAAAGTATCCCAATCACATATATCCAAAATAAAAATAGAGCTGGTGTGCTTGCAGGAACCATTTCACAAGCTCTAACAAAAGCACAACAAAGGCAAAACTATATGCTAACAGGCAAACCGTGGTTGTCCACGCAAAGTGCTTTGCAGTCAATTCACCAGCTAACATCAGTATCCAAAGCCATTATATAGATGCTAACCCATCTCCAGAAATGACTCATAAATTTATGTATTCACTGGATGTGTCGTGTATTTTCTCTTGCAGAAGAATATATGAGATGGTATACCCAGTTCATGGTTGGAGCAAATGTATTTGATGTGTTAACCAGTTGTGTTGCGTGTTTTGTGTGTGTGTGTCAAAATATTACACGTTGATAACAAGTGAGAAATATTTTGTTTTTGACTCTCGTGAAAATTGATGTGAGTCTGAGTAATGATGAATAAGGCCAGCCGTAGCGCTGACTTTTATGCAGGCAGTTTTGGGGCTTTTCTTGGAGACTGCAGGAGGCAGAATCTTCTTGACTCCGCATGGTGGTAACCTTCATTCAGCTTTTACACTTTCAGTGACCTTGACCTACCCAACGTCAAGGTGTCTGGGGCATCAGAAATTGGAATGGAAAATTGTATTTTTGCTCTCAGTTCCTATCCAGTCGTGTTCAACAGTGTAAATGTCACAGAGATGTTGGAGAGAATGATGGGAAATTGCATTTTCTGGACAAATGTTTACGTAGTCAAGGTGAAAATTTGTGTACAAATGATGCACTGTGTAATGCGTTAACACTACACTTTAGCATACAGTTATATGTATTCAACAGAGCACTAATTGGCATGTTTCTTTCTTCTGTAGAGATCTCGGTATTGGCTTTTTCTTTTTACCTTTTTTTTTTTAAGGGAGTTCGTAGAAATAACCTCATCTGACAGTCGTGCCATTGTCAATGGCCATGATCCGGTTTCAAGGTCACAGAAATCTGAAACAAAGTTGACTGCCAGCATTCTGAAGCAAGATCCAAATTCACAGAAGGTTAAACAGAATATTTATGAAACAACAGTGAACACTGTTCAGAGAGAAAGAAGAAGAAAAAAAAAAGAGAAGAAAAGAGGGGGAAAAAATCTTTTTTTCTTGTATTTTGAATGAGAGTTGACAGAGTATTGGCCCTTTTTGTTTGCTTGTTATGCTCATGAAAATGTGAGTCTGTGTGATGGCCTTTGCAATAGCATACAGCAGTCCCTAGCCGTGGTAAAGCTTTCACATTGCCTCGCAGGCAACAATGACTCAGGAATTTGGTTAGAAACACGAAGCAGGGAAGGTGGTATAGCTGCAGGCTTCCAACAGTTCTCAAATTCTCTGTTTGGCGAGTCTGATTAGGAGTGTGAATGGTTTTAGTGGACTCCTGCAGGCATTGTTAAAGAGAGAAGATCAGGCAAAATAATTCCAGTCTTGCAAAAAACAGTGCCAGACTCTTAGCTTCGTGGGGCCAGTGGGAGACGTTGCGCTGCTCTTGTCAGTGCTTTTTGAGGGACGGGGTATGGGGAGATGGGTCTTAAAGCCCTCTGTTATAAACAACAACAACAATGAACTCAGCAGTGGCTCAGCAGTTAATTACTGAAGCACGTGCATGATGACAACAGACACAGAGCATCCTTTTGCCTGATTTTGTATCTCACGCTTCTGTCCAGGAGAGTTTTACCATCACAATTAACTCATTATATATATCTCTCTCTCTCTATATATATATACATCATACATCTATTTTTTATTAAATGAACAAAAGGAACTTGTGTGGAATGTTCGTCCAGTTGGAAAATTGAAGTTTTTTCTTAATGTGAGTCCAAGGAGCATTTTTACTCTTGTTCGGTGTTGGGATTGAAGCGAGTATTATTACTATGTCATGTTTGTTATTTTTCTTGTTAGCTGTTTAGCATGCATGATTGCACGTTACATTGCATACTCTGTTCTTTCATTTCTTGACTCTTCAACTCCTCCATCCCCAAAAGCAGATTCTGTTGACTATACATTGTCATATATATATAAAGTGCCACTTGTTGTTAACTAAAATAAGTCCGTTTTTGCCAAGCCATTATCTTTCAGAAAGGTCATTTCAGGTTTTGATATTCATCACTTTATTTCAGTAAATGCTACTTGAGCAAGCGTCTGTGCTTCACTGTCCAAAGCAGAATTCTGTTACTGTGATCTGGCACTTACTTGCTTAGCTATGAGTGATTCTTAAGTTCAGTAATTACTGTCTAGTAACAACCCTCTGTGTGTGACTGCATGTGTGCATGTGCAATCATGCTGGTGTGCGTGTGTGTGTGTATGTGTGTGCATGCATGTGTGCGCATATGTGTGGTGGGTGGGTATAATGAAGCAATAATGATATTTTGACAAGAACTCAAAGTGAAGCACAGGCAGCTTGAACTTATAATAATAATAATAATGTACATTTATCATGCGCTCATCAACGCCCTTGACATGAACTTAAAGCAGGTCTGCATGCACGAACACATCCATAGGCACTGTCCCCTCCTTACCAGTGGGGCAGCTGCACAGCCTTCAGGGGTACGTCCCACCCTGAGAGGCACCTGCTGTTCTCATTGGCTAACAGAGCGGTGCCTGTTTTCAGAAGGTGCGCAGACGCCTTCCCCCCTGGGGCGCTACCCTCCAGCCCTGTCCAACGGGCCCATCGGTCACAGCTCCCCGCACCTGGGTCGTCGCCAGATAGACCGCGACGACTACTTCCACAGCTACCCCCACGGCCGCTCCTTCCACAACTACTGACGGCGCCAGCCAGCCAGCCATCAGGGGGGAGTGACTGAAAAGCTCGCCTGGAGCTGACATTCGCTGCATGTGTGTGTGGGTGTGGAGGGGGTGTGGGGTGTTGCGTGTCAGTGTGTGTTGTGTGAAGGGACTGTGAGTGAGGCGGTGACCAAGAGAATTGGTGGCTGCAGGCCAGCTGGGCATGCTGCTTACAGACGCTCCCACCCCCACCCCCCCACCCCACTGCTGCCACCACCTTAGTCTTCGTCTTCTTCGTCCATGATGGCACAGAAGCAATCAAAAGCCTTGCGCATGTGGGGAAGGGGTTTGCACAGACTGTCGGCTTGACCTGGGTGTGCGAGTGGGATTGATGGACAAATTTGTGAATTATGTTGAATTTGTATGGTATAAATACTCCCCCCCCCCCCCCCCCCAATACTCCCCCTCCCTCCCCCTCTCCCTTCCCCACCATCTCCATGCTGAAAAAAAGGATTATAAATATTCATGGTCAGCACGAGTGTCGGTGGTATCACTGATCAGTACAAAGTGGTGTTGGAAGCAAGGTACATTTGCCACAGGCACAGTCCGGGTGATTCATATTTGTAAGGGTCAGGGAGTGCTCCAGTAACTGAGTCTGCATTTAACATGAAAATGAAGTAAATGAATGGTGTATAAAGTCAAATGGATTTTTGGGGTATCCAGCTGTTTTTCACAAGGTGTAAGTAGTTTTGGGGAGGTGTTTTTTTGTTTTGTCGTTGTTGTTTTTTTGCTTGATGACATAAACTGATAAGCTGTGTGTTTGTGAAAGGGAATTATGCTTCAGGGAAGGTGCTTTTATACTCAGGCAAAAAAAAATGTAAAAAAAAAATGGTGGTGGTGGTTGGGGTGGGGGGGGGGGGGGGGTAACTTGTTGACTAGGTTGTAGTGGTGAAGAGTACAGTGGAACCCAGCAGGACTAAGGGGCTGGAAGCACAAGGATGACTTCTCCCCGTTGGTGGTTCATTGTGACATTGTGAGAGAACTAAGCAGCAAGAGTGCAGGAGGGACTTTTGTTGAGTCGCTTTTGTCATAAGCCATTCATGGCCCTTGGGATGCGAACCTGTTCACTGACCTCATGGTGTCGTCACTGGCCTTTGCCAAAGAGCTCCCCATTTGTCTGCGGGACATCATTCCAACTGTTGGGACATTCTCATGCAGAGCAAAACTCTCAGAATGACCGTTTTTAATGCATCAGCAGTACAAATGACTTGGCAGAGAAAGGGTTATGCAGAACGGCATCTTAAAGGGGAACAGATGTAAAACTGCACAAATGGCATGGCGGGAAGAGTTAAGCAAAGTGATGTCTTAAAGGGGAAGAGAAGTGAAGAGGCATCATGGGCCCTGTCACCTTTGTGCATCTTTTGTGTGAACACTGATTGAACCGCCAGACGAACCCCACAGAGGGAAATTCCTTACACAGTTTTCAACATTTTGGGGGCCAGCTTGCGTCTTCGCTTCACTTCCCCGTTAGGAGTTTGTCTCAGCAGGGTTATTCTGTACTCTCACAAACATGGCACAGGTGCGCACAACAGGAACATTAGAGAAACAGTGCGTGCACCTTGCCAAGTCTCGTCTGTCCCTGCAGCAGAGCTGGCGGCAAAAGAGTTTTTCAATGGCAGCGAGCCCAAAGAATGTTGCATTGTTAGTGTTGGGCGTGCACATTGCAGCGGTCATGATGGCTGCTCCACACCACTGAAAAGGAAGGAGTGTGTCATATGCGTCTTTTTATGTGCCAACCCAGAACAAGCGGTGTTGCTTTCAGGCTGAATGTCCGGGTAGCTTTATTTACAAGCCTGTGTGCGGCGCGTCAGTGTTGTTGGGCTCTGGCTTTTTAGTGGGGGCCCTCCACAGAGATTTCATCCATTCGCTTTACTCCTTGTTACTTGTTGATCATCGCAAATTGTCTTGTTCAGTATTTATTATGTGTGGCAAAGTTTGTCCTCCCTGAACCAGTTATGCAAGTTAACAAGTTGCTGTTGAACCTTCTTGTGTTTCCTAGGAATGGTAAACATTAACGTTACCTTCTACTGAGCGTAAAACTCTCATTGATGTTTTTATCCTTGGTTATCGGACACATGCTGTACCATGCGTAGTTGTTTGTTGTTGTGTCTCTGGACATGTCATAGTACTTAAAGGGGCCTCACCCAGGTTTTGGGTGCAAAATGGTCTTCCGTGCAATCAACAGTCCACCTTGGTCAGTACAAATAAATAGGGCAATCCCATGTCTCTTCCTTCCATAAATCGGGCTGACTTCTCATCCATTAAACAGACAGACCTGTCATCCACAAATCTGTCCAACAGCAGCTCATAAACAAAACAGACTGACTTTTCATCCACAAAATGACATCTTGGCCACAAAATGCACGACTGTTCATCCATACATTGTCAAGAGGCTGACGATACAGAGAACAGAGCTATATACTTGCCACCTGAAGCACTTAGGGCTCATCTTGAGATGAGGTGCTCGACAAGCATTCACATAATAATCTTGGCCACAAAACAGACATTGTCCACAAAAAGGGCTGACACCTCATCCACAAAACAGACTAACATCCACAAAAGGGCTGGCATCTCATTCACAAAAGAGGCTAATATCCACAAAACAGGCTGACATCTCATCCACAAAACACGCCGCCATCTCGTCCACAAAACCAGCTGACATCTCGTCCATGAAAGGGCTGATATCTCATCCACAAAACAGGCTGACATGTTGCCCACAAAACAGGCCGACATGTCACTCACAAAACAGGCCAAATCTCACCCACAAAACAGGCTGACATCTCACCCACAAAACAGGCCAAAACCCACAAAGCAGGCCGACATCCCACCCACAAAATGGGCTGACATCTCACCCACAAAACTAGCTGACACCACCAACAAAACAGGCCGACATCTCCCCCAAAACTAGCTGACACCACCCACAAACCAGGCTGACATCTCACCCACAAACCAGGCCAACATCTCACCCACAAAGAAGCATGGTAATGTGGAGAGGAGTCACAGGGGCAAATCTTGGTGCCACAGAGAAGCAGCAGTCGACGGAACAAAAACGTATGGTGTGGAAGAAGCAAGCAATACCGAGAATTGAACTGGTGTCCAGCTGGCTCATCTCCATGCATGATGATTATTTTTAACCAGTGCGGATACACTAGATGGCGTATGTTTTGGTTGTACTGATTTACATGTGATGGCTGTACTGATTTACATGTGAATATCATGTGACCGAGTCACTGTGAGCAGTAGCTTGAGATGATGACGTGAGGAGAAAGTAAAATTTGCATGAAGTACGGGTGAAATGGCATAGGTCTGAAAGGGATGGATTTTATTTGAAAGTGTTTTATGCTGCAGTCTTGAGCAGTCTCTTTTTTGGGGAATGGGCATTGTAGCACTTTTGCTGATCATTTATTCCATGCTGAACAGCTCATGCCTTTAGCTCTTGCTTAGAAAGTAAAATAAAAGTGTATCTTCTTACGTTGTAGACTTTATGTTTTTACCCGATAGTGTCGTGTTATTCTTCTTGTGGTTTACCACACTGGCTGTTTGGGCAGCTTGCAGTAGTTTTTGTAGCAGAGCCCAGAACAGCCTGGAGCACAGTTGTGGTAGCCATTGTTGCGGATGGGGGGGGGGGGGGGGGGGGGAGGCTGGCTGATGGTATAATACAGCTGCTTGGGCAAAGACTGCCTATTCCAATACCACCTTAACTTTTATGGGAAAAGAAAGATTTGCTCAGTTACAACATAAAAAGCAGGGGGGGGGGGGGGGGGGGGGATACCAAAGAAACTTTAAAGATGTCAAGTCATAAGTGCTTGGAATATATTTACAATGCTCATGGGAAATGTGCTTTGGTTAAATTTTATGGCTGAAGCTTGGCACAAGAAAGCAGAACAGAACAAGAGAAAGTTTTAAAAAACACACCTCTAAATCAATATCATTTGCAGATTTATCACATCCTTCACATTTTCTCTGCAATTTTCTGCTTCTTTGATCAAAGAACACTGAAATTTGCTCATTAGTATGCATAGTTTTACAACTTCTAAAACCTTTTTGATAAAACAAGTTCCTGTGCCCAACTCCGAGTCAGGCACGGAGTTGAAAGGGTTAAATGTTAGTGGGATCGCAGGGACATCCCTCACTACTGGTAGGGGAGACCAGGCTTAGACTAAGATTTACTTTTTATCATCACAGTTAACCCCTCTCTACTGTTAGGGAAGACCAGGCTCATACTAAGACTTAGTATGGTGTCAGTTACACCCCTCTCTACTGGTAGGGGAGACCAGGCTCATATTAAGACTTAGTACTAAGTACTTAGTATGATGACAGTTACACCCCTGTCTACTGGTAGGGGAGACCAGGGTCAAGCTTAGTATGATGACAGTTACACCCCTCTCTACTGGTAGGGGAGACCAGGCTCATACTAAGACTTTATATTGATCACAGTTACACTGCACTCTACTGGTGGGAGACCATACTAATGCTGTCCAGAAGTTTGTGGAATCTCCCGTTATTGTACCCTCAACTACTGGCATGAGACCATGCAAATGCTGTCCAAAACTTGGTGGACTTACTGTTGTATTCCACACTACTGGTCCCATGCTCGACTAATGCTGTCCATAAAACTGTTTGGCATTTGTGTTAATGTACACAATGTTGAAGATGACGACAATGATGAATCTGATGCCAGCCTGAAGTTGCCAGGGCAAGTACGTTACCCTGTCTGTGGGAAAAGCAGACCGTACACTCAGTGCAAATGTGATACATACAATATTTTTTGTTCTTCTCCGCAGTGCCTAGACAGAGCGTTGTTGGTTGTGGTGCTTGTTGTACATCACTGTCTGTGTTTACCACTGCTTCCATGCTGTAATAGCTTTCTCATACACAGGTTTGGGGCACTTTGGATGGTGAAGCAGCTACTTCGCTTCAAATGTACTTGTTAAGAAAATAGTTGATGCTGCCAAGCTTGTATGTACCAACAACAACAACAAAAAGAGTGGTGCGTATGGGTCGTCGTTCTTTTCTTCACAGAAACTGGATTTTATTGTGCTTCTGTATGAAATCTTTTTTTAAACCAAAACCAAAAAGAAAGTAAAAATATTATGTAGGGGGGGGGGGAATTAAAATGTTGAGAACTGTTTAAAGTACTGTTAACATTGTGGACCAATGTGCTGCATACTGACAGTACTTTGGAAACCACTTGACATTGTGTAACGTTCGGTCATGCACACTGTGGCAGTTTGAATGTTAGAAAGGTAAAAGAAATATATATATATGCTATAAATTAAATGGGGAAGAAAGAGTGCATGATGGCGGGCAGAGCCCATTATTTGTCTGAAAGGATCAGCAGAGTACCACCGTTGGCTGTAACAAAAACATTTATGCTTTTATGCTGAAGAACTACAGCCGATGTTGGAAAGTGAGGGGGGTGGGGGGGATGCATGAATGCAGTTTCGTTGTTGTCGTTGTTGATGCATCAGAGGACAGTTACCCAGAATAGACCGCCAACCCTTTTTTTGACTTTGCTTACCCTCACCCCCACCCACTGTTGTGACATTCATGAAAATTGTGTTTGTTTTCTAATCAGAAAGTTCAGCCCAAAATGATTTTGAAGTTGTACATGAGTAAACTGAACTTGGTCACAGAATTTGTATAATACTATAGTATAATGCATGTCACTAGAACCCCCTTCCCCCCCCCCACCCCCTCCTGCCCCCAGCATGCGTTATAATGGGGTAGGGGGAGGGTGTCTGCACCAATTTTGTGTTATTGTTTTTACAAATAGTACTGTCTATGAGCCACATGCCCTTATCAATCGATCATATCTTGCAATTATTATTCTATGCATGGTTCAGTAACACTACCTTGCTTGTAGCGATGGTTACGTTCATTTGTGCAAAATTCAGCAATAGAGACGAAGCATGTTGTGAATATCACCAGGATCATTGGCATATCTCGAGAATTGTCCATGCGTTATATTAACCATTGTACAAACATATACACACTTTGTTCAATTCATCATTCAATTTTTTTATTATTTTTATTATCATCTTCGGTCTCACTCAAGTTGGAGTGAAGGTGACCTGACCCAGTCTTTTAAATGGTTTGCTGCTTGCCAGCCAGTTTGTTTTAGTCACCTTCACGCCAACAGGGTGGGGATGAACGCATTTTTTAAAAACATTTTATTTGTCTGCGTTTGAGTCTTTTACATTGATATTTTTTAAGCTGTGCAGCATAGGCTTTCTAACAGTGCATGCATTGGTGTGTTTATGAGTGTGTGTGTGTGTGTGTGTGTGTGTGTGTGTGTGTGTGTGCATACGTGCCAGAGAGAGAGGTGGATAACTGCTCAAAAGTGTTGCTTGTGCTGGCTGGTCCACTGGTCCAGTTGTTCTACAGCAATTGTTTGTATATTGACAAAAATAAATAACTATCTGTATAATTTGTCATTTTGTCAAGTTGCTTTTCATGTATGTGTGCCTGTGCAGTGCTTGCATGTGTGTGCATGTGAGTGTGTGTGTGTGTGTGTGTGTGTGTGTGTGTGTGTGTGTGTGTGTGCTCTGACAGTATTCTGTCACATCCACAGACGATAATTTGTATACATTTTATTACAAAAATCATTTGGGGACTTTATAAGGTCAATAATAATGCATCACAACATACATGGATGAACATTTTGGAGTCCTTCACCTTTAAAAGACCAACCACTTCAAGATGCTCTTTTTAGTGACTGCACATGCTACAGAACAGTGATTCCATTTGAATGTTGTTATTCTTTCAGTGTCTACTTGTTTTTAAATCCCAGAACTGGGATCTTTGCTTCTGGCACTGCCAGCCAACACCCCAGCACCAGTGACTGTTGCAGCAAGCCAACGCAAGCCAGTTTTGGACTTCAGTTTCTGCAGTTCGAAATGCTGGAGGTAAACTTGGGCCTCGGCCAAAGGGATCCCAAACTACCACTGAAAGTAGTACGCTAGCTCCTCCTCCTCTCGGCTGGCTTGGTCGGCTCCGTCATCTTCCTTCTTCTTCAGCTGCGGGGGCTCTGACCGGAATACCAATCTCTTGCCCGTCTGGTAACAACAAAGGCAGCAAGTCAATGCCACAAGCCAGATTTCACGCAACCATGGAGCAGTAATCAAAAAGGATGGTTATACGTTGTTCCGGCTGAAAAAGGGCAGTCAAAAGCTAACAGGGGACTGCTACGCTTAGTGCTGTTCTGCTTGAAAAAAGAAATGCACAGCATTCTTTCTATAAACAGTACATTCTCTTGCGATTTGATTTTCCCTGATGTAACCGTACTGGTTGACTGGGTGTAAAACATCCAGTTGCTTTCAATTTGATGATAAAGACCTGTGCAAATGCATTTATTGGGGGACTGACTGAGAGAGGACTTCACAAGAACAGTAGGATAAAATGCCCAAGGTTCAGCCTTCAACCAGTATTTTAGTGTGCTGCCTTCAGGAACCTGCAGGTTATGTTTCACACTTTTACAACAGACATTTCACACTTTTACAACAGACATTTCACACTTTTACAACAGTTTGGTCCTAAAGAAATACTCCCTTTCTGTGATCTGAGAGAGTTCTGCTCAAATGTTCCCTGTGCTACACCGTCCAGCCCGTCCTTTCCCACACAAAGCCTACTAAGTTTTGAGCTCGCGGCAGACTATATCCATGATAATGCCAGTTGTGGTGACCCGTTAAGCTGTAGTGACCTGTCAAAGCTGTAGTGATGTGTCAAGTTGTCATGACCTGACCCGTCTACTTGTAGTGACCTGTCAGGTTGTGATCTGACCTGTCAAGTTGCTGTGACCTGTCTACTTGCAGTGACCTGTCAGGTTGTGACCTGACCTGTCACACTGTAGTGACCTGTCAAGCTGTAGTGACCTGTCAAGCAGTAGTGACCTGACCTATCAAGTTGTAGTGACCTGTCAACGCGTATGAAGCAACCGAAAAAAGACTCGATAGTTTAAATAAACTGCACCCACCGCTTTCTTGGGTTCTGCCTTTGCTCGCTCCAGCGCTCGCCGCACCCTCTCCTCCTGGTGAAGCCTCTGCTGCTCCATCTTCTCCTCCCTCATCTTCAGACGGCGCTCCTTCTCCTTGGCCTGATGGTCAGAAAGCAGCGCATGAAGATACACAAGTTAGACTGCAGTTATGGGACAGAGTTAATGGGACAGACGTAGGGAAATGTACTCCCCAGTTTTGTCAACCTCACCAGCAGTTGTTCACTCATTTATTGGTACAGGGTTAGTCTAACACTGACAACACAACTCCACACACACACACATACACACACAAACGTACAAGCCTTCACCCAAAAGACCCAGTACCAAGCATCGTTTGTCCAGAACTACCTGCTACTGCATGTTCGGAACCTGATTATACTGTACTCTCTCTGCCTTCAGATTTCAACCAATGTCCATAACTCCCTTCTCCTGCATGTTCAAAACCTAACTACTGTACCTTCTCTGCCTTCAGATTTCAACTGAAACCCAGTACATTTTATAAGCATTTTTGTTGTTGATTACACCAGAACTGGTGTCTGTCAACATATCATATTGGGATTATATCAGCCCCCACTGCCCATGCTGGATGGCTTTTGCATCCATATGTGTTGCCTTTGTTCTACGTCTGGAGTTTGTGTTTCTGCAGTATTACCTCCTTCTTCTTCTTCTTGACCAGTAAATAACATCCTTGATGTGTTCAGTTATTACCTTCACCATGTTGAAGGTTCCACCATTGTGACTATGGGGAAAAGTATGACTAAAAAGTAGCAACATTTCCTTTATTGTTTAAATTTAAAAAAGAAAAGAAAAAAGTTGTGGGTCAAAAGAAGTACTGCCCTATTTATTTATTTTTATTTATTTTTTATTTTTTCTTTCTTTTGTTCTTTTTTATTTTTTCCTCTTCATTTTTTCATTCTGAAGCTAACAGTAACTTTCAGAGGGTTCAACACGGTAACACTGTGAAGATTACAGTAAGAAGAAGAAGAAGAAAATGAAACTGTAAAGCAGGATTGAGTGTACTGTTGTTTCACTTGGTCTCAAGCACACCACAGTCACAATTAAATCTCCCAACACAGCTCACCCCACAGTACATGCACACACACACACACTCAGCCCAACACTGCTCACCTGACACACACACACACACACACACACACACACACACACACACACACACACACACACACACACACACACACACTCTTGCTGTCTCCCTCCCTCCCTCCCCCACCCCCTCCCCACAGCCCCATACTTCTCATCTCCCCTGAAGCACAACAAACTGGGGGGGGGGGAGTCTTCAGTCTTCATCACCTTAAAATCTCTCCAAAACAGTAGAACTGTCCTTCAACCTGCATTTGAAAATGGAAAAGAAAATCAGAACCACGCTCTCACCTTTTCTGCTGCTTCCACCTTGTCTTGCGGCATGGTTTCGATCATCTCAAACAGTTCCTCGAGTCGGTTCTCGATGTTCGTCAACATCTGCAGCGTGCTTCATGACCAAAACACTTTCGTTATGAGCATATCAATACAAATGCCACCCCACCCCCATCCGTACCCCACCGTTCCCCCCACCCCCTGAAGACTGTTTGGGCAATATCAAAACAGAATACACGCCAACAGATCTGTAGCCAAGGATTTACAGAGTTGCCATCTCCAGAGATTCTCTTAAATCTGCACATATAGATCTACATCACTCTCAGCAGTTATCAATGGCAGGCTAAATGTTCCACTGGCATATCTGTTTGTTTTGAGAGCTGTAATAGTTTCAATAGGACACTGGCATATCTGTTTGTTTTGAGAGTTATAATAGTATCAATGTGACGCATGGAGCAAAATTCAGTTGGCAACAGAAAAATTATGGAAAATGGAAGACTGTGAGATGGTGGACTGTGAAATGGTCGCACACATTTCCAACTTGATTTGAATCCAACCTTCACAAGTACACATTTCCTGCTCCATACTCATTGGCTGCACATCAGCTGCTACACATCTGTTTTTTCCAAAATGCAGTGGAACCTGCTCAGGAAAACTCTACCAAGAAATAAAGCATTCCTCTGTTCTTCTCTTTGTCTCCAAATGTAGCGCGTGTGTCACTTCACTAAGGATTGAGCAAAGAATGTGAAACTGTGAGTCACACCAAAATCCCAATCAAAGCACATGAAAAATTAATGTCAAGCAAACATAGTGGTGTTATATGTATGGACTCACTGCAAACCAACATGGGTTAAAATTTAAAGTACGTCACATCACACAGTTTGATTCAAAGTGTTTCATTCAGTTGCAGCTCAGTCTAAGACAAATTCACCATATTGCTATTCAGGTACATGCGCATGCACGCACACTGTGACACACACACACATACATGCACACACACACATGAACACGCATACATGCACACACACACACACATGAACATGCATACACACAAGCACACACACACACACATGCGCAGGCACACACACACACACACACACACACACACACACACACACACACACACACACACACACACACACACATATGAACATGACCACACATACACGCACACACGCATGCACACACACACACACACACACACACAAACATGAACACACACACAAACATGAACACACACACACACACACCGCACACAACAGTGTTTAGCGACAAAGAGACAACTTCCTAGGAAGGTGGGGTTTGGAAGAGCGCAGCAATCCACATCAACACCTCATGGCCCCTGCACACTACAACGAGTGCCCGCCGCTGTCACTTGTCTGACCTGTGCTTGTGCAACACCCCCACACCACAGACGGCAAGCAGATACATATCTACCGTCTCCCACTACGCTACAGTGCCTGGCTGTACAGGCTTCCTTTTGCTACAGAATTCATTGATACTATATACAACAAACAAAAAGACGTGCACATAATGTCCTCCCCCCTCCCCCCCAAACCCCGTTTTTTTCTCCAAAAGCAATGCCCATGCATGCCTGCAGTACTTTGCACTGACATGACAACAGTGAAATCACTTGTGCAGCTGGCTGGCAAGCCGTTACTTTTCATCATGATCACAATCCGCCTGACATCAACATCCTAATCCAACTACAATACAAAAATTCAGATACGTACATCCTGGGTTCAAATCCCACTGCATGCAGGCAGGAGGGTACCGAACGACTAGGAAAAAGATTGGCGGCTGTCTGACCTGCCTCTTGCTAAACGGTACATTTACTTGTACGGCCGAGCAAATTGCTGACCTCTGATTACTGCAGAGTAACAGAGGCTGTGCCCAGCCAAATGTCGGTTGTACGAAATGTGTACATACTGATAACAAACAGGCTTCAAATCTTAGTTTTTCCACAAGTTCCAAGTTATCAAAGACAAAACAGACTACACTAACTCGCTGAATAAACAGGATACGCACAATATGATTAAACTGGTAAATGCCTGCATAATAATGTAATGTTTCAAAACATCAGGTTGAAGAGAACTAATTGCTTCTTTTGGTTTAAGTTGCAATTAAAAAAACACTTTATCCCAAAGTTCTACCAGAGAGAAAATGTAGCTACTGACCTAGATGAAAGAAAACCGCACCAATACATGAGTCTAACACTAGAAGTGTGGCACACGGAAACTTTAAGGATTTGCAGAGTGATTAAAAAGAAACACCAGCAACTACAAAAGGTGAAACAAAATGCACTAAAACTGCTCCACTTCTGTGTCTCCCTCCCTCCCCCACCCCCTCCCCAC
>OY757547.1:16447669-16465169 GCA_963584105.1 Alviniconcha strummeri
CACACACACACACACACACTCTCTCTCTCTCTCTCTCTCTCTCTCTCTCTCTCTCTCTCTCTCTCTCTCACACACACACACACACACACACACACACACACACACTCTCTCTCTCTCTCTCTCTCTCTCTCTCTCTCTCTCTCTCTCTCCCTCTCACACACACACACACGCACACATGCACGAACGCACACACACACACATTCATAATCACACCCACCCAACACAAACATATGCCATGGGCACTTCATTGCATGTAATATGTCAAATACAGTACCCAAAACAGATTGGATTCAGCTCAGTCATGGAGGGAGGGGGGCAGGGGGAGGGAGGCAAGGGGGGAGGTGGGAGGGGGTATTGGTAAGTGGGGGGGGGGGGGGGGGGTAGACTGGAACAGGGAACAGGCCTTTTTTCCCTTTCTTCCAAGCTTCCTGTTTTATGATCTGCAGCATCAAATTAAAATGCCACAAGCCTTTTTATTGCTTCATGCATTTTTTCTTTCTTTCTCTCCACACTTTGCCATCCTTCAAATATGAGTGAGCTAAGAGTTCAGCAAATACTACTACTAATAATATCAACAGTAATACAATCATTTCCAATGACCTTACCTTACACACACAAAGCCCTTCGATGAAATCCGTATACTCACATCTTGATGGCTTCCACAGAGTTCTTGTCATTCTCCTTCAGGAACTCATCAAACATGGCAGCATCTTCCTCCAGAAACTGTTCAGCCAGCTCCAACTTGCGTTCCTCCGCCTGCGCAATCTCTTCCAGCTTCCGCATCTCATCCCGCTTCACGCCTAGAGAGTACTGCAAGCAGCAGACAAGTGTGTGCCGTAAAGTATGTAAACACTTACATTCTGCATCCAAACACGTGAAAGGTTCAAAATAAAGCTATTTATCTGATGAATTAGCATTAAATGGCATGTGGAGTTTTGTCCCCAATAAACAGCATTATCTTTAACCTTTTATGTGTTTGGATCTTGTTTTAGAACGCTAGCAGTCATTCTCGTTTCAGACTTACATCCAGTGTGCATTATTAATGTGTCAATGTGGTGTTTAGTATAAACTGTAATTTAATAATAATAGTAATAACTCTTATATACCCTGTAACAATTTATGAGCTTGCAGCGCTGAAAGTAATCTGATTATTTACATTGTACATTCAGTGTTGTGCTTCGTCAGTGTATCAATGTGGTACTTAGTATAAACTGTAATTTGATTATTTGCATTCAACTGCCACACTGTATACCTAGGTAGTCTGAAAAGAGTGACTGCCAAAACCTTGTAAGATGCTAGTCAAACACAGATAATCAAATCAAAGACTAGTCAAACACAAGTAAGGAAATTACAGCTACGCTGACTACCACATCAATATTATTGACCATTAGCTTACTGCGAGTCTGTTCCTTGATGATCAGGATATCTACATTATCATGAAGAACGCTAACTTTGTTATGGGATGTATAGAAAAATCAAACTGAACTAAAAAATAAAAATTAGAAAAAAGGAACAAAACGGAGGAATGTTTCAAGGTTCCCACTTTCTGAAGATCAAGAGGAAGTATTATGATGCCAGGAGTAGTCTTTATTCCTGAGAGACAAGGGTAACATTTGATGGAAACTGTCCACCAGTGTGCGACTTTCAAAATGCTTCTACCCATCACTAACCTGAACAAGGAACATCTCTCTCTTCTTGGCAATGTACTCAGCCAGGGATTCCTTTTCAACATGACGATCTGGAGAGGAAAAAACAAACAGCATTTTTATTTCAGTTTATATTATTGTTCAAGTGTTGATTGATAGTCTGTTTTCTTCTGTCCCCCCCCCCCCCCCCCCCCCCCCCCCCCGCCCACCCCCTCCTTTCTTGTTGTTTGTTTTGTTTTCTGTTTCAATCTCAATTTGTTTGTTTGTTGTTGTTCTTGTTGATGCTGGTGCTATTGCTGGAATGGTTAATGCTACTGTAGCAGTTGTCTTTCATTACAGCTCATTTTCACTGAGCAAAATAAATGCAAATACAGATCAGTAAGTATAATTCTGAAATAAACCCTCACCCCTTGTGACAGCGATGGTAAACTGTGGATCATCTTTGACAGCAACAGCTTTGTCCGTGTCCTCTTCTTTCTCATCTTCATCATCGGATTCAGCAGGATGGATCATGGAGGCAGTGCGGAAATTGACCGAGAAGCGTATGTTGACTTCTCATGAACATGCAGCTTTCGCTGCCTTATTCTTTCCTGCAACACACACACCACTAACAGCTGCAATCACATAACATATACAGCAGCAGTGCACACACAGCGACAGTGATGACTGGCTCTGAAGATGGTGGAAGTCCACATCTTCATCCTGACATTCCACAAAGACCTTTCGGCTGTCTGCAAAGCAATGACAGCGTGTAAATCAGTGTCAGCACTGAAGCCACACGGTGGACACTTGCAGGGTGTATCTGGACAGTATGTGTATACAGCTGCACTGGCTGCAAGGAGCTGAAGCATCCCTTCACAATCAAACAACACAAGCTGGTCCACTGATCTTGCTGTTGGATAAATGCCCCAGAGGCATTGACATGTTAGCAAATGGTATAGCTTCAAGCTCAATCATCCCTGGTGTTGTAGTGCACTCAAGCGTGATACTTCTGCTCTATCCATCTTCCCGATGGCACTATCCAGGTACTGAGAATCATCGA
Source organism: Alviniconcha strummeri (assembly GCA_963584105.1). Lineage (NCBI taxonomy): Eukaryota > Metazoa > Mollusca > Gastropoda > Provannidae > Alviniconcha > Alviniconcha strummeri. Next base: position 16,450,358 of record OY757547.1, read on the forward strand.
AGCAAACTCAGGTGACATTGTCTTCTGATGCAACAACAGGGATGGCCTAAAGGTCAGTGACATCTCTGTCTTCCAGACTCAGATTTAGACCCAAGCATGGCTTGTTGAGTTCCGCAAACGTTGAACATGGACAGCTGACCCCACAGGCTTTCCTTGTGCAGTCATTGGTGACGACTGACAGGGCAGCACCCAAAGCTGTCATTGTCCAGGTTAGCAACCAACAAAGACTTTTCCTTTTCTTTTGTCATATGCCAGGCAAAACTAACAAGTCACTGTCCCTACTTGCTCATCATCAATGTTTAGGAAAACCAGGAAAAAGAATATAGATTCTCTTGGCATAATTCATGGTGTTTGGTTTCAGAATGCCCAGCCCTCCATGTTTTCTTGAGCATAAAAGTCCCCATGAGTGGCTGAGCTGTTTAACTTTAGTTGCTGGTAAACAAAAGTTAAATCAGATCTTCCATCTCTTTTAGTGTTCATTGTTGTATCCTTACAGTATATATGTCTCCAAAGTAAAAATCTAGTTTTAATGGATGCCATGATGGAGCTAACTGGCAGTGATGTGTGCTACTGAGCTTTCCCAGTGTTGTCCATACAGCATACAGGATCTCTGTCTGCTATTAGTTAGTGCTAAAGGTTAAGGAAGCATAAGCTTTGTTTTTTCCAATCTTGGGAATACGGTCACCTTGAATGCACATAACACACACACACACACACACACACACACACACACACACACACACACACACACACACACAAACACTACACTACACTACACACACACACACACACACACACAAACACTACACACACACACACACACATACTGTTGTCACACACACACACTGTTGTCACACACACATGCACACACACACACATGCACACACACACACACACACACACACACACACACATGCACACACACACACACACACACACACACACACACACACACACACACACACACACACACTCACACACACTCACACACACACACGCACAGTATACACAGCATGAACACATGCATATTTGTTTAACTGACTCACCTGTTTTTTCTTCTGTCGTTCCTTATCTCTTAGCAAGAAAATGTCACTGTCAGGGGGCATTTTGAATGGATTTTCCTTGGAAACCAGTTCATCTGACAAGACTGATGGCTCGCTGAGTGCTGACTTGGCTGAGTTGGGGAAGGTGACTCGGCCTGACTGGCGTGACATGTCCTGACCTGCATGGAGTTTAAAGCAGCAAATCTCAAAACATGTTTGGCCAACACAGATTTTCTGAAAAAAGCTGAAAGAAAGATCTTGTCTTAAAATGCCCTGTTAATCTTATATTAAAATTTAGGAGGATGTACCTCTGACAGAGTTTACATGCCATGTATTTACACGCATGTCAGGTGAGAGTTACTGTAGGTGACTCAGGTCTTTGTTGTTGTTTTTATGTGATGGTTTTCAAGTGTCAATTACCTCCCTTGTGTGTCGATTTTAAACTTTAGAAAGTAAATTTTATAAATAGTGAGATTGGGTGTAGAAAACACTATCAAGTATCCCAGGCTGTCTGTTGTATATCATGGTTTGTCTGATTTTAGTCCTCAAGTGGTGAAAGCATGCATGGGTTGGGTTATTGGGTGCACTGAGAAAGGAACTGGTTTTAAAACAAAACAAACAAAAACAAACAAACAAAAACTGTTTTCAACTGACAGGCACTGCAAAGCAAAATACTCACTGTTTGTTTTTGAACAAAACATATTTTGTGCAGGTGTGGTGTGCAATGAATACAATATTATGACTATATAATTGTTTATTTTTCAGGTTTTGATGTATACATTGTTGTTGATCTTGTTTAAAGTGTGGTGTGCTCACCCAGGTCGGTGAGATATGGCACACAGAAATGACCACTATTATTATTATTATTTTACTGGAAGCTAATTCCTTTAAAATGTAATAAACACACACACACACACACACACACACACACACACACACACACACACACACACACACACACCAAACAAAAACAAACAAACAAACAAACAGATGTTGGCTGAACAGATATCAAACACCAAATAACAGATTTGTATTTTCTTCTGTAAAATCTCCTGAGAACGCTAGTTCCTTTCAAGATCCTGAAGTCCATGTCCGTGTTTGGTGGCTTATTAAAACATCAAAAATATGTCAGTGTTGAAACTGGACACTGTACGGAAGATTAATAATAAGAAGAAGACGTACGTGATTTTTTGCCTGAATTATCCGAGGCATTGGGCGAGGGGCCTCCAGAGCGCTGCACTGGTGAGTCAGCCATGGTCGACTAGCTGTGAGCAAACCAGAACCGAATCGTTGAATTGAAAAACTAAAACAAAACAAAAATAACAGTTTTTACAGTTCATATATTTTCATCGTGGTGCTAGGCAACGATAGAAACTGACTGTGTTCTGCAATGGGTCAAAGACGAACCAAAATAATTGTAAACAGCTAAAAAGAACGATGTCTTTTTTTCGGTCACTTCTCCACCGTTATTACAATCAGAAGTATGTCTTTCCTTCAGTCATTTCAACGCAAGCTGCATTAATAAGACACATGGGAAAAACTGGAATCTTTTGTTTACTTTCTGCGAAAAACACTGCTGTAAAACTTTGCTGGTTTCAAGACTTGTCAACGGAAGCAGTTTCCACCATATACAATCTGAAAACGAGGCTGCTTGCCTTCGCAACAAGGGACGTCACTGTATTAAAAAAAATCATTTGGTTCCTCGATCGCTCTACAGTTTTCTGTCCTTGCTACGCTTTGCTACGACCGCAAATGACTGCTTAACTGGTAACTCCTACTGACGGAACACTTGAAGCGACCGCGCGGAGTGACGGTCACCCTGCACATAAAAGATTCAAAATAACGCTTATTTATTATGACATAGATACACAAAAGCCGGTCACCCTGTAGTTTAACCGTGAACCATTTTCATAGCGAGGATGCCATGTCAGTTGCGGGCCGATTAACTGTTCAGTAAAGGACACGAAAAAAGCCCGACGGAAAGGCAACACCTCAGTTTCATCGACCGGATATGTCAAGTTGTTTTGTTTTCTATCCCATTTAAAGGAACTCTCCTTCGGCGGCTAAACTTCGTGTGTGCCGCTTAGAGGAGGTTAAACGAACATGATCAGCGTGAAAAGGTTTGTGCCGGGATTGAACGTGCCGTTGATTTTAGTAACGATTTTAGAAGAGGACTTTCCCAGACTAATGTTTTTACGAGCTCTTTCCCGCATTTCAGTATGACATCATTGACAGGACACCGGAACTTCTCAGTTTTGTGCACATCACTATAATTATGTCATGTGTAAATTATTTTTGTCAATGTTTATTAAGTTAAATATGGACAGTCTGTGTGAAACAGTTTCGTCATTTTCCTAGCGTTTTCATGGGCCGGAACAGCACAAAAAACAAACAACAACAAAAACAAAACAAACAAAAAAACTCGGAAGATAAAATGACTGTTTGAAATTGCCAAGACGAACAATGAAATGATGTCTAGCGTTGTTTCGAACATTTTAGGGTGGCCTGGGGGAAATTCATCCAAACAGGTACGTTTGATTTACATTCACATTTCGAGACACGATTCGGTTGTCACACTGGCTCAACCAACACAAGCTCGTAGTGGTTTGTAGACACCTTCGACCAGTCGCAGATGAATTATGAAAGAAAACATTCGTTTTCTGAGGAATGACTGAACAACTACTGGTGAGGTTGACAAAACTGATGAACAGATGTAGGGAAATGTATTCACCTATACGACGAAACACAAGGACGACAATGAAACACAAGCGCTTTCGACAGAAAATTGTCTTAGTCAGGTGCAAGCAAACAGATAATAACAAAAGAAGGAATCAAAGAAGACAGACAAGAAGAAAATGATGTAAAAACATAATTGTTAAGAATGTATATGAAGATTTAAAACGTCATCAAAATGACGAAAACTTTTAGGAAGATTTCTAAGTGGGCAGATCGTGGCAAACACTAAACTTCAAAACAAACAAGATCTGCCAACAAATGGCTCTGGAAGTAGCTACTGATGGCAAGAATGACAAAACTGAAAAGAATGACTAGGAATATGTATACAACAAGAGAACACGGGACAGGACATGTGTTTTGTATTGTGTGCCGCCTTCTTTTGTGTTAACAGATAATAAATACATTCTTTCATCTGCTATTATGTCCATGATTATTATTATTATAAGGAGCAACTAGCCCTTTGAACGAAAGCAACGAAGAACTGAGAATGAAACAGTGGTGTTTATATCTTCATAGTTCTTTTCCATTTTTCAAGATTATGCAATCAAAGCAGAGATAATTTGGAGTTACTACCATTTATCTTCCGAGAACCAAAATGAAAAGAACGTTTAGCTCGACTGGCAAGAGACCGACAACGTAGACACAGTACAGGTCGTGGCTGGTAAACCTGGGTCACCAGATGGAGAGGTGGAGAGAGTGGTGCATAAGGATAGACGTCTGCGATAGGAAACTGGCACAGCTGTTACTGGACAAGTAAAAAAAATAGAAAAAAGGTTCCTGATGCTTCTTTTTTGATTGATAGGAGTTGTGTACCGGAACCATACGTTTAAATATTCTACTAAGTGTAACCGAGTGTATTGTATACATGTTCTGGCCCATACCCTTTAACTTTTTATTTCCGGTCCTTTTCCTTTTCCTTTTTTTTATGGCCCAATTATCTAAGGTGTTAAAAGTTGTGTGCTGGGCCGGCAGCGTCCCTTTTCCCCCAGTGTCCCTGCAGAGGCAGGTTGTTTTACTGTTGCGGCCGGGGAGAGCCTGTAAGTAGTTATTTTTCTATGGCTTGTTGTTCTGTTTTTCTTATTGATGTAAATAATGTATGTTTATAATGTTACCATGTTCACAACGTGCCTTGATTTTGGTTCTTGAACGTGAGTAATTTCGGCGCTAGATTGCCGCCTGGTTGCAGCCGCTATGGCGTCAGAGTACCTTGTTTGTGTGTTCGAATGTTAAGCCTCTATGCCACAGGATGACCGGTGTTTTCAAAATGTATGCAGCTAACCTTGGTTAGCTGATATGTAACTAGTATGTTATGCTGCCATTGTTGGATGTTCAGTTTGAGGGATGCCGATGCAAAGTTATCCCTCTAAAGTATGGGTATTTTGTCAGTGCGGCCGTGCGGCATAACTTATTTGTTTAGTTTCCTACCGATCTATGTTTCTACATGAAATCGGTGGTATATTATGGCTAACACTTGGAAGATGTTGACATCGGCGTCAGTGGTGGCAATTAGGTCTTTGTCTGTTCACTAACCGAGCAGACAGGCGCAGCCAGATCAGCAGTTTAGATTCTTGATGCGCTACCCGCGTCAGTAAGACGCTTGACGTTGTTCACAGCCGGATATGCTCTGCTAGTCAGTAACAGTAACATGCTGTAACGCTTTGAGTAACGACTAGGCTGGAGCCGGTCAGTTTATGACTGACTTCCTCCCGCTTACGGCATGGTCCCAAGTGCCACCCGTGTTGCTATGATGATGATGAGTTGATGCTTAATGTCCTCAGATGTCATTTGACATATTAGGGACAAGTTGTGACCAATGCGAAGCACGGTTCAATAAAATCCACATACGTAAGGTGTATGCGTGTTTAGCTGTAACCTGCCACCTGCACTTTTGGCAGAATGACCGGGATTTTTTACGTGCTACTGTGGTAACACGGGGGTGGAACGGATACCGAAATAAGAGTCAGCACAGAAAGTCGACCCTGGAGAAGAAAATTCTCCCGCCGTTCCAGCAGGGATTCGAACCCGCGACCTTTCAATCACGAGTCCGGTGCTCTAACCACTGAGCTATCCCCGCCCCCCCCGTGTTGCTATCCGTCTCGTTGTGTGCTTAAGTGGAACTGCTGTAACGATTATCTCACTCTTCCTGTTTAGTTAAGAATGAGCTTGGTAATCCGTATTTTTCACTGTTACTTTATTGTACACTATTATACTGAGAGTTCATCAGTTAATTGACTGGCCGTCTCTTGTATACTCACCGTGACTCTGTGAGATACAGGTTTTAAGTGTAAGTCAAGCACACGATTTATGTGCTTGATTATTAATCACTTTGTCATGTATTATAGTAACCCACAGGTAAACTACATGGTTACTGTATTTATTAGATTAGTAATTGCTGTTGTTTAGACTTTACATTTACTTTCATGTTCTAAATGTTTTGTTTGCTTGTCTTTTCTAAAACAGACACCGTTTCCTGGTTGGTTGGTGTACAAATAAAAGTTATGTTATAGCAACCTCTGAAGGCACCGGCAGACAGTGGAGAGGAGCTGTCGGGGGGCACTGGGCAGTGTAGCGGAGCTGTCCGGCACTGAGCCAGTTCGAGGGGACCTGACCACCGAGCTTCACCTACACCGATGGCTGCTTTACAACTACAGCAACAGGATCCGGCGCTTGCAGCCTCGACAGCCAGCCCTCCAACATCAAGGAACGCTCAACGTGCGGGCGTTGGTGCAGCAGTACCCTCGACGGTTCCTGGAGAATGGATCCTCCGTCGTGGGCAGGCTGACCAGAGTCGTGGTGCCCTTCAACAGCTGGTTCGGCCCAGCTCACTTCGACCTGATGTCCCAGGAGAGGTCAGGGGCTACATCAGCATCTACGAGAGGTGCACTGTGGTGCCATGCTTTAGGGAAAAGGAAGGGGATATGATGCTTGGTATGGTCGTTCGGTAATGCCTTGTGTTTGTATGTTAATCGGTTGCCTTAAGGGTCCTTAACTTGTGCAAACTTAGTGGCATCGGTTTAGATTTAGCATGTAACTTAACTGTCTTGCTATTTCTAGTGTATACCTTGCATGGTAGTAGCCATTATGATTTGTTTCCTTTTGCATGGACCTGTAGTGTGTTAATTGTTGATGCCGTTTTGTTGAGATAAATGTACGTAGGTTGCATAATTGCTTTTGATTATGTGGATTGGATGTGGCATCTATTGAGTATGGATTGTTCTGGTAGACATGCTCAAGAGACGTTGAAGTATCAATTATACGTTGATTAACCTCGGGAAAGTTGCTTGATATGTACAAGTAAAAGGGCGAATCAGGATTGATTGTGTATGTGTTGCATTTTGTATATTTGATTTGTATGCAAATGGTTATAAATACCCGCCTTATACAATCGATTAGGGTTCTCAGTGAGTATGACTACATCTCTGTCAGTTGATTGTTACTCCGTGTATGCCACAACTTCCATTTTTCATTTTCCTGAGCGGTGTGGTGACCCTAGTGTATATTTATTTCATCATGATCGAACTTTGATGACTTGACTGCCAATCTGGTATTACTTGATAGCATTATATATGTTCAGTTGAGTAGTAACGGGACAGAGTCCACATCAGGTGACTGAGCGTTGTGTTGTCTGTGAGTGAGAGTTACGTTTATTTCGAGTATACGTGCTAACCTTCATATAAGGCCCTGTATTCTCGTATGTGCATTTCTCTAACGAAACGTCTTATCGTACCGCGGGGCCTTCACATAAGGCTTGGTATTGAAATCATGGTTTGAGATGGCAGACATCATTTGTGTGCCGGTCATGTTGTAAATGACATGCAATATGTAGTATTCGACTGTTGCAATGTGTGAGGTGTTGATGTTTTATTTTTTTCGAGCATGTTGTTTTGAGGTCCTGTACGGCCAGTTGTGGAACGTCCTCCATTTTTATGTCCCAGATGGCAGTAGATTTTTTTAATGCAATAAGAACAGATGTTTATTTGGGAGTTTTCATCATTAACGCAAGGAATCCTCTTTTTCATCCTTTTGTCCCGTTTCAAGCAATGCGTTTTGGGTCTGTCTGGTTTACTTGGCTTAAATGCAGTAATCATTTTGCCTTTTAACTGCAATGCAATCAGTCTGGTCTTTGGAGATGTTTGTAGTTAGCCAGGCATTTATTAGTATGCTAGCAAATAGGGGTACAGTTTTGTGCGTGGATGTATTGGTACCACTTTGATGGTTTGTCAAGTCAACTCTTAGTTGCCCTACACCATTTAATTTTGTTTGTTGCTATGTGATTAACCAGCGAGGACGCTGGTTATGATTGAGTGGGGGGGATGTAACCGAGTGTATTGTATACATGTTCTTTCCGGTCCTTTTCTTTCCGGTCCTTTTCCCCCAGTGTCCCTGCAGAGGCAGGTTGTTTGTTTACTGTTGCGGCCGGTGTTCATGTGTTCATCTCAGGGGAGAGCCTACACTGTTTCCTGGTTGGTTGGTGTACAAATAAAAGTTATGTTATAGCAGCCTCTGACTTGTGGCTCTTCACTCATGCTTCCAACCTGCTTCCCCATCCCCACTCCCCTACAAAAAAAAAAAAAAAAAAAAAAGATGAAGAAGAAGAAGAAGAAAAGGCCTCGGTGGGATTCAATCCGCTCAGCGTCGAACTCTAACAGCGGCACTGGCCCGGGTCGGATTCAATCAAGATTTAACTCAATCTAACAGCGGCATTGGCCCGGATCGGATTTAATCAAGATTTAACTCAATCTAACAGCGGCATTGGCCCGGATCGGATTTAATCAAGACTTAATTCTAACAGCGGCATGGTCCCGGGTCGGATTCAATCAACACTTCGGCTCTAACAGCGGCCTTGGTCCGGGTCGGATTCAGTCAAGACTGAACTCTAACAGCGGCATTGGCCCGGGTCGGATTCAATCAAGACTTTAACAGCGGCATTAGCCCGGGTCGGATTCACTCAAGACTTTAACAGCGGCATTAGCCCGGGTCAGATTCAATGAAGACTTTAACAGCGGCATTAGCCCGGGTCGGATTCAATCAGACTTTAACAGCGGCATTAGCCCGTGTCAGATTCAGTCAAGACTTTAACAGCGACATTAGCCCGGGTCAGATCCAATCAAGACTTTAACAGCGGCATTAGCCCAGGTCGGATTCAGACTTTAACAACGGCGTAGTCAAACGTTCGGAGGGTTTAAACACATAGACGGTTAAAAGGAACGCTAATTTAACATGACAATACAAATACACATGTTTTGTATTGCCATATTAATACAAAACATTAATATTAATGCGTTTTTATATTGTTATATTAAATTATAGGTTACAAAACACATAAAATGTTCAAACTTGCAGTAATACGACAGTACAAAGCAATACATTAGCGTTCCTTTTAATCGCTTGCGAGTCTCGGTCTTGTTTTAGAATGCTAGCAGTCATACTTGTTTCCGTTTGGGTGTGTGTGTGTGTGTGTACGATTATTTATATACATATTTTTGTTGTTGATTCCTTTTTCTTTTATTCACTATAACAAATATAACACAACTTATAGGACAGATGTGTCAGTACACCTGTTCAGTACACTTGTTCCCAATTGAATAAAAGACATAATTATACAGATCTACAATTTATGCAGAAATACTATACAAAAAGGTACACACATATTAATACTGGACAACCATACAAACAGTCGGACAAAGTGCTTCACAGATATTTGCTTTGTATCACGTGCACTGATTGACTGCGTGTCACAGGTGTATACATTCTAGCTAGAAAAACTACATCCACACTTTTGACTGTCACGTGACTTGAAAGCTGTTTCAATGAGATGGTTTTTGTTTGTTTGTTGGTTGGTTTGTTTTTGTTTGTTTTGTTTTTTGTTTCGTCAGTTTTGTTTTTCATTATCATCACAGGTGTCGCTGACAAAATTGGTTGCGGGTCCAAATCTATATGGCATATCTGGTTAGTACAAGCGAGCCCGGGGAGGGAACTGAGTAGAAAGCGATGGACCTTTCGCTGCGTGGCATAACGGCCGCGATGATCACACGCACGTGCAGCACGCGTCTTACGCTCGCACCCAACACTGCACGCGCACTTGGGGAGATAGTGAAGTATTGACCCGAGAGCCACGTGCTGACTAATAAGGCACGCGCGCCGCGCGGCCTCAGTGCTTGTGTGCTTGCTGCCCGCTGTTATCTACATCAATGACTTGCAGCAACCAGCCAGCTTGGCTACTACGGCTACAACATCGGCTACGGCAACGCGGAATGCAGCAACGGCACCGCAGCCCGCACGGCACACAGGCCGGCTACAGCAGCAGCTTGGGGCCGCATACATGCAAGCGAACGCACTTACTGCAGTCGCGGCGGGAGTCCACAGAGGTAGACGGCGTGGCATGATTACGCCAGTGGGAATTCCGCCTCTTGCAGATCAATGCGCGAGTAACACCCTCAACCCACGGAAGCCACACATTTAGCTCCGTGGCACCGCCGACGCCGCCGCGACATCATCACCAGCGACGGCAGAAGCAACAGTGTTACAGCGGCGAGCCCAGCTGAGCGACATACACACAAAAAAGCACGGATGGCAAAGGCCGCGGCGAGTGAGCAAGAGAGACCATACCTATAGCTGTGGCCAGGTGAAAAACGGATTGAAGTGGGATGGTTCCTAACGGCACTGGCGGGTAGCGGCGGAGCGTGGCAGCTAAAAGGCACCGCGGGCTTGCAGCGCTGCCATCGCCAGCAACGGCTACACCAGCATCACACCACGCCACAATACAACGACAACGGCTCATTGGGTCCAGCGGGGATTTACCGCATGTCCGGCCAACTGAGGCAGGTAACTCGGTTTGGTTTGTTTTGTACCTCTGATTCGGACCGTTTCGCACTTAAGTCTTTTGGGGATCAGTTTGACGATGAAACTTCCCGGTGTGTTTTGACATGTTGCCCGTACAAAACGATGCTAGACTGGTCTGAAGATTGGGAAAACTAAGTAAGCAGCGACTGACTGGATCCTTTTTCGTTTTGTTTTGTTCAGCCCAGGCTCTCGAGGCAGGCTGTTTTGACGGACTCGGAGGGTTGGTATTGATCTGGTTAAACCCGCACTTCTCTCTTTCCTTGTCTTGGCTCCTAGCCAGTCTCGCCACGCTGTACCGAGGTTCATGAATGCTGAAGGGACAGCGGCCAAAATCACTCCTGACAAGATGTCAGATCCACTCGATCTCCCATTTGACTGTCTTTGGGATCACTATGCTCTCAGGCCAATATTTCAAGCCTTGTCATTCAGAATATAAATACGGAAGCTGTCATTGAAATCCGAGTTTTGGGAGCAAATGGAGGATGGCGTTAGGGTGAACCACCGGAAGTAGCCATGGCGTGTGCTAGTCACTGACGATTTTTGTGAGATTTGTCTCTCCTTGGTGTTGTTATTATTTGAAAATCGATTACGTAAACTCTGCTGTAACCGTCCCGCTCCCAACTACTCTATTTTGGCTGACGTTATTCTCTAGCGGCAAAGGCAGCACTCAGGAACAGAATGGTGTGGCAGTCTCTGTCTGTCTGTCTGTCTGTCTGTCTGTCTGTCCGTCTCTGTCTCTGTCTCTGTCTCTCTGTCTCTGTCTCTCTCTCTCTCTCTCATATTCAATCCTTCCAGTAAGACGTTATGTTCTTCAGAAAACATGGTATTCGACCCCCCACCCCCCTCCTCTCATATTCAGTCCTTTCAGGAATACGTTATATTCTTCAAAAAACATGGTACTCAAAACGCTGCAAAATATACACGTGGTCCATGTACACTCCTTCCTCCCTGAACTTCGCTGTTTCTCAAGACAGCCTACGTTAGATTCCATAATGATTTAGGGTGGTGAATGAAACTGTATCATGCCGTAGAAAAACCCCACCCCCCTTCCCATGTTTCCTTTTCTCTGTTAATAATTTTGGAATACTGCATCAGATTCAGTCTTCATAAGATAAAGTTGTTTATTGTCCATGCTAAAATTATACACGGAAATTTGCCTCTTGGCTTCACAGAGAAAAAGAGAGAGATTGATTGATTGATTGATTGATTGATTGATAAATTGAACTTTAGTACTCAAGGATAACGATTTTAGGCAAAAGCCTAGTCTTACAATCTGTCCTTGTTAAAACAGCAATAAGAACAACAAAAACAACAAAAGCACCGGCACTTCCATCTATGCAAAGTATAGTGGTAGAGCCAGTTTACCAAAAGATGAATGTAAGAGCCTAATCCTGTGTGGAAAAACTCGCCTCGTTACAATGTAAACATGGTATACTGAACGAGAGAGAGAGAGAGAGAGAGAGAGAGAGAGAGAGAGAGAGAGAGAGAGAGAGAGAGAGAGAGAGAGAGAGAGAAGTACAGTAGACACATTTCTACGTAATTTACGGACAAAGAGTAATCACATCACGGGACCGAGCATAACATTACCGTCAGACAAAAGACAACTTAAAAGAAGCATTAAATGATAGTAAACAAACCTACAGCAAAAGTACTCCACAAGAATCAAGATCCAAACACATAAAAGGTTAAAAAGAACGCCATTTATTAGAACAAAACAGAATAACTGTTGTTGACAATTTGCGAGAACTGAAGGTATTCAACGGCTGAAACTGTATCCCCCTGCGCGAGTTCATTCATTCACGCTGCCGCACCCCGAGCAGTGAATTATACACAATAATTCCGCACACAACAGATGCGTATGTATTGACGTAGACGCGGTCTTGTGGATGCTGGCACGTCAGCGTCAGTCAGTTGCAGCCTGTGTGTGTACACACTGTACTGTACACTCACTGAGACAGTACAGGTCGAGGCATTACCGAAGTGACCTTTTTTCTAATGTCACAGATGTTACCGTGGCCATGCATCTCCAATAGACTGACGATAGAAGCAGACATGCCCTATGCTGTCGATACAGTATCGTGTCCAATGGGTGGACTCCGTTGTGACCCAGGGTATGCGGTCACGGCGACCAGTTCCACTTTTGGTTCATTTAGTTTGTCGGTGTGACTTCTGTCTAGGTATAATCGCCTGTCTGACTCAACCTGTTACACCATTGCGAGTGGGAAAACTGCCACCAACAGACAAACATATAACGAGCAGAACTTAGGGAAAAACAGCAACAAAACACACAACAAATAAAGGGCATATTGTAACAGCATGAGCTTCCTTGGTAATTAACCGGGGTGGGGCCGGGGTGGGGGGTGGGGGCGTAGGTTGTCTGCGAAGGAAAAAAAAAACCAACAACAAAAACCTAGTTGAATGAGAGGAAACAGGGACGGTGTAAGATTTCAGTCACTTAAAACCCGACCGGAGACAATTTCAGTCGTCATTCAGTGACATTACAATCAACACACAAGGGAGTTAATTAGCGCTCGAAATACGTAGCACAAGTACAACAACAAAGACCTGACTATTATATGCGGTAACTCTCACCTGGCATACGTGTAAATACAAGGTGCATAAACTCCACTAGAGGTACATCCTTTTTACTAAGGTTAACTAACATTCCCGCCTACTAAGCAAATTTATTTCAGTGTATCCTGTTTTCTTTGAACGTGTTGCATTTGTGTCAAGCTGGGATTCGGACTGATCGGGTCAGACAATGCTGTGCTGGCATGGTCTTTTTGAATTGGCAGTAAAGATGCGCATGGACCTGTTACTCAGTGAAGCAGCATTTTGGTGACGTGAGACTGAGAATGAGGATGGGGTGGGGTGGGGGGGGGGGGTATTCACGAGGGTGAGAGAGGGGATATTTTATTCATGAGGGTAACAGATTAGCATGGATTACTTTTTTGTTCTCTCCTTCCAGCTCTTGCTATGCTCAAACGATGGACTGTTCTAGACCTAATGATACGTGTACACATACTTCTAAGCTACTACACACCGTTGCACACATGATATAAGTGAACTTTACACATTAAACAAGAGAGAGAGAGAGAGAGAGAGAGAGAGAGAGAGAGAGAGAGAGAGAGAGAGAGAGAGAGAGAGAGCAGCAACAGCTTCTACGAAGCTGGCGAGAAGACTGGGCCTTCTGTGTGAGTGTAGTGTCTACAGGTAGGCACTGTTCGTGAAACCCGGTCTGGAAGCATTGAGTGAGTGCTGGGAAGCTGGGATTAGGTCAAGCAGGGATTCGGACTGATGGGGTCAGGCAATCCGTGCCGGCAGGGTCTTTGTGAGACGGCAGAAAAGATGTGTATGGCCCGTACTGAAGCAACATGTTGGTTACTGATAAGAGAGAGAGAGACACAGAGAGAGAGAGAGAGAAAGAGACAGACAGACAGGGACAAAGACATAGACAGAGAGATTCAGAGACACAGAGACAGACGGAGAGAGACAGAGACAGAGAGACACAGAGACAGAGACAGAGGAAGTTATTCACGAGGGTAACTGCGGATACAAAGACATGTACTTTTTATTTTTCCTCTTCTTTTTTTCTTTTTTTCGGGGGGGGGGGGGGGGGGGGGGGCGCGTTGTCTGTTACCCTCGGCGAACGAAGGAGGCCATTCTAGACCTAATAATATATATATACACGCATTTCTGAGCTACTACACACTGTGGCACACATTAAATAAGTGAACTTTAGACATTCAACACGAAATGGGAATGGAGAGAGAGGGGAGGGGGGGGGGAGCCGAGAGAGAGACGGAGAGGAGGGGGGGGGGGGCTGAGAGAGAGGGGGGAGAGAGAGAGGCGGCAGCAGCAGCATCAGGTCGAGGCCAAGCCGGCGAGAAGACTGGGCCTGCCTGTGTGGGTGTAGTGCCTACAGGTAAGCACAGTTCATGAAACCCGGTCTGGAAGCAGTGATGCTGAAGTGGCCAGGTGGAAAAGCAGCCAAGCCTATTTACATATACATGGCTGCTGGCAACGCGGAAATCTCAACTCTAAAAATAGGCCTTTTTCCCTGCACGTGAAACTCGTGTCCGCTTGTCAGCTTCAGCTTTTGCAGCGGCACTGACTGGAAAGCCATGCAGGTCTTTCTCTCCCCCCCCCCCCCGCCCTTCTTCTTCAGACTGATCTTTTAGAGATTAGGT
>OY757547.1:16467277-16474777 GCA_963584105.1 Alviniconcha strummeri
GCCACAGATCACAGCTTGAAAAGGGCAAGCTCACAAAAAAAGGAGGGGGGTGGGGGAGGGGGGAGTAAGGGAAAAGCACGACGAACACAAAACGCTGGAGAGTAATCCCTGACGTCCTCTAGGATCTCGTCCGACTTATTTTCGTCAAGAGAATATTGATTGAGCGCAGGATGGGGGTAAGGGGATGGGGGGAGGTGAGGCGCGAGCACCTGACCCTCCGTCTGTAACCAAAATAACTCTAAAATGTACTGGACAAACAAAGCTAACACTGACAGGACAGGACGGATTTCTCGTTCTCTGTCTCTGGAACAACTTTATCTCTAATTAGCTGGCAGTCAGGCACCGTCACTACAGCAACGTGATGTACGTCACTGGGGGTGGGGGGTGGGGGGGTGGAGGGGGAAGAGAGCGCTGTCCCCTATTCGTTCAATTAGATATTATGACGTAGCGTGCATAGACGCCATATTTTCTATACGAGTCGTCTGCGCATTTGCAATGATCTCTCTCTCTCTCTCTCTCTCTCTCTCTCTCATCTCTCTCTCTCTCTCTCTCTCTCTCTCGTTTCCCCCCGCCCCAACCACCCTTCTCTCTTCTCCCCTCTGTCTTCTCCCCCCCTCCCCCCCCCTCTCTCTCTCTCTCTCTCTCTCTCTCCCCAAGCACCATTTCTCCTCTCTGTCTTCTCCCTCTGTCTGTCTGTCTGTCTGTCTGTCTGTCTGTCTGTCTGTCTGTCTGTCTGTCTGTCTCTCTCTCTCTCTCTCTCTCTCTCTCTCTCTTCTCTCTCTCTCTCTCTCTCTCTCTCTCTCAGCCCGGTTAGTAATAAACAAAAACACTCTGCTGCAGTAAAAGATGGACTTACTATTGTAAATCTGGCCAGGGAAGACACGATGACAAATTACGTGGAGGACCAAGCAAGACACAGTAGCAAAAGAGCAGACACAATCCAGGTCAGTCAGTGTCAGTGACACCCACCCTGTTCGCAGGTTAGTGACTACTTGACCTAGCTCTGCTGATCGGCTCGCTCGATCGTTGCATGGCCACCAGAATGGGAACCTAGCCTATTTCGAGCCTTTTGCTGGAGCCTTCTTTGTTACGATTTGTTTCACTTACCCGTCATCAGCTTACCACCCCCACACATTGATTTGCTGACATCAAGTAGAGTGGTTACAAAACAGTTTTTTTTTTTTGTTTTATTTGTTTGTTATTGTTAAGATCAAAACGCACAAAAGACTGTTTTTAGGCAACTTTATTTTTACAGAAACATTCAAAATGTAGGCTATATATTTTCGGCACGGATGCCCGACTTCGACTTGGCAACGAACGAACGGTGAAACTGAAGACAATTAAGCGCTCCAAAGCTGTCACATGAACACAACAGCATAAAGACCTGAGTCACCTCAGTACGGTAACTTTCACCTGGCATGCGAGTAAATACAACGTATATTAACTCCACCAGAGTACATCCTCCTTCATAGTAGGTGCCCCAGGTATTTGTTGTTGCGTTTGTGTGACGGTCTTTCGAGCGCTGATGAACTCCCTTGTTTGTTGATTCTCACTAGGCGCCCTGGCCTCGTTCTATTTCAGATGGTGACGTTAAGGCACCGTGGCAACAGAAACAATGAAAAAGAATTCTCTAGTTAACAGCAACGAACTGGTACGTGCATCATTTTGTTTTTAAAGCAAAGTGATGTTCTTAACGTCGTCTGCTGCTGCATTCGCTTTGTTCCCCTCTCCTCCCCATCGGGAATCGCCAAGGCAACCTATCTACATGTAAATTAAGCTGGCACCAATTCCTCGCTGTCACGCAAAGAGACCGTTCCCAGACTTCTGCTTTCACCGACTGCAGTGCCACTTCAAGCGGGTCTGCGAATTAAAACTGCCCTTTGCTATTTTTACATCCAAAAAATGCCGTGGCGGCGAGCTTAGTGTAGATGTACAATTAATGTAAGGGTTGCCGGCAGACCTTATTGATTACGATGGCTTTGAAGGAGTGCATTGCTCTGCATCCACGGAAGATCGATTATGTGAATCAAATTGCACAGTTCGAGTTGCAGTGACAACTCGTCTTACACTGGTTAGCGAGAGAGCACGAAAAAAGAAAAGAAAAAGAAAGAACGAACGAAAAAAAAGAAGAGAACAAAAGACAGTGTGTGTGTGTGAGAGAGAGAGAGAGAGAGAGAGAGAGAGAGAGAGAGAGAGATAGAGAGAGAGATGAGAGAGAGAGAGAGAGAGAGAGAGAAACGTTCTTGTGTTCGGGGATGTACCTCTGGTGGAGTTTGTGTACCTTACTTTGACTCGCATGCCAGGTGAGTTACCGTAGGCGACTCAGGCCTTTGTTACTCTGCTTGTGTAGCGTCTTAGCTGCCTTGTTTGTCGAGTCTTGTGTACGAGGACCCTGAGAAAGTTCTTGTTGGATGCGATGGCCTTGAACATTTTTTGTTATTGTTGTTGGATGCGAGAGCCTTCAAAAAGGTCTTGCAGTTTCCGGGGTCCTCGGAAAAATTAGTACTGGATGCGAGAGCTTTGGGACAGCTTCTTGCAATAATCAGACCCCTATAATATAAACAACATCGGTACAAAACTAATTCATTGTTTTGATTATTCCATATTATTACAGTGTAAATGGTTGATAGAAACAGAAGGTTCGAAGTAGGTAACAACAAACGAGCCACAGCCAGATATTCCTCTTTTATTCTTCTTTTCTGATGGTATCTACGAGAGGCAGTTGGTATCGCCTCTCGATTTCTCTCGCGCTTTCACGTCGTCTTTTAGTGACGTCAATAACACGTAAAAGATACGTAAAAGATTAAATGACGTCCACACACGAAAGAACATAGACAGAGCGACATACTGAGTACAGTAACACAAACACAATGTGCAGATGCATTCAGTTACAACAAGAAGAGAAACAAAAAAGTCTTCACAAAGTAAAGAAGACTTTCCAGATCCATAATGCACTTACGCAGCATAGTGGTCAGTTTTAGTGGTCAGTTTTAGAACAAATTAGGTCGGCAGAAATGACAGGTGTACAGTCGCTACCAGGACGCGAAGGCTAGAGACTGAAATACGGGGGATCGGGGGTTGGGGTGGGGGTGAGGTGGGGTTCCAGGGTTTACGTTGGCTTGGGATTAAAGTGGAATAACGGTACAAAGAGTAAATTGCAAATGGGGGAGGGGGGGAGGGGGGGAGAGACAGACAGACAGACAGACAGACAGACAGACAGACAGACAGACAGAGAGACAGAGAGAGACTTCCACTAGATTATACCCAGTGGGAAACGAAAGGGGTGGGGATCGCGGGGGAAGGGTTGTAAGTAACCTTTTTTACGCCCAGTCAACCAACCAAGATACTTACTCCCCACCCCGCGTGCCCCACCCGTTTCTTTTCCCATGGGGCATGCACAGCCTGCTACAGGCAGAATAAAGTGACGTGGAATCAGCAACGGGCCCTAGCAAAGCACGCAAAACATCACACTATAATGCTTCCGTTTGTTTCCATCATTTGCCGGATCACGCTCAATATTGACACAGGGAGGAAGCCATCCATTGGTAGCGCTGTCCTAATGAAACACGTGTATAACGTGCTGATCGGCTGCCAGGCTTGCGCTACCAATGAAAAGGATACGCGCCCAGGCAAACTACCAGGACACGTGCCAGCTGTTTTCGCTGCATCGATTCGTTCGCTTTGTACGACAGTGGTGGGTGACGCAAAAAAAGTGCTTCTGGCTTTGTTCCTTAGAACGTTCACAAAGTCAGTATGTATTAAAGGGCCCTGGGCGTATCTTTGGCATTGTTCACACACACACACACACAC
Source organism: Alviniconcha strummeri (assembly GCA_963584105.1). Classification (NCBI taxonomy): domain Eukaryota; kingdom Metazoa; phylum Mollusca; class Gastropoda; family Provannidae; genus Alviniconcha; species Alviniconcha strummeri. The sequence continues at coordinate 16,471,088 of OY757547.1, forward strand.
ACACACACACACACACACACACACACACACACACACACACACAAACACACACTCTCTCTCTCTCTCTCTCTCTCTCTCTCTCTCTCTCTCTCTCTCTCTCTCTCTCTCTCTCTCACACACACACACACACACACACACACACACACACACACACACACACACAGAGCACCACTTCCCCATGAACCCCCTAGAGTGTTAACGTTTGCACACACAACTTGCCAAAATGATTTCATCTAGGTCTTTGTCAGTGACATGGGCCATGGGGGTTTGTTGTTGCTGTTTTGGTCAGTGTGTATGTCCTTTTGTAGACGAAAGTTCAATATACAGGTTTTTGTCCGTTGTTTACTGGTTACACTTGCTGTGTGTGTTTATCCAGATATTAGTGTCGAGAGAACTATTAAACGATTATATTTCTCGCAATTCCCGGGTTTGTTTCTATCAGCTCAGCCATTTCTCTCTGGTTTTCGAATCGATTCCACCTAGCTTATATCTTGCAGCCACCTTTAACACAGCCCTCTTGTACGAGTAAAGCCTGCACAGCCGGCGTGACTGCAGTCGCATTTGCAGTCGGCACGCAGTCATCTCGCTTTCTTTTAGTCTCGTCTCCACTGTCATCGTACTTCGTAACCGTGGCAACAGCAACAAAACGAAGAGTCTTGCCTCACAGACCTGGCGCAGGTCTGAGTGACACGTAGGGCTGGTTATACTCGGTTCCAGAAACAGGCTTGGCCTTACCACTGAACCTCTCGTCTTCACTCAGTCTGATAGTTGTTGCATCGTATCAATTTACCGTTTTGAAACAGTGGCTGGATAGCTGTGCAAATTATAGGCGGAGATAGTTCAGTTAGTACAGCGTCCGATTGAATCTTCGTCTTGTCAGTCAGATAGTTATTTCATTGTGTCAATTTACCGTTTTGAAATACTGGCTGTGTAGCTTTGCAAGTGATAGGCTGCGAACGAAAGAGGCGGGGATAGCTGAGTTGGAAGAACGTCTGACAGAAAAGCCAGGCGCAATATTAGCGCGGGTTCGAGTCCCTGCTGCGGCAAGGGATTTTTCTCCCAGAGTCAACTTCCAGTGCAGACTCTCTTCCGGTGTCCGTACAGCCCCCGTGTGCAATCGCATGCATTAAAATAATTATGTACTAAAAATTGTTTGAGAGTTTAACGGGGAAAAAGTCAGGAGGTTAGTGGACCATTAGCAGAAATACGACAAGACAGAAAGAGCAAGATTACCCTTTCCTATCTCCTCTCTTGTTTTTCTGCCTAATCAAAAGACAGCCCTGCAATTTTCAGACAGGGTAGAAATCTCAGACATCCCTGGCCTCCCTGGGAGTGGGGGGGTGGGGGGGTGGGATGTAAAAACAAAGAAATTTCTTTTTTTCGCAACAAACAGGCCTGTCGAGTCAATCAAGCCTCTACATTAATAAAAGCTGTTCGGCAAAGCTTCCCAGTTGTGGCGAAGACACGAAAACAAACAACGACGACAACAATAACCGAGCTTGGGGGACAATCGAGTCAATAGAATGTCGGTAGGTAAATTAATTCGGGGGTTTATAGGCCTGAAAAGAGTTGATCAGGGCAAGAAAGCCTGTTCTGAATGCGATTCCGGACTGTTTATATGCCCACTAGCTGTGTAACGACAAGCCGCTGTAGGGTTGTTGTTTTTTTGTGTGTGTGTGTGTGCGTGCGTGCGTGCGTGCGTGCGTGCGTGTGCGTGCTGCGCGCGCCAGCCCAGCACACACCGCGGACTCACATCTCTCTCTCTCTCTCTCTCTCTCTCTCTCTCTCTCTCTCTCTCTCTCTCTCTCTCTCTCTCTGCCGCTGGTATTCGTGCCTGTATCAAATTTGACTGATTGCTTCCACGTTGTAATCAAATATGCATACTGAATTGTCATTTTCCTTGTGTATTTCAGATTGGGGTGTCGGTGACGCCAGATTTCAAGCCGTAGGTGCAGCAGACGAGGAAAAAAGTGGCAGCCTACGTGAATGTGACCCGAAGAACATGACCGACAGTATCACGCCTTTTCCTCGTGTTTGTGCTTTTCAATATCCGATGTTTCTGACATCTCCGAGCTAAGTCTGTGCGCAGGTTTCCCCCAACAAAAACGTTGTTCGGGGCGGACATCCCACACACAGCCTAACAAACGTTCTAACGAGCTAGTCGACAATTGAACTCTCTCTATCAACAGACGAAAAGCACGTAGTCTTTACGTTTAGTTTGTGGATGCTGGCACATTGATTTCGCCACCGAACACTGACGACGTTCGAAGAACGTCTGTGACACTGAACGTAAAAGGTCCAGATAACGATTATCAGCAGTACTCTCTGCGAGTCTGAGAGAAGGCAAGGCTACCACCACCACAGTATCCACGATGCTATCGGGGAGTAGTCATCCGAGCCGAGGGATGCTAAAGACCAAGTCTTGCGTGAACATCCTGGCCATTGCTCTGTTCGTCGTGGCCGACTTACAATGTGCCGTCGCCGAAACAGGTCAGAGTTTGATTGTGTGTGTGTGTGTGGGGGGGGGGGGGGGGGGGGGGGTGCGTGCTTGCGCGTGCGGTTTTGTTTTGTATGGGGTTTGTGTGTAATGAAAGGAGCGTCTTCTTATGTATATATATATATGTAAGCGCTTCTGGCTCTTACCAGATGGGGCGTCAATTATAATCTATTACTATTATAGTGTTCCTCAGCGAAAACAACGCAAAATAACAGCAGCGACAAAAACCCACTGATCTGGGTGAGAAGGCAACGTGTGCAACCGTTTCCCCACACCTGTACACACTGACATACATACATACCAGTGCAGTGATGCCCGCCATTCCGATGGTTGCGCTCCAACTTCGGGGATTGCAATAATGGAATTTGTCATGTCAGGAAGGTAAAAGTAATCTGGCCAATAAAACAATAAGAGTTCCTTGTCAGCTTTTATACAGCGCTGTTCTCTGCTCCCGAGTAGACTGACTCACTTCGTTCATTTCGCATGTGATTCTTGTTTAAAAATAATAATTAAATATCCACTGGAAATGGTGTACTTACAGCTCTGTATGGTTGTTACATGGCTGGTACCACGTGAAGCTGCTGCCGTCTGGGCGCACGTTCTTTGTACACCATACAACCAATGCACCAGTTTACAGTGTCACCTGATTCGAAGCCTCATACGCAAGGTTCGCATGTGTGTTCAGCTGTAACCTGCCACCTGCACTTTTGGCAGAATGACCGGGATCTTTTTATATGCTACTTCGGTAACACGTGGGTGGAACGGATACTGAAATAATGACCCTGGATAAGACAATTCTCTGAATTATTGGAACTGCTCGAAATTATGTGGGACCAATGAGTTATGATGCTCGCACCTTTCACTTAATTCCACAGTAAATCGCTCAACCGTACGTTTTCTTGTGAGTTCTTGTTCGGTTTTTGGACTAACAACACTGGTTATCAGTATAGTTTTCATCGCATCCAACTTCATGAGATTATTCGAAAACTTTTTATTGCACTGTGTTTCAGTGTGTAATATAATAAAATAAAAACAAAAACAAAAAAACTGTCAGTTCAAGAGATCGAAAGCGAGGATGAAACACACACACACACACACACGCGCGCGCAATATATATATATATATTTCTTTTTAATACGGCAACTGAACCTCGCTTTCAATCTCGTGACACTTCGTGACCTAGTTCATCAAGG
>OY757547.1:16477277-16497277 GCA_963584105.1 Alviniconcha strummeri
GTGTGTGTGGGCGCGCGAGAGTAAATTATTAAACTCATTACTGATCAGCAATACTCTTTTCTAATACCACCACCACAGGCAGCAACTTGACGGGAGAGGACGTTATTCTGGCCTCCTCCATCGGGCTCTTTGTGGGCATCATTGCCGGAGTCGTCGCGCTTATCGTAATCCTCTCCGTCATCGTGCTGTGCTGCTGCTGCAAGCCCTTCAAGTCCCAGCAGCTGGGCTACAAGACGGGCACGCAGCAGGGCGCCGCACAGCAGCCAGCCCTGCCCACAGGTCAGTCTGGATCAATCACCACTTATCGATCATCGGTCAAACAGCACAGGCACACAAAGCGACATGTCTTGCTGGTGGTACAGCCGCATTCGTACAAAATGAAACCTGTCACCAAAGGTCACGCAATCCAAGACAGGTCCTTTCATTGACATCTCGGGCCGGCAGACCATTTCTTCCAGCAATACTTTCCTAAGTGTTTGTTTAGACTGGACTGTTCATAAACCCACAGGCAGACCATTTTTTACGCATACTCTGGTCAAGACTTTTCCTCTTCAGACAGGACTTTTCATAAACCTCTCAGCAGACCATTTCTTTAAGCATATATGAATTATACTCAAGACTTTCCTGTATAGACAGGCCTTTTCGCAAACCTATGCAGAGACCATTCCTTCAGCATACTCGGGTCAAGACTTTCCTGTTTTAGACAGGACTTTTCACAAACCTACCGGCAGACCATTTCTTACACATACTCAGGTCAAGACTTTCCTGTTTTAGAAGGAACCTTTCACAAACCTCTCGGTAGACCTTTCTTCGAGCATACTCAATCAAGACTTTCCTGTATAAACAGGCCTTTTCGCAAACCTGTGTAGACCATTTCTTCGAGCATACTCAGGTCAAGACTTTCCTGTTGAGATGGGACTTTTCACCAACCTCTCGGCAGACCTTTCTTCGAGCATACTCAAATCAAGACTTTCCTGCAGGCCTTTTCACCAATCTCTCGGTAGACCTTTCTTCGAGCATACTCAAGACTTTCCTGTATAAACAGGCCTTTTCACCAACCTCCCTCGGTAGATCTTTTTTCGAGCATACTCAACAAGACTTTCCTGTTTAGACAGGCCTTTTCACAAACCTGTGTAGACCATTTCTTCGAGCATACTCTGGGCAAGACTTTACCTAGGTTTGCGAAAAGGTCTGTCCGATCAGGAAACCATTTCTTCGAGCATACTCGGGGTAAGACAGGACTTTTCACAAACATGCAGGTAGACCATTTCTTCGCGCAGACAAACATTCTGGTAGACCATTTCTTCGCGCAGACTCAATCAAGACTTTCTTGTTCAACAAGCCTTTTCACAAACCTGGGTATACTATTTCTACGAGCAAAGATTGATTTTATATGTGTATATATATACCGGTGCGCCAGTGGTGTGTGATAGTGCATTGCGGGTTTTTTGTTTGTTTGTTTGGGGAAGAGGAGTTCTGCCGTAACTGAGCTTTGCGCTGTGTAAGAGAGCCGTTCCTTGTTATTACTGATGCTCTATGCCTTCTGTCTGATGTCCACGCAGCGCCCCCAGCTACTGAGATAGAGGAACACACGCCCTTACAGGCCGGAGCAGCGCTGTACCCAGCCTTACCCCAGCCTTACCCCGGCAGCTACGGAGTACCCGAGCAACCTCCTCCATACGCGCCGCCCCCTTACGAACACCACGACTATCCCACCAAAGTCTGAGCCCACCCCTCCCTCTCTGGTGCGCAAGACGAACAGACACCGACCGCCAAGGAAAGATCAGCGCACGGGTCTTCTATTTAGGACGACAGCTACAGCGGATCCGCCTTGGCTACGTGACTCCCGACTGACAGGGTGGAAAAGATCGACGGAAAGGACTTGTCAGGGCTGTGGAAAGGGGAGGTTTCTGAGCACGGAAAGCTGTGTTTGTGCGCGAGTTTCCGTCTTTGGGGCCATTTGATGCTGCCTCTCACTGGTTACTGAGAGGAGAGTGAAAACTGGCAGAATGACAGGTTTTATTCTTCTTTTTAAAATATTTTTTAAACATAACTTCAACTGAGAAGAAGCCTGGGGATGTGATGATGGTATAAAGACGCAGACAGTCAGCACGAAAAGCACGTGCATTTGGCAGCGCCAGGTAGAGAGAAACGATTGCATTTTATTTATTTTTTATTGGACAAGCCCCGAGCTTGACCGTTTTTATTTTTGTTTTTCCTTTGTGTATAACTGTGAAGACGTCCAGTGATTATGGGGCCATTCATTACTGCATGGTACCCGGTGGACTTGACTTCTTAATCCAGCTCAAATCCGTGTTGCCTGGAACCAGTAACGTGTGAGCACGGTATTTATGGATAGGGCCAACAACCTCAGAGTGCTTGATACGCCATGCTTTCTCTGCAAGCGTTTCGCAACTGAAGTGCATTTGTCGAGTCACGCGCATTACGGGTCGTCACTACTTTCCTCGTTCAGAACGTACTCGGGCCTCGTCAGGGTTGTCATTTGAACTCAAAAAGGTACTCCGTGGCGCGTGTTGTGTTTGAAGTGAGTGAACTATATAACCAGTAGATCCATTTTATACAGGACGACTGTGTACGTGACAGCAGACTGTGTACAGAGGACACAAGTTTTAGTTTGTGCGTGGGAAGAAAAACCCAAACAAACAACAAATTGCCTGGCTCCATACACGCTAACAGAACAAAAAACAAAACAAAAATCACCAAAAGAAAAAAGTTCCCCTGAAAATGATATTGTGCATCAAAGCTACACATAATCATCATTTTATGAACCTTTTAGATTGTGTCGTCTTTTGAGTGCTGCAGTGGATGTGCAAGTTCTCACAACAGCAAACTCTGAGCCAAGCGCTGGGGTTTGGTCAAATCAAAATCACCATTCTGTGGCATAATAAAAATCTGATGGGGTTGATGAGGAATTATTTTCAGTACCTAGAATGTGGTTGTCCTGAGGTGACCCTGTGCGGAAGAAAGGACGTTAAAATCCAGTTAGTAACTAACCAACCTAGAATGTGGTTACGCTTTGTTACGCCTTGTGACGAAGAGCGTTTTGTATGATGAAGAATTTTATATATCGTTGCTGCTCGTGTTTTCGAATGTTGGGGTGGGGGTGGGGGGTGAGTGCAACCTGGCATATTTCAAATTTAGCAGTCGTAACTGGCTGAATTATGTGCCATAGAAATTATTTATATGAAAAAACTACTGTCTCTGCGAGTAATCAATTATGTTAAAAAGCTCAGAAACAAAAGGCCGTATTTGTTTTTTTGTTGTTGTTTTTTTACTTGGAATTTTGGTCGATTCATAATTTTAGTTGCAGTCAAACTGTTATCATTGGTACTTGTCAGTTTTTACAAAATCTGAGGTCAGTCTAAGACGTACATTTTCAACTGCCTTGAAATAACGCATGAACAGCACGAAAAAATGTAAGCTGCAACGCACCTCTGTAGCTTTTTCAGGTCAGCAGAACTTCAGCTCACACAACATACACTGATGCCATTGCTAGTTAGTTGGTTAAACTTGCTTAATCCCGAGTCGTCTCGAAGAGGTAGGTACTGGCGGGGACCGAGATCCTAGGAGGTGGGGGAAGAGGGACTGAGACTATATATACCTAACGCTACACTGTCACTACAGAGATAGGCAGCTGTGAAAACCATTTTAATGCATTGTTAATTTGTGAAGGGCAAAGTCACAAAGATAGTGTCTACCAACCACAACTTCTGAAAAGAAAGAACAGCTGAAGCGGAACTGGACCGATGTTCTTCTGCTTACCGGCCTAACAACGCTTTTACTGCTAGGCCAAAAAAGGTTCAAGAAGCCACACTGCTTTCTTCTTCTTCTAAAACTGGCCTTCGTCGGCTTTATTTGTGTGGTACAGACTAGAAGCCACTTGCATGTTCGTTCATTGTTGCTTTACGGCCACAGAGACCACCGCATGGACTATTAGGGGCACGGGGAACCCAGGACGGCCAACCTCGACTTTCACACATCTCATGAGCTCTGAAGCCATTGCATTTGTTTCTTTTCGTGTTGCTTTACGTCCACAGAAGCCACATACGGCTTATTTGGGACGGTGAGCTGCAAAGTAAACATGTTTAACGTCAACAGAAACCACAAGGCAGATTAGGGAAGGGGAGAAGGGGATCAAGGGGGTAACTGAGGTGGGCGAAGAGGGAGCAAGGAAGGTTATATCATACCTATCGCTACACTGTCACCACCAGAATGATTCCTGCATTAAGATGGGCAGCAATGAGAGCCATTTTAATGTTTCATTAATTGTGAGGGACAAGACTGTCCACAAACCACAACCTTTTTGAAGAGAAAGTAGAGCCGAAGCGGATTCAAACCGAGATCCCTCTGGTTACCAGCCTAACGCCTTACTGCTGGGCCAAACCGGCTCACAACGGCTACTGCAGCAAAATGCACAATTTTCATATGCGCCGCACCGATTGGCCGCTCTCCACCCTCTGATTGACAGATGAGCTTCAAGCCAATCAACGCCTACGTAAAAGACACCTCCTTATTAGACACATTCTAAGCCCGCCCCGGGCTGTCAAAGTACCATTTGTTATGTAAATAAAGCAGTTAAGTAAAGTGCCCACTACTGCTGTTATTGAAAACAATGTTTGTGCAGTCCGAAACGCGAGTTCGACCACACGTTGTGTTGTTTATTTACTCCGCTTGTCTTAGGGGGCGGAGCTACGGGACTAAAACCGAGAGGTCTACTAAACTGAGGCCAAGCTCAGGAGCTGTGTGAAAGTCGAGGTGGCCGTCCTGGGCACCCGTCTCTAATAAGCCTACGGTTTCTGTGGACGTAAAGCAACAACACTCAACCAACCAACTGAGGCCGCTGTAGGTCTTCTTCACCCGGGTGCCTGGACCCCCCCTCCAACCCCCCACCCCCCTCCAAGCCAAAAAAATGCACCACGATAGGTCACTCTAGTGCCAGGGACTACAATTTTTATGGACACTATAAAAATTGAGTCAATGCGATAAAAAAAAATCCGATCTGACTTTATTCCATGGCTCAGCTACAACTGACTCGTATCATTGTTTTCAGAACAAAACTGGGCCCAATGGACAGTTATTGCCATCATCTTTTGTTTGTATAGACAGCTCTTTTCTTTGTTTGTTTGTGTGTGTGTGTGTGTGTGTGTGTGTGTGTGTGTGTGTGTGTGTGTGTGTGTGTGTGTGTGTGTGTGTGTGTGTGCATGCGTGCGTGCGTGCGTGTGTGCGCGCGCGCGCGTGCGTGCGTATTATATGCGTGTGTTGTTGGTGTGTGTGTGTGTGTGTGTGTGTGTGTGTGTGTGTGTGTGTGTGTGTGTGTGTGTGTGTGTGTGTGTGTGTGTGCGCGTGCGTGCGTGTGTATGTGTGCATGGAGTCTGTCCGTGTGCGACGTGAGAGAGAGACTGAGAATGAAAGAAAAAGGAACTGAATTTCGCCGAATTCGATCTTCGCCATTGGCTGTGTCAGTTTTAATGTGATTCATTGAGCAAGTATTACAACGCATGATTATGCTTCCATGTGTTTCTGTGTGGCTGACAACTGCATGTACATAAGTCTGCATAACTGTGGTTATTTAATCGTTTACACCTATCAGTGTACTATTTATTCAGTGAATTTTTTGTTTTACGAAGAAGCCATAGACGAATTCATTTACGATCAAGAGCAACATAAAAAGTACTGCATCTTCATCACGACTCTGTTATTCTTGGAGAATGTTTTGTGACGATTCAAGCACTCTTTTTGTACTGGTTCGTGGACCCTCGAAGTCAGAAAGCTTGTTACTGTGCAATACGTATATCATTTATTCTGTGAAAATATAATTTATTTTACCAAATATAATTGTGCAATCTGAATTTGTTGTTCAACATATCTGTGTTACCGTTTCGTTGACATATTTTCGTTGTTAAATATCGTAACGTTTGGTAGAACAATACTAGTAACGGCTGTACTAGTGCAGTGATTTACTTTGGCTAAAAACAAAGTGGTGCATAACCTGGAAGGATTTTTTTCTAGTGGTGCATAATTAATGTACAAGTGCACACATACAGTCTTGAGTATGTACTGATGTTTCTGTTACCGAGTGTGAAATATGGTTGTTTGGCATCATTAGTTATATCACGAACTGTCTGTGTTATTATGTTTTCCTTTCTCTGTGATTGAGTGGTATAGTTTTCTTGTACATTTAAAAAAAAAAAAAAATTAATCAGTTTTTCAAAGCCGACGTAACGTATGTACTTTACATTTTTCATCATTGAACAGGGACTACGCGCGCACGCCTTTTTTTCTCTGATTTACTAAGTGGAGATGACTGTACATGAAGTCGCATGTTAATCTGAAAATCATTTCCGATTTTGTCATCATTTTTCATTGAAACAAATTAAGGCTATGCGTGACATTCCTGTGAAAACCAGTTCAGTGAAAGCTAGCAGCACTGTGCCATGGTAATGTGTCTCACAGTCTTTAAAATCACATTTACAGCCAGCCGGCCAGGTACCATGGAATTGAATCACTGGTGGGCCAGAAACTGATAAGAACTCGCTTAAAAATACATGTTATGCATAGACACAGAACGTAATTGTTTAAGTATGTGTTTATATTTTCTATAAAAATATAAAAATAAAAATGAATGAATTTTAAACAGCCCAAAATGCTGAGAAAATATGGTGTTAAAACTCCGTTGTCGTAACTATTTTTGTCCAGCGTTAGTCTGAACCAGAGTAATTTACAACAAAATAAACCTGTCAGTGTCTACAAGAAGCATGTGTGTTTACTATGACGTGTGGTATGCTGGTGATTTCAAGTAATGGGAGTGAAAGGTTGCGTGAAAATATCTTTTGACTGAATCTTTTGGGCCTTGTAATTATTTACTTACTCTCTCTCTCTCTCTCTCTCTCTCTCCCGACTGTCTCCCCCCCCCCCCCCCCCCCCCCCCCCCCCCACCCCCCTCATCATCTCTTTTTCCGCTTGTCTTTGTGTTCGTCTCCGTCTCTCCCTCGCTCTCTCTGTCCCTTTGCCGCACTTGTCTGTCTGAACTCTCTCCATCCCCTTTCTCTACCGCCCCCCCCCCACACACACACACACACCCCCCTACCTTATTGCCCCTTCTACTTCTTACACCTCTCTCTATATTATGTGTTTGTCTGTTCGCCTCCCTCTCTATCCGTCTGTTTCTCCATCTCTGCCTTGTCTGTCTGTCTGTCTGTCTGCCTCTCAATCAATTTCCGTTCGCTCTCCTCCGCTTGGTTTTTGCGTGTAGCAGAATAAAGACCTGGCTATCACGAGCGGCGGAAAGATGCCGACTTTGTTTTGATGTTGTCCAAGTAAAGTTTGGATTCTGCTTCAAAGCGTTGTTATAATTATGTTTGATTAGTCTGTTCAAAATTGGGCTGTGTGGGTGCGTGCCCGGCGTGCGTGCGTGCGTGCGTGTGTGTGTGTGTGCGTGTGTGCCTGAGGCCGAACACAGGTATATGGCCTCTTTGTGAAACATGTTTTTCTTATGATGAATCACCGCGGACCCCTTCCCTTGAGGGAAATTCACTCTACAGACGAAACAATAGTGTGGAGAGACCCTAGGGGATCTTGAGCCTGTTTACGACCTGTTCACAGTTATTTATTAGTGAATTCACACTGCCAAAGGCTGTGACACAGACATGTGGCGTCTTTGTAAATCAGGGTCGTTTTTCTTACGGTGAATCACCGCGGACCCCTCCCCTTTAGGGAAATTCACTCCACCGACGAAACAATAGTGTGGAGAGACCCTGGGGGATCTTGAGCCTGTTTACGACCTGTTCACAGAAATTTATTAGTGAATTCACCCTGCCAAAGGCTGTGACACAGACATGTGGCGTCTTTGTAAATCAGGTCGTTTTTCTTACGGTGAATCACCGCGGACCCCTCCCCTTGAGGGAAATTCACTCCACCGACGAAACAATAGTGTGGAGAGACCCTGGGGGATCTTGAGCCTGTTTACGACCTGTTCACAGTTATTTATTAGTGAATTCTCCCTGCCAAAGGCTGTGACACAGACATGTGGCGTCTTTGTAAATCAGGTCGTTTTTCTTACGGTGAATCACCGCGGACCCCTCCCCTTGAGGGAAATTCACTCCACCGACGAAACAATAGTGTGGAGAGACCCTGGGGGTTCTTGAGCCTGTTTACGACCTGTTCAGTTATTTATCCCTGCCAAAGGCTGTGACACAGACATGTGGCGTCTTTGTAAACCAGGTCGTTTTTCTTACGGTGAATCACCGCGGACCCCTCCCCATGAGGGAAATTCACTCCACCGACGAAACAATAGTGTGGAGAGACCCTAGGGGATCTTGAGCCTGTTTACGACCTGTTCACAATTATTTATTAGTGAATTCACCCTGCCAAAGGCTGACACAGACATGTGGCGTCTTTGTAAATCAGGTCGTTTTTCTTACGGTGAATCACCGCGGACCCCTCCCCTTGAGGGAAATTCACTCCACCGACGAAACAATAGTGTGGAGAGACCCTGGGGGATCTTGAGCCTGTTTACGACCTGTTCACAGTTATTTATCCCTGCCAAAGGCTGTGACACAGACATGTGGCGTCTTTGTAAATCAGGTCATTTTTCTTACGGTGAATCACCGCGGACCCCTCCCCTTGAGGGAAATTCACTCCACCGACGAAACAATAGTGTGGAGAGACCCTGAGGGTTCTTGAGCCTGTTTACGACCTGTTCAGTTATTTACCCCTGCCAAAGGCTGTGACACAGACATGTGGCGTCTTTGTAAATCAGGTCGTTTTTCTTACGGTGAATCACCGCGGACCCCTCCCCCTGAAGGAAATTCACCCCACCGACGAAACAACAGTGTGGAGAGACCTGGGGGATCTTGAGCCTGTTTACGACCTGTTTACTATTAAGGCTGGATTCACTCTGACAGAGGCTATCTGTAGCACAAACATGTGGAGACTAGTTAAAGTAGGTAGTTTTTTTGTTTGCTAGTTTGTTTTACGGTGTAACACCACGTGCCCACCCCCCTGAGGAAACCGATTCATTTCACCGACCAGCGAAACAACCGTGTGGAGAGACCCTGGGAGATCTTGAGCCTGTTTACGACCCTGCCTGAAACTGTAACACGTGTAGCCTACGTCTGAATTAATACTACACCAGAGGGTAGAACTCAACATGTGTAGTGGCCGGTGTAACAGTTTATTCAAATCACACGCAAAGACGGCGTGACACAAAGGCACAGTTTACGATGACTGCCCAGTTATATTAGCCCGCCAAACGCTAAAGGAAATTGGTCTTAGAAGGATCTCAAGTTCAAGTTCAATGGGGAGGTGGGCTAGAGATGTACGTTTTCTGCTGTGATAATCTGTATCACAGATTTTCTTTTTTGACATTTTTTAAATCCAGTATGTCTGTTTATTGTTATCAGTTTAAATGCTTTTGACGTTGATCTGATGTTCTTTTCAAAAAATGTTCTTCAAATTAATGGGCATTAGTACAATAGTAGCTAGCTGAATTGCCCTGTGAGGCATGATCAAAGTATATCGACTTGACTTAATGTTGTCTTGTGTCCACAGGGACCATAAAGACTATTAAGGACAAGAAGCCCAGAATGGCCACCTCGACTTTCACATATCTCCTAAGCTCTGTTAAAAGAAGGATCTCTCACCACCATTCCATTATGACCATCCGAGAGTGTACGAACTTTGACATTGGGCAAAAATTCTAATCTGGCTCTAGCTATGGGAAAATACTATAAATGAACCCAAATATTCTAATCTGGCTCCAGCTCTGGGAAAATACTATAAATAAACCCAAAAATTATAATCTGGCTCCAGCTCTGGGAAAATACTATTATTATTAATGAACCCAATAATCTGATCCAGGTGAAGGGCCTAGGATTTTTACTCTTTCGTCTTTTTATAAGGTCCTCCAGACCAAAAAATACCACAAGAATGTGTTACTTGCTTGGTTTTGTTAAATTTGTTCTCTCTCTCTCTCTCTCTCTCTCTCTCTCTCTCTCTCTCCTCTCGTCTCGTCTCGTCTCGTCTCGTCTGTCGTTGGACTATAGTAAAATTGAAGTATTCAACGGTATAATATCACTCTCACTCACACACACACACACACACACACACACACACACAATATATATATGTATTGTTGTTCACAGTGCTCTCTCAGTGTTCACTCCCACCCCCCTCCCTCCCCAAAAGGGAAAAGAAAAGAAAAAAAGCATAGTTAAGAGGTTCTGTTGTTGTTGTTGTTTAGTACGAATACTGACTGAATCTCGATGCACTCTGACTTGTATGTTTATGCTTAACATACACAGCCTCAGTTGTAGGATGGGGTGGGGTGGAGGATAACGGGCGGGGGGGGGGGGGGGGGGGGGTCCTTACGACCGCAGCCGCTTAGCTTCTCACTAAGTTGGTGAAGGAAAAACAACCAATCCCCAAAACAGCAGGTTTTTGTCACTTGAAACTAACAACTTGAAGAGTCAGCTTTAGCAGACCAGAAGACGTTCTAGTCTGGTGGATTCGAATCCAATAATTCATTAGGGTTAAAACAAGAAGCACTGTTGAAACTGGCAATGGCATCAAGAGTGCACACTGATGCTGACAATGTTCTACTTCCGGTAGGAAATGGAGTACTGACCCAGTGAAAGAACTAAAACCCTCGCTGACTGAACAAAAGATGTCTCTATGCGACAAACTACGCTCGTCAATAATCTGTTTCTATCTGCCTATGGTATTCTAAACAATACAGCACCTCATGTTATACGTTGGGACGAATAAAAAATCTCTGCTGCAAAATTAAGTAAGTTTGACAGTCCCACTGAAAGAAAAAAGAAAATACACATGAGTTAGTTGGTAACTGGATGGTAACATCCTGCCAACCTCACAGAAGTACAAAATAATAAAGATGATGCTCGGTTGTACAAAGAAATTACTGAAGCTCCATCACCAGAAAAGAAGGGAGGAAAAAGTATCAGTTAGGATTTAATTTTGCGAGGCTAAGAAAGGTCTGCACGATCAGAGCAAAACGGAGAGTGGGGATAGCTCAGTGGTAGAGCGGCGTCTCCGGACGTGTGAACGAAAGGTCACGGGTTTGAGTCCCGGTAGGAGCGATGGGAGAATTTTCTTCTCCAAGGTCAGCTTTCAGTGCTGACTCGTATTTCAGTATCCGTTTTGGTATCCGTTCCAATCTATGTGTGAAACGGTCATATTTCGGTATCCGTTTCGGTATCCGTTCCAATCTAAGTGTGAAACAGTCATATTTCGGTATTCATTTTGGTGTCCATTCCAGTCTATGTGTGAAACAGTCATATAGCTAGTGAACTTTGATTGCACTCAAACTGTCTGGGGAGCGGAGATAGCTCAGTGGTTAGAGTGCCGGACTCATGATCGAAAGGTCGCGAGTTCGAGTTCGAGTCGCCGCCGAAGCGGCGGGAGAATTTTCTTCACAGGGTCAGCTTTTTGTGCTGACTCATTTCGGTATATCTTCCACCTCCCTGTTACCGCAGCAGCACGCAAATGACCCCGGTCACTCTGCCAAAAGTGCAGGTGGCAAGTTACAGCTGAACACACATGCACCCTATGTAGAGGCTTGGAATGAAGTGACACTTGAAACTCATGCATGGCTGCATAGTGTACACAGAACGCGCGCCGAGATGGCAGCAGTTACAATAAATTTTAGTCGGCTGTGTGTAACAGCTAGTTGAAGCTAATTTATTGTGATGGCCGAAAACTTTAGTCATTATAGTAACGATTTAGGTCATTTTTGGTGACTGTAACATATGACATATATATAGCTTCTGTATGAATCATCAGTACAGCTTTGCGACTACAATAAAAAATAAATAAACGTTCAGTCTTTCTTAATCTTCGAAAATCAGTACAAAAGCTGACTAACAATTTTGTCTTGTTGATATTTGGCATAATCTCTGCCCTTTCTCAATCAAGACAAACAAAATATCAGGTCAGATGACCAAATTTGCCTAATTTGATCTGAGCCCAAGTTTTTTTTATGCACAACTCAATCGTGAATTTATATATATATAATTAACATACCCTGTCGAGGATGAAATTATGAATCCGTAGGACGCAGAGAAGATGTGTCCAATCGTAGACTCCTCCTAAAATTCTTTAATAGGAAAGAAGTCTCAGTGGAACTGAAATGTGCCCGGAGTTGACAGGGGATCCGTTTGAGTTGAAATGCTTGGTGTGTTTAGCCACTGAAATAAATTTGTGAAAGAGTTACAGAAACTCCAGAGCTCTCTCTCTCTCTCTCTCTCTCTCTCTCTCTCTCTCTCTCTCTCTCTCTCTCTCGCTCGCTCGCTCGCTCGCGTGCACGCACACACACACGCATTCACCGTCCTAACATGCACATGCCGAAATGCACATGCGTACGGCATAGAAGCATAAATTTGGCAAAACATAGTAGCCTATACTCCCCCCCCCCCCCCCCCCCACCAACACACACACACCTACCCCTCTGCCCTTCAGCTCATGCAATCACCAGACTGTAAAACACGCTCCCTCCATATGCGAGCACACCGACCCTCCCCCCTCCCCCCCCCTTTCAGAGCAGCCGACCTGTGGAGGGAGGGGTGTGACCCACTCAGCAAGCCCCACCCGACCAATATTTCAACAACCTTTCGTAAACGGAACAGTCATCACACTGCTCTTTTATCCTGTCCAGCCCACGAATGATATTGTTCCACATTATGCAGAGGTCTCCACATTATTGTTCAGAAGATGGTGTGAACCTTGCCAAAGATTTTTAGACAGGCAAAGCTCAATTAAAATAATAATAATTCAAAAACAGGGAGAATGCGTATTTTTGAGAGAGAAAAAACAATGGCTGCCGTATACACATGCGAAAACTACTCCGCAGACCGCCCATAATGAACAAAAATGCTGCCGAGTCAGTGAGCCAATCAGTTATGAGGCTAAATCCGAGGGTCTGTGACGTAAAATCTAAATTACTTGTGTCATTTAGCCAAAAATACGTAATTACGTCATGTTATGTTGTCTGTAGAAGTTTCCTTTCGTTTTTCATGCAGCAAATACAGATGTGCAGCGCCGTCGCAATGGTGACACGTGGCAGCAGTGGCGCAGCTTCTTTGACTAGTTATGTGTGAATGCACGCACGGCCACTCAAAATTTTCGTTACTATCCTAGGATTTAATCTATAACACTATACTTGACAAATTAGCCCTACCCAAAAATATACATTTTGCAAAATATACCTGTGGGTGTCAGTGAATCTTGACAAAGACTGAATCGTGCGACAACAGGTAGGGCCCACACGTCTGCACCGTGACAAGGTAACAACGAAAAGACGGGTTGTATCAAGGATCTTCAGGCAAACCCTTTCTGAGTGTTCACGAGTCTGGTCTTGCACGGGATGTCCGAGCTGCAGCATTTGCACGAGAATCTGATTGGCTTACCAGGGTAGTCTGAGTCAGCATGAGAAGTAGTCCTAGCGCCATAATACCAACAGGTACAAGGTACTATTAAAAATGTGTTGCGCGTATTGGAAATATTTGGTTGTTGCATGCACCTGTTGCTCCTTTTGAGAATATATATATAAAAAAACAGTAAACAAGTTTCATTAGGACAACAACAACAAAAAATCAAAAATCATTCAGCTGTTAGAAGAAAACAAAAATAGCGCAGTGGAAAATGTTTGGCTGTTGCATGCACCTGTTGCTCCTTTTGAGCATTGCTCTAAACAGTCAGGATAAATAAAATTTACAGAGGTGTTAGAAAACAACAACAACAACAACAACAAAAAAAGCAAAAAAAGGAAGAAGCCGCAAACAAATTCAGTAACAACGTATTATAGGGCGTAAAAAGGTCGTAAGCTTATGTCAAATCAATCAATCAATATGTCTGTTCACCTCGAGGTGATATTAGACAAAAACAAAGAGCAAAAACATATAATTATTATTTATACTATTTTTCGCACAGGACTATGAACAATCGATTTGACAATATTAGTAATAACATCATTATTCTACAAAATATCTCTTACATTGTTGTAAGCATTTAAGTCATATCCATTTTTCTGAAATAACTCTGTAGTAACCCAACAAAGCTCAGTCCCAATACTCTTGTACATGATACAATGTATTAAATATTTTACTTCATAAAATATATCCCCTCTCATTTTACAGTTCCAGCTTTTCAATGCACAGATAACTGATTCTGAGTCAACACAGATAACAAAATTATATATTGCTAACTGAATATTGCATATGTAGTTTAATGCCATTAATATTGCATATAACTCAGATGTAAATATGGAAAAACTCTTCCCTAAATAAAAAGATTTTTGTACTTTTAATTCAGGAATAACGAATCCTGCTCCACTGTCTAATGAGTCCAGAACGGAACCATCAGTAAAAATCTTAATATGATTTTGATATTTATTATTTAGATGTTCTCTTACTTGTACAGCTAAAATGTTTGTAGATTCACTTTTCTTCAAATCAGTATAATCAGTATCAAATTTGGCATTTATGTGTTCCCACTGTGGCATTTGAGGTGATGTAGGGAGAACTGGAATTGATTTAATATCTATGTTACATTCGTTAATCAAATCGTTTATATAATTTAAGCTTACGTGTATTTAATCTTGCGGGGAGTTAATTTCGCGCATTACACAAGCACTGGTCTGTTAGCAGACAGCCGGTCACTCTCTCTCGAGCGCGCGAGTGTCGGAGGCCTTCCTACCAGTGTGCGGCACCTTATTTTCCGTCAGGAAACTGAACTCTCCGAAGAAAGGAAGATGGTATTTTAGTTTTCAGTTCAAAAACTGGTGCAATCTTCTAAACCTCGCTCGTGTTGATCACTAAGGTTGTCCTGAGGTGACCGTGTGGGCTGACAGGACGTTAAAATCTAATTACTAACAAACTGAACGCTAATTAATTAATTAAGATGTTACTCGATTCCTGTCCCGTTGATCTCTTTTGTGGGGGCATGCAGACAGGATCAAAATGTTCAAGAATTTCTGGGGTTAATGTGGTCAACTGTTACAACTTTGCTCTCTTGATAGCGGATCTGGCTTGATTAACTGCACTTTTTTTCTTTTTTCTTTTTTTCTTTTTCTTTTTCGGATAGATATTCTTTGTATTACTTAATGTTGTGGACTTTAACGTCTTGTCAATCGCACAGGGTCACCTCGGGAAATCTTTGTGTTCAACACGAGCAAGAGTTGGGGTTAGTTGTTTGTTTGTTTTTTTGTTTTTGTTTTAAATCCGTTTATATTTTATTCATTTATCTCTTGTTTTTCGTTTGTTTTTTACTGGTGTCAGTTTACTACAAAACGGTCAATGTTTCATTAGCGAATTTATTTCCATTGATTGTTCTCTCTCTCTCTCTCTCTCTCTCTCTCTCTCTCTCTCTCTCTCTCTCTCTCTCTCTCTCTCTCTCACACACACACACACACACACACACACACACACACACACACACACACACACACACACACACACATACACACACACTCTCTCTCTCTTAACAGTTTTAAAGCAACAGTCTCAGAGAAGAAACACTTTGTATCTTGATGGCATCATGTTCATTTATTATTCAACCACACTTTACATTCACGAAACAGCCGAGACAATTATTTCGAGCACTTGATACATAAACGCAAACTGACACAATTATTTCAACAATCTGATACACTCACACTACTAGTACTAGGCATTATTATTTAAACACTCTCTATGCATTCGAACTAATATAATGGTTACCTCAACCACCCAATACCCTCGTCTTACTTATTAACATGATCGTATTCTATTACTGATACACTCACACTACAGCATCTTTCAACTAATCTGTACAATAAGCCTGTACTATACAAGATTGCCGGCTCCCCCCCCCCCTCCCCCCACATTACTTTATTACATTACTACATAATTCAGCTATTTTTACTTATGTATTGACATCTGATTTGTACTTAATGAAACTGTTATGACCGTTATAAATTCATAAAATGGAAAAAGGAAAAAATAGTTTTTACCCTTTGAATTAAAAAAAAAAAGCAGCACAAAAGTGAACTAAACAAAGAAGCAGGAGAAGAAGAAGAAGGAAAAAAAGCTGCAATGAAACAAAACAATAAAGAGAAAGAAAGAACAAAAAAACAAAAACTAAAACAAAAACCTCACAAATAAAACTACAGAACAAAAACGCGACAAGTCATGCTAGTGCACTTCTACCGAAACATGTATTAGTAGTTAACTATCTTGTCTACGGGTACTTTGAAGAACATAATAAAGCAGTATTATATATTGCGGTGACAGCCTCAGTATCACCATGGCTGGGCCGTGGTGTAGTATATATGTATTATGCGCGAAACTGACTGCATGTAGAATGGCACTAACCCAGAAAATAAGCCTTCAGTCATGAAAGGTTTTGTGGATGTTTGTTAATTTAGGCTAGAACATCTGTACATTGATTTAGAAAACTGCTTTTAAAGCTGTTGAGACTGAGCAATGAGCATTCCCGTGGTCGGGACTGTCTTGCATCAAGATTACTGCTTTGCAGAGGTAACATTACGAAGCTTCTTAACTGTAACCACATGGGTAGCAAGGGCGGAGTTGATCCAGCCTTGAATCTCGGCCAGTCTTGTGACAGACTTCACCGCCTCCTGCAAATGTCCCTGACCCAAGCTGGTGCTGCAGGCATCGAAAATGGATTGAGTGAAGGTGCAGAATGCTCCAAGGTCTTCGGAGATGCGCAGAGCTCGTCGCCTGAGAAGGGAGTCGGGGAGGTCCTTGAGCAGCACCAGGGAGTATTCAGCCACCTCGTGCAGTTCGTGTTTGGCACGGACCACGTTCTTGAGGAAGGTTGTGGCAATCTCCAATACAGAGGGGGATCTCTGAGAGTTCGGCACAAAGGAAGGGGGCTGAGTGGCGTCGACACTGGTGCAGAGGGTGGACGAATCACTGCGGCAGATTTGGATGATGTGACCAGCAATATTTTTGTCCTTGGCAGCGGCAGTGGCCACAGCTTTGGCCAGGCTGGTGATGACTTTCGCGTGCTGCTGCTCATCGAGATGACGCTGGCGATGCTCTGCTGCCTTCTCCATCAGGGACACCCTCTGGCGTCTGTTAGACGATTTCTGCTCTTGCTCTTTCTTCTGCTCTGCTGGGCTCTTGTCTGCCTCCAGATGTCGAACAACCATGGTGGTGGCCAGTTTCATCTCCTGCAATGCATTTACGCAGCCTATGCGGGTCGGGTGAGAGTAGCCCGGCTTGGTACAGTACCAACAAAACATCTGTCCACATCTGCACGTCATCTGGGGACACCCACCATCCTTAAAGACAAAATTGTTACACCTGGGGCAGTGCTTTCCCACCACGATCATGGTCTGACTCTTCTCTTGCTGACGCTTCTGCTTGGCTTCTTCATCACTCAGCCGGTCGTCGTGTACTTCAGCCTCCCGGTCAGGGAAGCTGGTGGTGGCCAGGCTGGTGCGGTATTCTTCGGCCTGCTGGCAGGTGGCGGGCCAGTGGGCAGGGGACAGGCACTGGAAGCACACGAGAGCGCCACAAGCACACAAAACGTCCTGCTGAACCTCGGGCTTCCCGGAGGAACAAGACGGCTGGAAGCGAATCACTCGGCCACAAGACTCGTTGGGGCACCATTTCTCCGTCTCCGAGCTGCCGATGCGAACCTCTTCTTGCCTCTGCAGCAACTTCTCCACTGTGTCCAGGGTCGCCACAGACAACAGGACTCCCACGTTCACCTCCTCCTGGCAGTCGAAACCTGGGCACGTGACACGCACGAAGCCCTGGTGGAGACGACTGTGGATGTGCTGGGACCAGCAACTGTCACACACACGGTGCCCGCACTTCATCAGGGTTGTGGCCGATGCGCTGTCCAGTGTCATCGGGCTGATGTCATCATAACATACATCACAGAGGGCAGGTTCTTCCTGGAGCATCTCTTCCAGAGATGGCATGGTGACAACAGGAACAGCAGAGCCACGCTGGAACACTCGCTGCACAGATGGTACGTAAGCTTCTGAGGTGCCCAGGTGATGCTTCAGCTGACGTTTCATGACGTTGCGTCTGACTCTGGCCAAGAAAATAGGAAAGTGGTTCTGGTCCATGAGGTCGGTAACAATTTTATCTACAAAGTCCATGGTCTGGCTGATGAGGTTCATCACGGTGCCCCTGTACAAGTCTTGGTGGTCCTTGGTGTTGATCTGCACTGCAAGCAGACCTGGGCGCAGCCTGGAGTTGAGGAACACTTTGTACACGTCCAGCTCATCGTCATAGAACCCGTCATGGATAAAGATGAGATAGGAGAAAGCATCTTCCGTGTTGTCTGCTACTGCAGCTTGAACACCACACTTCTTCAGCAGGTCTCTGACCTCGGATGTGATATCTAGCACAAACCTGCGAGGCCTACAAGCAGCCTCAAAGTAATGCTGACCAAAGCAGTCCTTCAGACTTGCTACTGTGACATCATCAGTGGGCAGCAACACTCTGGTGGACTCTGAAAAAGACGCTGAGACAGGCTGGGCAGAAGGGGGGAAATGTGTGGCACCCTCCTCCTCCTCCACCGTGTCTTGGATTTGGACTTCAGGAAGGTAGACAATGTGGGATTTGTCATGTTCATGATGGTGAGCAGTCTTGCTGCCACTCTTCTTCTTGCGGCGAGACTTGGTCGAATCCACAAGGTTCTGCAGTCGTTCCGCCTTCTCGATAAGCGAGCTAATAAGGCAGTCCGTTGTGTAGCGCTCTACTCTGGTGTCATGAGAGGGCTCAAAATCATTGTTGTCAATGGTTTCAGTGACAGTGGTCAGTTCTCGTTGGACATAGTGAGTATCGAAGTCAGGCAGGTCACACTCATCAATGTCTTTCAGGGACATCCTCTTCCTCTGCTTGCCACGATGCTGTTTCTTGGGCTTTCCATGTTGTACGTGCTCGTCGTCACCAGGGGCACCAGAGATATGCTGCTTGATGTACTTGGGGTTGTGAGAAATGGAACTCTGGGCTGGAGATGGATAGAACACCTCGTACCTCACCTAAAATAAAACAAAACAGAAAAACAAATCAATTAACACGTCGTCACCATCACTCTGAAATCCCCCAAAACTAAATATTACACCTGATCGAACAGCGTTTTTATTACCCCCTCCCCCCCTCCCCCTCCTCTCCCCCCCCCCCCCCTCCCCCTTGCAATAGCTGTTCCCTGTAGCAACCAACGTGCAAAATTTTACAACTTGTCTCCTCTGCTCTGCATACTACAAACTGTACCCATGAGATAACAAAAACCGACAGTTTGTGAAGTTGTCTTCCTTGAGCTGTACAGTACTGTACCCCTGAGCCAGCAGGGATCCACCCCTGACGGTCCCAATTCTCTAGTAAGTACACTGAGATGCTTTAGATCAGTGTTTAAACATCAGACAAGTTGCCTTCAGAATCACTAGTATATGGATATGGTTGCTGTTGGTGGTGGTGGTTAAATCTAACAGCTACTCTGGGTTAGTTGTCATGAAATTCAGTGATTATGAAGCTGTTTTGTTGTTGTTGTTTTTGTTTTGTCACTGTTGTTGTTGTTTCTTGTTTTTTGTTGTTGGTTTTTACTATAAGACTAACACCAAAGATCATATTTAATAAAGTTAATACCACTGCAATATTCTGCTACTGAGCTATTTTATGTGAGCAAGAAATCTATGTGTGAAACAGACATATAGCTAGTAAACTGAGTAAACAACAACAACAATTACAACGACAAAAACAACAACAAAGCACTAATCCTTACCTCTGATTTCCCGATTTCGAAGTTTCCCCTGGCACGGCCCTGCATCGTGAAGACCTCCACCCGCTTGCCGACAATATTGCGATGTCCGTTCTGTCGAGCTTCGCCCCGTTCGCGTCTGATGGTGCGTCGCGATTTGCCGTCAGACCCGGGGAAGTTGAAGCTGAAGTAGCGACCGTTGCGGGGCTGGATTCGCCTCACTTCGCCCTTGTTGCTATGGAAAC
>OY757547.1:16499068-16576568 GCA_963584105.1 Alviniconcha strummeri
CATCGGCTCAGTGGGTGGGCGTTCCGGGGTTATTATAATCTTCTTCTTTTTCTTCTTCTTCTATCAGAAATATAGCTGGCATACTGCGCTAGTATCGTTAATCGAAGGAATTGGACGGGCTGCTTCTTTGGTGATTGTCGTTCTTTTTCTCTGTCGGGGGACGGTGGGGGGGGGGGGGGGGGTGGGTTGTTGACTGCGCGACAGATGTTCAGCATTAATTTTGATTGCATTCCTATTGAATCTCATTTTCGTCCAGGCCTTGGCGTCCTGCTCTGATATTCAGGGCAAAACTCTGGCGCAGGTAACTGACGTGTACGCACGCGCGCACCCGTCTGCACGTTATTCTAAAACCGCCAGATGTTCTTTTTCTTCTTCTTTTTTTTTTTTTTTTCCTCGTGTGTGGTGGGGGGAGGGGCGAGAGGAGGGGTGGGGGGTTGTTGGGTGTTTTTTGTTTGTTTTGCTTTTGTTATTTTTCTCGGGGGGCATCAACCCACTGATTTGATCGGCAGACTGTCTGTTGCAAGCTGCATTTCAAAGTGACAGCCACACTCTTATTTCCAGAACAATCTTGGGTTGTAGTTCATTTAGACAGCTGCATGCATTTTGATAATAACGATAATGATTTTTATATAGCCTCTAAGCGCTGAACAATTATAATACAAACATAATAGCAGCCCCACACACTTCGTTTGCACCCGTGGCATCAGTTCCGGGTTTTGCTGACCAGTTGGACACTGTTACCTTTTTGTTAGACCTACTGGCAGTCTCAAGACTGATTGACCAGGAGCCTGGAGGACGTCTCTCGACCTGCCTGTTCCTGTTCAGATGGGACGCTGCTGGACCTGTCAGTACTGGTCAAGTCTGAAGCAGACTAACCCGTAGAACACTTATGGGCCTATCACTTCGAAGCTGGGCTGGCCAGTTTTGTACAGAACATTTATGGGATGTCAGTCAGTTCGAAGTTTGGCTGACCAGTATTGTACAACATTTACTGCCGTGTCAGTTCTAAGTTTGATTGACCAGTATTGTACAGAACATTCATGGACCTGTCAGTTCTAGGTTTGATTGACCAGTATTGTACAGAACACTTATGGACCTGACATGTCAGTTCTAAGTTTGATTGGCCAGTATTGTACAGAACACTTATGGACCCGACATGTTAGTTCTAAGTTTGGATGACCAGTATTGTACAGAACACTTATGGACCTGACATGTCAGTTCTAAGTTTGGTTGGCCAGTACTGTACAGAACACTTATGGACCTGACGTGTCGGCTGCAAGTGTGACAGGCCACTGGGGAATTTTTATGATGTCAGTTCTAAGTTTGACTGACCAGGTGGACACTCTTGAACCCGTCATCTCCGAGGTCGACTGACCAGTAGAATAGGACCTGTCAGTGGAACTCAGTTTCGAGGTTAACTGACCAGTGGAACATTCTAAATTCATCAGTTCCGAGGTTAACTTACCAGTGGAACATTCTGCATCCATCAGTTCTGAGGTTGACTGACTAGTGGAACACTTGAACCTGTCCGTGTCAGTTCCGAGGTTGACTTGACCAGTTGGACAGACGCCCCCCCACCCCCCAATCCCCCACCCCCCACCCCACCCCTTAAATCTCTCAAAGACATGAGTCATGTCCCGAATCAGTGCCAGCGCCATCGCCTTCTGCATGTCTGCTTCCGGCTTTCCCTCCACCCCACGGGTTGCACGTGCCTCGAGCCTTGCATGCCGCGTCTCCCGCCCACTGCTTTTTCTTGTCGGCTTCGGCTGCTATTACCGGGGCTCCCTGTCAGTCTCGGTGGACTGGAGACGTGCAATTGCTTTCATCGACCTCCCGGGGCTGATTCATTGCTTTCCTTCTTCCCTTCGCTCACGTCCCCCTGCAGACTTGCCGCTAATCCTCCTCAGTCAGTGCTTGCCCTGTCCTCGTCCAGCCTTCCTGCCCTGCCCCTGCCCCTGCAATCCGCTCAGCTGGTCTGTCTGTCGCCTGACCACCTTTACTTCCCTTGCCCTCGCCATCCATTCGCTTCTTGTCACGTCCGCCTCGTGTGTGTGTGTGTGTGTGTGTGTGTGGTTGGGGTGGGTGTGTGTGTGGTTGGCGTGTGCGCGTGCGCGCGCCGGTAGTGTTTGTATTTTGCGTGTATGTATAATTACATGTATGTGTGTCCGTATGTGTCGTTGCTGTGTATGTGTGTGTGTTGGGAGGAGGGGGGGGGGGGGGGGGCTGAGTATAGAATGGGTAAGTGTTGTAATGGAAAATATCTTGACTCTGCCATTTGACAGGGTAGTGGATGTTTGACCACCGTATCAGGTAGGATGGTGTCTGCCTGGCCTGACCTTACTTAGGGCAGGCTACTGCAGGTAGGGCACCAAGTGGGCTGGTAGCCACAGGAGAAGAGTTGTTGCTGCCAGAAATCCATCAGCAGATTGATAGGGATATGGTAGCCTGGCTCAGCATGTCATTAATCAATACGCTATCCCTGTGTTTACATAGGTATTTTGTGGCGCCCAGCATTCTTCAGCCTCGGTTCATTGAGAATGGTTTCAAGAAAATCAGACAATTTTGACACAGTGGGTTGCTACTGTTGTTTTTTGTTTACTCTAGATTATAATATTATGCTGTACATGTTACAAACTTTTCTGTTGAATGTAAGTCTAAGCCCTTACATGATACCCATGGCAATGAAGTATTGCCTGCAATACTTGTAATAGGTCTGCATGTACCGCATCATCGTCACAACGTGACATGAGATGTCCTGGGACGATGTGACATTATGGGACGTCCTGCTCAAATTATGACTTTTTATACATGCTCTGGAGAAGCAAAGTGAAATAGAAGAAGAGAATGTTTCTGGTTGGCCGAATCTGCAGCCTAGTCTTTGAAGGAATTGCATTGGCAGTGCAAATTCCGTGGCAGGAGGAAGGGCTCAGTTTAATAAGCTTTTTGCCCTACTTTTGAATTTACTTCTAAATCAGTAAATGTTGTTTAAATCTGCACTTGTTTCAGTCCTTTATTTTTCTGTGGGTCTGTGTTGATGGGTTCACAGAGTAACAATTAACACCCTGTACTTCAAGAGTGCTTTTATCACCCTGTACTTCAAGAGTACTCACTTAAAAATACTTCACCTTTGCCAGCATGGGGCAAGGGGGGACTGACTTATCCACGCAGGGTCTTTTAGCAGGCGTTTTTCTGCTTTTCCAGGCTATAGCAGCAGAAGCACACAAAAAAAACATGTCTCGGACTGTTTGATCCGATGACCTACAAGACAAAAACTTCCCTCCCTTTTGCTGGTGGTCTAGATTTCATCCTCTTTTGCCTGTGTTTAAGCAGACAAGAACAATGGGCGACACTGTCCACCTACGCATGCTGGAAGCACCTGCTGGGCATCACCCGGAAGGAGAGCCAGAACCACAACATCATCAGCGAGATCTACAGCAACCAGATGGTGCACAGGCTGCAGGAGGTCATGGACAACTCTCAGCGCATATTCAGAAAGGTCAGTTCCTTCATGGGCTTACATCCGGCACTCTCTTTTGTCTGCGGGAATGCATCACGAAAGCAAACTGAACATGATGGTTGAAATCAGGGAAGAATCAGGCATCTTAGAAGAAGAAAATCAGTTCTTTCAGCAGGCGTCAAGCCCTTTCTCCGTTGCCTATGGAAACACGTTAGGAAGACAGTGTGTTTGAAATCGAAGCTTCATAGCTTGGGTGAAGTTCCACGTCATGTTTCAGCAGCATTAGCTTCATGGTTATAGTGAAATTGCACATCAGTGTTTCATGGCTCTGGTGAACTTCCGTATGTGTGTTTTAGGAGCATTAGCTTCATAGTTTTAGTCAAGTAAATTCAAGTTCCACATTAGTGTTTTAGTCCGGTGAGCTTCATAGTTCTGGTGAAATTCTGCATCTGCATTTCAGCAGCATTAGCTTCATAGCTCTGGTGAAGTTCTACATCTGTGTTTCAACTTTCAGCAGCAGTAGTCCTGTTTTTGTCAACCTGCTGTAGCTGAGTTAATAAACATCCACATGCACGGGCAGGCAGGCACTGCGGTGATTATAGCTGAACCCCTTTTCAGTTACCGTACACAGGACTCCCCTGTCCCTGTCTAAATTGCCTAGTGTGACCTGGGTCAACTCCACATTGTTTGTCTTTGCCCCATTGTCCTGACGCAGAAACAATTGCAAAGCATTGCTGAAATTGTACCATGGAAAATGAGGGATGAGAAAACTGCAGCCCGGTGATTGTCTCAGCCCTTCTCAGTTACATGTGAGTGACGTGCCTCAGGAAATCACCAGCATGAGGGGTGGGGGGGGGGGGGGGGGGGGATTTAGGCAGTGAAGGAGGGGTGTTGAGGAATAAAAGGGATCACCTGTGGAATGTGCCCTGTTTGAACTTAGTGACTGGGGGGATGTAACTAAGGATTTGTGGAAGACACTGTTTCAGGATGTTGTTGACTTGTTTAACTTTGTTTTCGTTTTTAACCCTTTTGAGTTCTGTGGCCTTTAACCCTTTTGAGTTCTGTGGCCATTGCGGGCTGCGCAGTGCTCCCAGCCTGAGAGTTCTTTTGCCTGCAGCTCTATGCGCAGTGTGCTTTGTTCAGGTGCTCTTAAGTTTAACAGTACTCACAGTCCATTACCCAGATGTTACATGCTGCTTTGAAAAGAAAGAAAAGAAGAAGAAGAAAAGCTATTGCTGCTCATGGTGTATGAGTTTGATTGTGCTGGCTCCACTGAAAATGTTTTGCCAGGGTTCAGTCACTTCATTGATTTCACATGGCACTGGTCATTTGCAACAGATGTTTCATTCACTTTAGAAATTAGATCTCAGATCATCAATGCCTGTGTCAGAATTACTCTCCTTCTAACTTGTAACCAAACACTTTGTCCAAAATTGCCCTTGCCATCAAACACTTTTTGCTCCTACAGATGACAAAACTCTGTGAATAGTTATAAAATTTGGCAGAATCTTGGAGCAATCTTTCACACATGCAATGGCATAGGAAATGCTGATTAGAGTAGCGTCCCTTTATTCATAAATGTGCATACTTTAGGGGAGGCAAGCCAGTTTCGTGCAGATAGGATTCTGTGCCCATAGATTCCATGGGCCCTGGTGCTTGCAAGCTTTCAAACACTGAGGTACCTGTAGAACATACAGATGCAGGGCTGAATGAGTTTTAAAATGAAACTGTTAACATCCATGACAGAAGAAAAAAAAAGTTGCATGTTGGTTCTGACATCACGGTTAGATGGGTACGAGGGAACACTTACTTGATTGTTAGGTTTTCTTTGCTCCAGTATACTATCGTGTGTGAAAATTATGCTTGCAGTGCCGAGAGATTGGGGCCGAATCACATGATGACATCCTGAAAGTTCTCAATGAACTACAAAGTGTAAGTAATGGGTTTACAGAGAGAGAGCGTGAAGATGAAGGTGTTTGTGTGTTACTGAGAGCAGTGCGTGTGAGTCAGTGATTGGGTTTCGAAGGCCTGTCAGCTGTACAGGTCAGCCAATGACAAAGCTGAGAGAGGAATAGTTAGTGTCAATGTGCTATCAACCACACCACCAAGGGTTGCATCAGGGTGAAGTCCTTCACATCTTAGCTGTATGTGTGTGCAGTGCTGGCACCATCGCTTCCATTTACTGCAAAGACACACACACACACACACACACACACACACACACACACACACACACATACACATGCACACACACTCAGTCATATGCATGCATGCACATGCACACACGCACACGCACACACACACACACACACATGCACACACACTCAGTCATATGCATGCATGCACATGCACACACACACACACACACACACCACATGCACACACACTCATTATCATATGCATGTGCATGCGCACACACACGCACACACACTCACACACACACACACAGAGGCACACACCATATGCATGCACACATGTTCATATGCACACATGTTCATATGCACACATGCATGTACACACACACACACACACACACACACACCACATGCACACACACTCATAATCATATGCATGCACACACACACACACACACACACACACACACACACACACACACACACACACACACACACACACACACACACACACACCACATGCACTCACACTCATAATCATATACAGGTGCACACCCTCACACACACACAAAAGGGTGGGGGAGAGGAGTGGGGCCTTCATCCCATCATTGTAATTGAATTTGGACCATACACATGCACATTTTCATAACTGCTGGCATTCTTTGACATTTTGCAGGCAATGAAGACATACCATATCTACCAAGCAGAGGCAAAGCAGGCAGAGGCGAAACTACGCAATGTAGAATCCCAGAAGGCCAAAGTGGAGCAGCAGCTGTCCGGCAAGAACACCACCAGTCGCAAACTGAAGGGGCTGGAGCGCCAGGCGGAAAAGGTTGGAATTTGTTGTTGCTTCGCTTTCAAAGATTCACCTGGGAACTGTGGCTGACTTGAACCATGGCTTGTTTCACAGACCTGTATAATATCTGAAACAAAAATGACTGCTAGCATTCTAAAACAAGATCCAAACACATGAAACAAAAACAACACAGCTCAACCAAAAACAAATAAGTCAGCTAGTTCTCCATCCCATTTTTCATCATTTTTTCCCCCCTGTTTAACTGTTGTTTAAGTGTCATTTTGTAGCATGATAAAGGGGATCACCCCAAAAATGTGCATGTTGTGTTTTGTCTTTTCAGCCTTTTATGTGTTTGGGTCCTGTATAAATGGATCCTGTATAAAATGTGTTTTATTGTTTTCCATATTCCTGCTTCAGTCTTATTTATGTTTATGCATGGTATGTATGAGAAGATAAAAGGAACCCCAGGCAAAAAAAGTGTCATGCAGATTACAGAATCTTTAATTGGCTGTGTGTGTGGACATAGAAATTTATTGACTGCATGAAATTTCAACATAACGTGTAAATATACACAGTATGGACAAACTTAGTTTCACTCAGTCATTCATACATCCCAGCAGCTCACTCAACAATGTCAAATAGACACTCGTGTTAAAGAATATAATACATTAAAATGGCACACACATGGGCCCAACCAGTAGATTTTTTTTTTTTGTTAAGAGACTCATGGTAGTCTTTCAGTCAGTTTATGGTCTAGTTTGTTAGAAATCAACATTTGAAAGTCACAAAAACTGTCAGCCATTTTGTTTCTGTCAGTCTGTGTCTTTGATGTTGGGAACAAGGCCAGTATATGCAGCTCGAGTGTCTTTTACAGTATTGTATCATGAGCCAGTCTTTTTGTGCTTTTCATTGGTAAGGATCAAACCAACATGACAGTGCCCTTAAGAGCTCAAATTCAAAGCAAAAACAAAATAGTACTCCTGTCACATAAGTAAAATAGTACTCCTGTCACATAAGTAAAATAGTACTCCTGTCACGTAAGTATTGCCAGAACAACCATGTGATTATGAAGCCTGCAAATGGAAATACTTGCATATTTTCCATGTTATCAGATCAGTTTGCACCTTGATTGTCCACGTTTGAGACAAGTTTGCACCTTCATTTTCCGTGTTTTCAGACAAGTTTGTATTTTATTTTTCCATGTTTTCAGACCAGTTTGCAGGTTCGTTTTCCATGTTTTCAGACCAGTTTGCACCTTCATTTTCCATGTTTTCAGGCCAGCTTGCACCTTCTTTTTCCATGTTTTCAGACCAATTTGCACCTTCATTTTCCATATTTTCAAATGAGTTTGCACCTTCATTTTTCGTGTTTTCAGACCAGTTTGCACCTTCGCTAGGGGTCCCCTTTAAGTCACTCCAGTTTCCAAATAATGTCAAGTACTTCATTAAAGGAAAATGTGGGTGCTGCAGATGAATTACAAACTCTGGGTGGGTGCCAGACATGAGTTACAGTACACCACAAAAAGGGAGGAGACAAGCTCATGTTAATGTGAGTTTGTCTTCTCCTTTCACTCTGTAAGATGATTTTTAGCGCTGCTCCCTCAGCACCTGTTTTGTTTCCATCATGTGTATTTTTTTAATGTATTTTTTCCCCCACACCCCCATCGCCCTGATCTAACTGTACCAGTTGACTGGGCGTAAAACACCAACTTACTTACTCCCACGCCCCCATCTCTATAGCTAAGCACAGCATACGGAGCATAATAACTGGATTTTGTGTGTCATGCACATGTTTGGATGTGTGTGGCCTCAACACACACACACACACACACACACACACACACACACACACACACACACACACACACACACACACACACACACTAATGCTATTATCAGGCACATGCTCTGTCAGTCGCTTTTTGGCTTTTTATGGGTGTGAAGGGGAGGGGTGTGATTTCAGTATGAACATAACAAAGCTGTTTGGCTTGTGTGTGGGGGTGGGGGGGGGGGTGAATTTCAATATGTACATAACAAAGTGGTTTGGCTTTTTGTTGTTGTTGGTGATGGTGGTGGTGGTGGTGTGTGTGCATGTGAAGGGGAGGGGGGTGATTCCAGTATGAACAAAACAAAGTGCAGTGCCTGGGGCTGCAGTCAGTGGTGTCCAGATTGTAAGCATTGGCAAGGCCGAGCAGGTTGACTTGGAACAGGTGCAGACTGCAGACAAGATACATAGTTAACCTTCCGCGACTGGATTAGTGGCTGACCCCCCTGCATGCTCCAGCCAGAGGACAGACAGCAGGCTGCGCCAACTGCTGCATCCCCTGGCGTGGGAAACTGCTGTGCAGCAATGGGACTTATCTCCTCAGAGCTCCGAGCCTGAGCAGGGCAAGCGGCAAGCTAGTATCTGTCATGCACAATTGCTGCTGCAAGTCGCCAGCTGCTGTATGCTGCTGAGATAAGATACAGGACTGACGCCAGAGGAGGCTCCAGACACCTGTACCTCGGGATGGTTTATGTTGTCACGCTCACACCACAGTAAATATATGTTCAGAAGGAGGGAGATTTTTTTTTTTAAATAAAAAAATACCCGCTTATGAAATTGGAAACCAGTGAAAGTAGACTCATGTTTAGTTTCAGACTTAATGCTGTAGGTTTGTTTAATGAATTTAAGACTGTAATGTTGTAGGTTTGATTAGTGAATTGTAACATCCGCCAGCACATCCTACACTGTGTAAAAACAGGGATGGTAAAACAGCAACAATTTAAAATAAATTTTTTTAAAGGGGGTGGGTGGGGTGGGGGGGGTAGTCCAGTAAACATTCTTGACCAACTAGGCTTGCAATAATTGAATGAACCTCGTTTGATTTCTTGTTTAAAAATCTAAATTTTAAAAATGGTGCATTTGGCTGTTCAGGCCATTTTCCAATCAGAAGCCTTGATTGAGCAAGGATTGCTGGAGAGTGGGGATAGCTCAGTGGTTAGAGCACTGGACTCGTGATTGAAAGGTCACAGGTTCGAGTCCTGGCAGGAGCGGCGGGAGAATTTTCTTCTCTAGGGTCAACTTTCTGTGCTGACTTTGGTATCCATTTCACCCCCATATTACCACAGTAGCATGTGAAAGATCCTGGTCATTCTGCCAAAAGTACAGGTGGCAGGTTACCGCTAAACACACATGCTTTTTATGTATGTGGCTTTGCATGAAGTGACACGGTGCATGGTTGTATGCTGTACACAGAACACGCCAGATGCAGCAGTTTCATGTGGCACCAGCCATGTCAGCGCTGTAAGTGCACCACTTTGGTGGTTGTTTGAAAAGCTAGTCACTCATGTAGAATCATATGCGAGCACAGTGAGTCTGCTTGAGAGTGAAGAATAGCGCTATATAAAAGTGATCAACAACTGTGAATTATGGCAGCATCCATCACAAGGCTACACTTTACATGAAGCTGATCAACAAAGGGCTGTACTACAATAACTAGACAGGCATATATGGAGACAGGCAATAAAAGCTTCTGGTATTTCACAGTTACGATGGGACACTGTGAGTAACCATGCAGTTCGGGTGAACAACAACAACAACAACAAAAATGTTGTTTTTCGAAACCAGTGCTCTTTCACTGGTAACTGTATTTGGTCACAGGCTGTCTCTGAACAGTGGCAATCATCTCTTGTTTTAGAGGTTGCTCAGAATTAGTCCTGCATCCACACATGGGTGCAAGAGACACTTGCCTGATGAGCACTTTGTGAAGTGGACAAGAAGCAGTGAATGTTTGTGAACTGGATGAGAGGCAGACATGGCCACTGGGACAGAGTGTGGGCGAAATGTGTCCATTTACTTTTACTCCCCCCCCCCCCTTCTTTTTTTTTTTTTTTTTTTTGCTGGAAGTTACCCACAGACTGTATGTAGGAGGACTTGTTGAGTCATAGGATGCTACAGAAATAGCCTGAGAGTATCAGAGGTGAGGATGTGCAGACAGAGGGGCTAAAGGCATTGATTACATCTCTTCCTCCTCCAAGCTTCCTCACTCCCACATCACTGGAGGTCGGGAGGGGGGGGGGTGGGGGGGGGGGGGGGGGGGGGTAGTGATGCATTGGAAATATCTCAGAGGAGTATATTTCTAATCAGCAGATGGTTTGTCCTGAGACATTTTCTGCACTGTGGAAGTGGCCTGAGCCTCCAGGCCTGTCTGCCTTTTGACCTTCCCGCCCCCTTTGTTCCTGTCAGAGTCAGTTTGTCAGTTAATATCACCTGCCCATTTTGTTGAGCAAGTCCTTTTTTTTTTTTTTTTTTGCTTGTCAAAGTGTGCTAAATCACCTGCCTGTTGATCTCTGTTTTTTGGTGTCCAAGTGCTGCTTATCATCTGCCCGTGGATTCCTGTTCCTCTCTGTCAGAATGTGTCAAATCACATGAGGTGTCTGAAGTCCGTAGTGTGTCTCAAATCATGTGGTGGTTGATAGAGTCTCAAATCATCCAGTGGGTTGGAAGAGAGTCTCAAATGACCTGGTGGTTGATAGAGAGTCTCAGATCACTTGGAGAGTCTCAGATCACCTGGTGGTCACAGATGTGACCCACTGTAGTGTTGCTTGTGCTGTGCAGGAGTAGCAGAAATACTATGAGAAACAGGCTGAAAGTATTTGGCCATCGTGGTTTTTGTTACTGTTGTGCAGAAGTACTCTGAGAACATGCTGAAGGTACAAACTAACCATTGTGCCGAAATACTCGGAGAACATGCTGAAGGTACAAACTAACCATTGTGCCGAAATACTCTGAGAACATGCTGAAGGTACAAACTAACCATTGTGCCGAAATACTCGGAGAACATGCTGAAGGTACAAACTAACCATTGTGCCAAAATACTCGGAGAACATGCTGAAGGTACAAACTAACCATTGTGCCAAAATACTCGGAGAACATGCTGAAGGTACAAACTAACCATTGTGCCGAAATACTCGGAGAACATGCTGAAGGTACAAACTAACCATTGTGCAGAAGCAGCAAAGGTCCATTGAGAACTAGCTGAAGTTACTAAGGTACAAACTAACCATTGTGCAGAAGCAGCAAAGGTCCATTGAGAACTAGCTGAAGTTACTAGCCATTATGGTGGTATCTGTGTTGTGCTGAGGGTATACTGTGCTGATGGTACTGTTGTGCAGAGATCTGATAACAAGTTGAAATTATTAACCATTGCAGGAGCAGCAGAAGTACTCTGAGAACAAGCTGAAGTTATTAACCATTGCAGAGGCAGCAGAAGTACTCTGAGAACAAGCTGAAGTTATTAACCATTGCAGAAGCAGCAAAAGTACTCTGAGAACAAGCTGAAGGTATTAACCAATGTATTTTTGTGTCTGTGTGGTGCAGAAGCCACAGAAGTACTCTGAGAACAAGCTGAAGTTATTAACCATTGAACTGGAGTGTGTCTGTGCGGTGCAGAAGCGGAAGAAGTACTCTGAGAACAAGCTGAAGTTATTAACCATTGAATTGGTCTCTGTGTGTTGTGCAGAAGCAGCAGAAGTACTCTGAGAACAAGCTGAAGGCACTGAAGGCTCGCAACGACTATCTGCTGTGTATAGAGGCTGCCAACTCCGCTATCAGTAAATACTTCTCTGATGACATCTCTGATCTCATGGATGTAAGTGGTGTGCCCTGTGTGAAATGATGGTCTGTGTCATGTGAAAAATAAACATGCTTTATTTATGCTCCCCCCCCCCCCCCCCCCCCCCCCCCGGCCATCCCTGTCATTAACCTAAAATAGGTTAACAGGGGGTCAACTGTGCAAGTAATGAAAAAGAGCAAGTCTTAATTTTACATGTGGTTTGTCTCAGATGATTGGTTGAACCACTGGGGTTTGCTGATAGGTGATTGGGTAAATCACAGTGGTTTGCATATTTGCCGACTGGTGATTGGTTGAATCACAGTGGTTTGCATATTTGCTGACAGGTAATTGGTTGAATCATTGGTCAGGGTGAGGTCATAAAGTTGTGACAGAGGTTTTTGATGTCAGAGGTTTTTGATGTCAGCAAAGATGGTGGACAAAAATGCACGTTTCATTGAGTTTGACTGATTTTTAGTCAGTGTACATGTGCAGTGGGCTTTTTGTGACTGCTGTGGAACAAAAAAATAAAATTAAAAAAATGCAAGTTGTGAAAGTTTTACCACAGCCACTAACTTGTGAAGACTTGCTGGCCAAGACAAAACTTACTGCTCACATTTCATATACTGCAGTTATCCTCTCAGACCAGTTGTTATAAATGTTCTACACACAAAATGTGTCTGGTTTGACTAGTTGTACAGTGCCAGTCATCCTCTCAGACCAATTGTTATAAATGTTCTACACACAATATATGTCTGGTTTGACTAGTGCCAAGTTCAGTGAAGCAGTCTGTTTATATTTTTTTATTTTTTTTAAATATGGCCGTTTTCACCATCATGTTTGCATTTGTTTCTATGAATCATCTGTTTTATCATCAGTGTTCTCTTGTTTTTGTGAACATAGTTTTTGTTTTCTTTTTTTCATCAGTGTCCTCTTCTTTCATCGCTGTTGCCCCTAACTTCTATTTTTTACTCTTTTTTTTTTTTTTTCTTCTCTTTTTTCTTTTTCTGCTCATTCTTTTCTTTCTCTTTTTTTGTTGTTGTTCTCTTATTCATTTTTAAAGATAGATGATACCTACAATTTATGATATATTGTAGTATCCTTACATCCTTACATTTCAGTTTTCTCTGTGTGTTTTTTTTTGCTGGGGATTATTTGGTTTATGCTGTATCTTTATTTTCATGTTTGAAAACAGATTTGATTTGTTAAAGTGCTTATCAAGAATGCCAGGTCTTTTGATGTTCATCTGAGCGACTGCAGGATGAACAAATACATCCCCACCCCAAAATAAAAGCTGACTGAACTGGAGCTACAAGACATAAATGCCTGAATATATATTTTTTTATTCTTCTCAGTAGTCCTTTGCTCGGCTCTCCGGTGATCAGACTGATATTGCACAGCACACATGTCAACACAAATGTGGATGAAGCAGATACCCTTCCCTAAAAGATCTTATGGGATCATTGCTGTGTGTGTCTTTGATGCCTGAAACACAGACAGGCCTGCTTTATCAGCCTGGAGTGTGTGTGGTGGGAGGGGGGAGGGGGGCACTGATCTCAGTGGAGGGAAGGGGTGGGGGGTTGGGTGGGTGGGTGGGGGGGGGGGTTGCCCCTTAAGTGTGGATGTTGTAATCAGGGGAAACAGCTGCCATGCAGAGATTTATCAGAGAGGTTGGAAGGCTGATAGCCTGAGGAGGAAGGGTGTTACCCCCTCCTCCCCCACCCCCGACCCCCTCCCGGTCCCCCTCCCTGCCTGTGCTGGAACTGTTGCCCAAGAGATTTGCTCTTGATTTGGCATGGCTTGCTGATGATGGTGTCACCAGGAGAGCAAATCACCCATTGGTTGTGTGGGAGAACATGGCCAAGGGGGGGAATGGGGAGGGGTGGGGGGTGTCAGGTGACTGACCTTTTTTTTTTAGGCTGTGCTTGTTCTCTCCTCTGTGTGTGTGTGTGTGTGTGTGTGTGTGTGTGTGTGTGTGTGTGTGTGTGTGTGTGTGTGTGCCTTTGTTATTGACTACAGAGCAACCCTGATGGGAGGCACCCCTATTTCAGGTTTCTGAGAAAGTGAAGCCCTCACCAGTGACCACTCCTAAGTCCACCCCCCCCCCCCCCACCCCCCCAACATTGGCTTTCTGGTTCAAGTTTCCCAGAAAGTGAACCGCTCACCAGTGACCAGTGCTAAGTCCACTTTTTACCCCCTGAGACACTGCCTTCCAGTTCAGGCTTCTCAGAAAGTGAAGCACTGTTCTTTGAAGCCCCCCACCCTTTAAAATTGTTTAAATTTTTTTGTTTTGTTTTTTAATAAAAAAATGTTTAGTGAAGCCTTCCCCTTCATATTTCCAAGAAAGTTATTAACCCATCTTTCAAATTCTGTTGCATTACTGCATTATTTGTTATCTGGCCATCAGACAAGAACATACCATCAGGGATGAGCACAAAGTGTTGGAAAAGCAAAATACTCTTCCATGCTTTCCCTTTAACCTTTTTGTTTTGGTTTTTGGACTGAGCATTCGTTTCACCTTCTTTGCTTTGACAGCTTTGAATGAAATGGCGTGATGGAGTTTGTTTAGGTGGGGTTTTTTTTTTTTTAATGCTAAGATAGATTGCCGACAAGATACATGTTTAGGTTTTTGTGTTTCTTATGCCGAGATAGGATTGCCCACAAGATAGTTGTGTGGGTTTGTTTTTGTGGGGTTTTTACGCTAAGATGGGATTGCGGACAAGAGTAAAGTGCCTTTCTCCTGTCAGCTAGCCGTGCGGCGGTGTCTTTGAAATAATAACTCCACCCCTGACAGCCTGGTGTGGGTGTCTGGGCCTTGGCACGTGGTGAGCATGTAGCTCACGTCTAAAGGCTGGAGGCACAAAGCCATGTAACTGAGACTCACAAAGAAAACAGAGAACATTGCAGTATGGATGGATGGGGATGGCTGGCAGGAGAGAAGAAAAGAAAAAGGTTTGGGGGTGGGTGGGGGGGGGGGGGGTCTAGATGTTGGGGGGTGGGGGTGGGGGGGTGCCTGTGATTAGATGCCTAAATATGTAACTTTCTTTCATCTCCCCCACCCACCCACCCCCAACCCCCCCTTATTTGTGTTGCTGTTGAAAACATGATACTTTTCAGTTCAGTGATTATTTATTTTTATTGTATGAAAGACAAGTCACAGCGTGTTTGAGAATCATGGTCAGGGCTTTGGAGTGCACTGGCTACAGTGGGACCCCAGATGAAAGTGCACCCTTATAACTGAGCACCCTTCTTTTCACATCCTTTGTTCTCTCATGCCCTCCCTACAAGAAGTGGGTATGATCCTTGCCGAACTTTGAGGATTAAAAGAGTCAAGTGCATGGAAGCATGCATGCACAGAAACCACAATTAATGTATGTAGATGGACCCACTCCTTACCAGAAACTAGCCCTCTTTCAAGACAGTTCTGCTGTTCCCATGGATTTCAGGGTGGCTCTAGAACAGGGGTTCCACTGTATTTGAAATAGGCCAGTCCAGGAAAGGGCTCTTGGGTCAAAACCATTATGATAATGATAATAATTAGTGCTTGTAATGTGCAAACTCTTGTCAGGCAGGACACACATGCATGCATGCATGCATGCATGCACGCACGCATGCACACACACACACACACACACACACACACACACACATACACACACACACACACACACACACACACACACACACACACACACACACACGGGAGCCTGCATGCAAGTTTGAGTACACTATGCACAATTTACAAACCGAAGGATACTGAACAGGGGCTTATGGCATTACACGAGGGCAAAACGTGGCAGTCTAATAAAATAAAAAAACGGAGGTTGGATTTGAAAGAGTCTGGAGAGGGTTTCTTCACCTTACCATTAGAATACAGCACAATGAACCATGT
The DNA here is from genome assembly GCA_963584105.1 of Alviniconcha strummeri. Lineage (NCBI taxonomy): Eukaryota > Metazoa > Mollusca > Gastropoda > Provannidae > Alviniconcha > Alviniconcha strummeri. The sequence goes on from OY757547.1 coordinate 16,514,942, forward strand.
CCTTGCTGTGTGTTTGCAGTGCATGGACTTTGGCTACCACAACTCGGTGGGTCGGGCCATGATGATGTACCTGTCAGTGCACGAGCACCTGCGCAACGAACACCAGAAGTTTGTGGAGTCGCTCAACAAGTGTATAACAGACCTGGACTCGCGGGCGGACAAGCAGAAGTTCATGGAGCTCAACAACCAGGTGTTCATGCTGCCCAAGAAGTTTGAGTTCCAGCCCTTCAAGGGGGATGAGGTGGGTCGGTGTGGCAAGAAGTTAGTGTGGGTCTGTGTGGCAAGATGTTAGTGTGGGTCTGTGTGGCAAGAGGTTAGTGTGGGTCTGTGTGGCAAGAGGTTAGTGTGGGTCTGTGTGGCAAGAGGTTAGTGTGGGTCTGTGTGGCAAGAGGTTAGTGTGGGTGAATGTGGCAAGAGGTTAGTGTGGGTCTGTGTGGCAAGAGAGTAGTGTGGGTGAATGTGGCAAGAGGTTAGTGTGGGTCTGTGTGGCAAGAGAGTAGTGTGGGTGAATGTGGCAAGAGGTTAGTGTGGGTCTGTATGGCAAAAGGTTAGTGTGGGTCTGTGTGGCAAGAGAGTAGTGTGGGTGAATGTGGCAAGAGGTTAGTGTGGGTCTGTGTGGCAAGAGGTTAGTGTGGGTCTGTGTGGTAAGAAGGTTAGTGTGGGTCTGTGTGGTAAGAAGGTTAGTGTGGGTCTGTGTGGCAAGAGGGTTAGTGTGGGTCTGTGTGACAAGAAGTTAGTGTGGGTCTGTGTGGCAAGAGGGTTGGTGTGGGTCTGTGGCAAGAGGTTAGTGTGGGTCTGTGTGGCAAAAAGTTAGTGTGGGTCTGTGTAGAAAGAAATAGTGTGTGGCAAGAGGTTAGTATGGGTCTGTGTGGCAAGAGGTTAGTGTGGGTCTATGTGGCTAGAGGTTGGTGTGGGTTTTGGTGGCAAGAGGTTAGTGTGGGTTTTGGTGGCAAGAGGGTTAGTGTGGGTCTGTGCAGCAAGAGGTTAGTGTGGGTCTGTGTGGCAAGAGGTTAGTGTGGGTCTGTGTGGCAAGAGGTTAGTGTGGGTCTGTGTAACAAGAGGGTTAATGTGGGTCTTTGTAGCAAGAAGTTAGCGTGGGTCTGTGTGGCAAGAGGTTAGTGTGGGTCTGTGTGGCAAGAGGTTAGTGTGGGTCTGTGTGGCAAGATGTTAGTGTGGGTCTGTGTGGCAAGAGAGGTAGTGTGGCAAGAGGGGTAGTGTGGGTGCATGTGGCAAGGGAAGTTAAGTGGAACCCCAGGTGGCAAGGCAGATACTTTGGGTCTGTGTGACAAGGTGTGTGGGTTAGCGACACGCTGTCAGTGGGTTTGTTTTTGTTGTTGGTGTGTGTGGGTTTTTTTTGGGTTTTTGCGGGGGTGGGGGGTGGGTTCTCTACACAGTTTATAACTTTGCGTGAATGTGAGCAGATGGCAGACAGACAGTGATGATTGTGTTGTGTGACAGATTCGCCAGATCAGCGCCCAGAAGGAGGTGCAGGAGGATCTGATCCAACGCTACACCACCATCAACGACAGACTGTGCAGCCTCAAGGTGGAGAATGATGAGGTCAGTGCCAGTGTGTAGTCACCATGGTTGGATTTGGGGACGGGTTAATGTTTCTGCCACTGTTATGTCACACTAGGTTGTCTCAGAGTGGAGGATGACATGTTCAGTGCCAGCATATGGTCACAGTGGTTGGATATGGGGACATGTTAATATTTCTGCTGCTGTTATGACACGCTGGGCAGTCTCGGAGTGGAGGAGGTTAACTGGGCACCAGTGTGCGATCACTGTGGCTGGATACAGCAAGAGGTGAACAGTTCTGGTACTGCTGCCATTATGGCAGAGACAGCAGTCTCAGCTGGAGAATGTGGAGAATGACAACGTCAGCACAGTCAGAGGAGAGAGAGTGGGTTAGTTGGTGCCTTGAGCCCAATCAGCCACGTAGGGTTTATCGGGGCTAAGTCAGAGGAGACATCTGCAGATTTGTGCAGAATCACTTCCCAAGAGGCATTGCTGAAGTGCTGATCAGTAAAACACCTTACATAGTTGTGTTTTGTTTGTGGTCAGTGTAGTATGTCAGACGAAAGAAGAAGAAAAAACACCTAGATTTGCCTGAGGGGTGGATGAGATGGTTTTCCCTTCATTGGTTGTTGAGGTGACCAGAAGCTGCCCACACAGAGTGACTGAGTCAGAGCTGGAGGTTTTCTCTCTGGTCACTGCTTCCCTGGACATTTGAATGCTTCTTGTTTTGAATAAGTGCATGATTGTTGGTGTCATGGAATGTACTGAGCATTGCAACAGTGGTGTCTGCTTCCTGGAGCTAGTGAAGGCGTTTGGTCAAATGTGCTAGGAACCTGTATGTGAACCTGCACTTCTCAACAGTTGGAATTATGGTATAGCATAAATCTGTTCTCAAGCAGCCTGGTAGCATGTCAGTTTTGGATCTACTTGCTCAGGTGTTCTTAAGCACTCTGGTAGTAGTTCAGTTTTTGATCTACTTGCTCATCTGTTGTGTTCTCTAGCAGTCTGATAGTAGGTCAGTTTTTGATCTACTTGCTCATGTGCTGTGTGCAGATCTGGAAGAGCCTTGAGACAACAGAAAAGACCTTGGTGGACATGATTCAGGTGAAAGACTATGACATCACCAGGTACTTCATGGATGAAAGTGTTCCCCCGCGATCGCCCCATGAAGCAGCCAAACACAGAGCAGATCGCTTGGAGACGGAAACATATTACTTAGAGGTGAGAAGTGTGTGTTTTTATGGAGCGGCATTTTACTGTGATCTCATCACTGGAAGACGTAAATTGTATGTTTTCAGCAGTTGTATTTAATGAACATGCCTGATTGTCCCAGTGAACATGCCTGCATTGTGTTTTGCTGACCATGTCCCTGCGATCCTTGAAGACGATCCTTCAGTGTGTCTGTGTGGGTGTTGTGCAGAAGTTCCGTGAGTACACCATCAGCTGTAACCGGCTGGCCCGGCTACAGACCAAGTACAACAGCATCCAGAAAGCTCTCGGGGACAACCAGGTGTCCACCACGGGGCCCACCAGGTGAGAGAGAGAGAGAGAGACACACACACTGGTGTCTGCTGCCCATCCTGTGTCCCCCACTGTTGGTTCGCTGCCCTCTGTATGGCACAGCTAGTTTGTTACCATCTTCCTGCCACTGTTGGTTTGGTGCCCTCTTTCGCCCACTGTCAGCTTCCTAGTCTCTTTCTGACACTTTGGATTTGTTCCTTTCTTTTTGCTGTTGCTGGTTTGTTACCTCCTTCCTGCCGTTGTTGGTTTGTTCCCTTGTTTTTGCCATTGTTGACTTGTTACCCCCTTTTCTGCCACTGTTGATTTGTTATCCCTTTTCTGCCATCGCTGGTTTGTTACCCCCTTTCTGCCATGGCTGGTTTGTTATCATGTTTCTGCCATTGTTGGTTTGTTACCCCGTTTTTGCCATTGTTGACTTCTTTTTGCCATTGTTTGTTACCCCCTTTCTCCCATTGTTGGTTTGTTCCCCCCTTTCTGCTATTGCTGACTTGTTACCCTTTCTGCCATTGCTGGTTTGTTACCCATGTTCTGCCATCATTGACTTGTTACCCCTTTTGGCCATTGTTGATGTGTTACCCTCTTTCTGCCATGGTTGGCTTTTAGAATGGATTTTGCAACAGCCTTAACATTGAGATTTCTTTGACATTGTTTTGGATTTAAAAATAAATAAAAAATAAAGTAACGTTACATCGTGCCAGTTTTGATGACCATGACCTAATTTCATGGTCACAGTGATATTAGCAAAGCCAGGCTTTGTTGTATCTTTTTGGTATGGTTCTATTCAGTTGACATAAAACCTTCACTGGTTGTTGTTACTTGTACAGGCATAACCGGCATGTACCTAAGGGAGATAACTCACATATTTAGACTGCAGACACGTGGGTCATAGGGTGTTTTCTAGGATGCCGTTAAGTGAGAGCTTTCAAACTTTGCTGATAACCTGTATGGTATTCAACCAGTGTGGAACCAAGTGTGATTCCCTTGACCCTTTGTCAAGGTCATGGAAGCATCTGAGAAAGTTCTGGTATCATAAATTATGTATGAGCTGACTGTGCGTTTTGCTGCATTGTCCCTTGTCAAAGACGCGAATGAAAGTCAGTCGGCCGTTGTGGTTTCAGGCCTCCTGCTCCACCCCCCAAACCCAAGAAACGTCGGATTGGCCGCACTCCTCCAGTAGGTCAGCCCAAGCTGTTTGGTGGAAGTCTGGAGGAGTACATAGAGGTGGGTTTGTAATGCCCTACGCCACTGCCTCACGGGATGAGCATTGCCGTAATGGATGGGACTTTGTGGTCACCTTACAGACAAATAGTTGAATATTTTTGGGTGGGGTCAGGTATGGCACACAATGTATTGTTAATGGACGGATGCATGCTATATGAATAAAAGCCCTACAATAAGAAGATATATAAAAAGTATGGCACACAAAAATGGTACGGCTATGTATCTTTACATATATCTTTATGTAAGCCACGATTGTGTGGACTAGGTTGGCTAGATGTGAACAGAGGGGTTGAACATTGTTTATTGCATGCTTTGCAGGCCATAAGGCTAGAGGCTTTACAGCCTAGTGTAGAGCCTCTAGGTACCATAAGGCTAGAGGTTATACAGCCTAGTATAGAGTCTCTAGGTACCATAAGGCTAGAGGTTATACAGCCTAGTTTAGAGTCTCTAGGTACCATAAGGCTAGAGGTTATACAGCCTAGTTTAGAGTGCATGATGTTTCAGCTGTGCTAAAGGCAGCATGTGCGAAACTGAGGAGACACGGACATAAAGTGGAGCGCATAATTATGAACTTTCCTCGAAACAGCATACCTGGATACCAGTCTAAACTGAACTGACCATACGGTTCCTTACGTATTTTATCCAAATATAATTTTGTCAACAAGGAAAAAGCAAAACTAGCATGTAAGTTTATTGTTAACTTCACAAAATATAATATGATTAATAGTTACTTTACAGACAAATTGTTCAATGTCTTTGGGTGAAAGCTTTGTGATCAAGTATCTGTATGGCTGACACGGAAACTGTTAGGATGCGTATCTTTACTTCAGAAGCCACAGTTGTGTAAATTTGAACAGAGGGGTTGACCGTCGTTTGCTGCATGCTTTTCAGGCCACTGGTGAAGAAATCCCCCTCATCATCAAAAGCTGCATCCGAGTCATCAACCTCTATGGTGAGTTGCCTTCATCATGGTCCACCTGCTTCTTCAGTCAGACCAGTCCACGACAGTTGTACATGTGCTTAAGATGACTCAAAGACATAAGAAATTCACAGACACTTATACATGTGTGTAATAGTAATAATAGGGAATTTATAGAGTGTCAACTTACTTATATAAAAAAATGCAACACGCAAATACCCACATATGAATCAATGGTATACAAACAAACAAAAACGTTAATAAACATAATCATACAAAGCATAGTGAAACACACAAATGCATGTGCACACACACTGCCAATAAAGGACACATGCATGCATGCACATGCACACAAACACACACGCATGCATGTACACACAGAGCTGATAAGGACATCAAAAGAAAGAAATTCAATAAATGAATTCACAATTTGTGCAGCAGAGAATCTGTAACTGGTTGAAATACTGTTTTGAAGAAGCTAGTTTTGAAGGCAGAGAGGGAGGGCGAATCAAAGACAGGTATACATTTTATACATTTGAGTATAGGGGAAATCAAAGACAGTTATATATGTGTATAAGAGGAATCATACACCCCACCCCCATCTCCTCTCCCTCCTCCCTCCCCTCCCTTTCCCTTACTGACACATGTCCTGCAGTTTCTGGTACAAGCACGTAGCATGGAGTGATCATGCCAGTTTTATGTGGACAGGTCTGCACCACCAGGGTGTGTTCAGGGTGTCGGGCGCCCAGGTGGAAATCAACCACTTCAAGAACGTCTTTGAGTCAGGTAAAAGACTGATTTTTAAATCGGGTCAGTGTTGATGTCATCACTTAGCAACTAGTCAGAGCAGGAAAGAGAGTGTATTTGTTATCTGCATTTGTGTTGCATCTGTTACTTGAAAAAATGCTTGATTTGCGTTCCAGTTTTAGCATTGGTTTTTTTTACAGAATAGTGAAACCAGTCAGTAGAATTAGGATCATGAAGAAGGCTGAGCTAAATGTAAAAGTAGGAAAAGAAAAGTCAGTTTTTGGAACATTTCATGAATTACTCAGTGCATTCATGTTTGATTGTGCAGTGGTTGCATTTGTCACAATTTTTGTGCTAAGATTGACATAACATTAAGAGGGTGTACTTCAAAAAAAATGACAGTGTTCAGTGTTCTCAAGTCTTGTCTCCCTGGCTTTGTTTGTGCCTGTGATCAGTGTGTACATCTTCCTGGGCAAATGGTCCGTTTCAGACGATTTATGTGTGTATCTTCCTAGGCAAAGGGTGTGATTAGGGTAATGGGTGTATGCCACTTCTAGGCAAATAGTGTATTCAGCATATCATCAGGCAGATGGTGCATTCCAGGTGACTGATCAGGGTGTCTTAGGCGGGTGGTGTGTTTTAGGTGAAGATGCTCTGGTGGATGTCGTGGACGCCAGCGACATGAACTCCATAGCCGGCGTCCTCAAGCTGTACTTCAGGGAGCTGAGGGAGCCGCTCTTCCCGCTGCATCTCTTTGATGCCCTGGTGGAATGTACGCGTAAGTGGTGGCCGTTTGTGGGAGAGTGGTGTGTTGAGTGGTGATTTCAGGTGAGAGAATGGTGTGATGGATGATGATTCAAGGTGAGAGAATAATTTCAGGTGAGAGAATGATGTGATAAATGGTGATTCCAGCCGACAGAATGGTGTGATGACTGATGATTCAAGGGGAGAGAATGATTTCAGGGGAGAGAATGATATGGTGAGTGGTGATTTCAGGTAAGAGAAGAATATGATGAATGGTGATTCCTGGTGAGAGAATGATGTTATGATGGTAATCCAGGTAAGAGAATGATGTGATGAATGGTGATTTCAGGTGAGAGAAGGCTATGATAAATGGTGATTCCAGGTGAGAATATGTGATGAATGGTGATTTCAGGTGAGAGAATAATATGTGATGAATGGTGATTTCAGGTGAGAATGGTGTAATCAATGGTGATTTCAGGCAAGAGAATGAATTATGTGATGAATGATTTTAGGTGAGAATGGTGTGATGAATGGTGATGTTAGGTGAGAGAATGATGTGATGCTTGGTGATTTTAGGCGAGAAAAATAATTTGACAACTGGTGATTTCAGGTGAGAATGATGTCCACAGACGGCTGGAACGAATCAAAGATCTGCTGGGGACCCTGCCACGCTCCATCTTCGTTGTCATGAGATACCTCTTCGCTTTTCTAAACCAGTCAGTATCTCGGTCTTTTGGTGTGTTGGTTCTGTTCATGGTGCTAACAGTATAGATGCTGCTGCAGTGTTTTTCACCCCAGTGAAAGCTCCCTTCACCGCAGACTCCTTTCAAGAAAAATACTGGCGAAGAGGCAACTGTTCAGATGCCTTTTTCCACTTTTCATAAATGTGTAATTTGTGAGGTAAACTTTTGTTGAGACATTATGATGGTCCGAGCTACTGATGTTCCATCAGGTAGGGACATTGATGTGGTTTGTTTGAGCCAGACAAATAGTCAGTTGTAGGTAAATGTTTCGACTTGGTGGAACAAATACTCTTGTCTTCATGTTTCCTCTTGCCCAATCTGTATCAGTCAGAATAATGATTAAACTCTTAACACATACACAGTCATTTAATGAAAAAGCTTCACAAGCATTGCCTTCATTGTTCATATTGCACAATCACAGCAGCAGTGAAACTCTTAACACAGAGTGCGGTGCCTACATATACCCATCTAAAGGCAATCAAATGGTTTGGCTGGCCGGTTTGTTCGTTAGGCTTGTTCAGTGTAGGGTTGTCTCTGGAGAGGTAGTGGCGGGGGCCGAGACCTCAGGAGGTGGGGAGTAGGGGGATTGCACCTAATGCTACACCGTCACCACCCACATGATTACTGCATGAAGACAGGCAGTGTTGAGAGTTGTTTTAATGTTTCATTTACTATGAGGGGGGAAGTCACAAGACAACGTCCTTGATTAAGTCGCACCTTTTTAACTCTTTCATCCCTGAAAACCGCTACAGCGGTTGAGAGAATCTTTCCCTTCATTCCTGAGAACCGCTAGAGAGGGGCAGGCATAAACACTCCCTTCCTTCCGGCTGGCCACTGCAGCGGTTCTGCCTTTGAAGTCCGCGCCTATCTGTCACATGGTCAGCAACGTCAGTTCCCCCTGGCCAGTGTAACGGGACCTGAGGAATGTTTTGATAAGCTGCACAATGCTTTGATTAGCCCTGCCTGGCCACTGCCAGAGTGTGGGAAAGTGTCCAGTGCAGAATTTTTTTCCATTTCTAGGGATGGGGTTAGGTTATTCTGTACAGTTGGAAAGATGGCGGCAGATGAGTACAACGACAGTGATCAGTTCTCTGATGATGATGTTTATGACAATCTGAGCAAAAATGATTTTGATCTGTTTGAACTGAAAGAAGAGGAGAGAGCAGAGCTTGCAAATGCATTTAAAGATGATAGTGAGAGTGGTGATGAATTGGATGATGAAAACCTGCCATTGTTTTTTACCGGCTCAGCCACATTTTGAGTGGACAGGTGGGGACACTGCTGTGACACGAGACATACCTCTGATGTCCAGTGCAGATGTGTACATAGACATAGTAAATATAGTTGTACAGAGTTACGGTGCAAACATTGTGCATATATATGATAGAGACGGCGCATGGATGACACTGAAATGAAACAATCATACTGTGAACTCATACTTCCTACTCTTGTGCAAACCATCACCTTTTCATCACCATCTTTCAAGGACACAGACAATGTGACAAACTGAATTTCGGGAGACAGTTTCTATGTGGATGTTATCTGGGACATCAGACTGTAAGTAGGGAGCATGTTCCATTTCTCTTGGCATGTTCTGTGGGCCTGCAAAACGTTGGTTTCGTCTGTTTGTCTTAAAAAAGGTATGTGTCACCTTTATTTGCACCTGTGTCACCCTCCTGGTGACAGTGACTCTGAAAGTGTGACCATTGCCTTCTGACTTCATTTACCTACACAGCGATATACATGTTGCCATGGTTTTACTAAGAGCTTGCAGACACAGATGACTCAAACCCACATACCCTCTTTCATAATTTTTTTCCTTATGAAAACCCAGGAATGAAAGGACTGTTATGTACATAGGAACATAGGAATAAGGGGAAGTAATGCCAAATATGAAACAGGGATGAAAGAGTTAAGAGGAAGGCGAACCACCAAAGCTTGGAAATGAACCGATGCCATCCGCTTACTAGCCTGTAACACCATAACCGCCAGGCCAAACGGGCTCACCATGGCTGGGTGAAGCATGTTCTCCCGTTTTCGATTTTTCACCTTGCACAATCAGAATAAGAGTGTCGGCCTTAGTGCATAGTCTGGTGCAGTGCATGCTGGTGGAGCCCTCCAGTAACCGGGTTGTGTTGGTGACTGCCGCAGCCTGTCGGAGTACAGCGATGAGAACATGATGGACCCCTACAACCTGGCCATCTGCTTCGGCCCCACCCTGCTGCCCATCCCGCCCGACCGTGACCAGGTGTCCTACCAGGCCTCTGTCAACGAGATCATCAAGACCATCATCATTCACCAGGAGGAGATCTTCCCCAATGACGGAGGGGAGACCTACGAAAAGTGCATCCTGGAAAACAGCAGGTACATAAGGTCACGGTCATTTGATGCGGGGGGGGGGGGGGGGGGGGGGGGTGATATTTAAAGAATCCTGTGAATTAGATCATGAAAACAGCAGGTATCAAGAGGACCTGAGAAAAAAACATTTGGTTGGGGAGGGGCTATTTGGGAAGGGGAGAAAACACTTGGTTGGGGAGGGGCTATTTGGGAAGGGGAGAAAACACTTGGTTGGGAAGGGGCTATTTGGGAAGGGGAGAAAACATTTGGTTGGGGAGGGGCTATTTGGGAAGGGGAGAAAACACTTGGTTGGGAAGGGGAGAAAACACTTGGATGGTGAGCGGCTATTTGGGAAGGGGAGAAAACCCTTGGTTGGGGAGGGGCTATTTGGGAAGGGAAGAAACCACTTGGTTGGGGAGGGGCTATTTGGGAAGGGGAGAAAACACTTGGTTAAGGAGGGGCTATTTGGAAAGGGGAGAAAACACTTGGTTGGGGAGGAGCTATTTGTGAAGGGGGGAAAAAACGCTTGCTTGGGAAGGGGAGAAATCACTTGCTTGGGAATGGGGGCGGGGGGGACACTTGGTTAGGGAGGAGCTATTTGGGAAGGGGGAGAAAACACTTGATTGGCAAGGGGCTATGGGGGGGGGGGGGGGGGGGGGGGGAGATATTTATAAGATTTTCATGACATGAGGTAAAGAATCCTGGGAATTATTCATAAAAACAGCAGGTAAACAGCATCAAGAGGGCCAGAAAAAATTACGACAGAAAAAAACAACAACAACAAACTTGGCTTTGGAGGGGCTAGTTGATTTCATAGTTGTGAGATTTCCCCAGTGGCATGATGGAAAGGATCGCACATCATGAAATCAGCAGATTAAAGTACCGTCAGCTGGATCAAGTCTTTCTTTCTTTGTCACTTTTTTTTTTCATTTTTATGACAGTACAAAGAGCGGAAGGGGGAGATGATCATTAAGAATATGGTCATTATCAGGTCATTGCTTTTGATGGTTGGCAGGTGCAGTCTCTATGCACTGTGATCATTACGAATATAGTCATTATCAGAACACTGCTTCTGATGGTCAGCAGGTGCGGTGTGCATTGTGATCATTTGTGTATGTAGTCATCGTCAGGACATTGCTTTTGATGGTTGGCAAGTGCAGTCTCTATGCATCAAATCTTTAAAAACTGGCTTCTCATAAGGGATTTATGCGAGCACATGCCTGACTTTTTTTTAATTTATTTTTTATTTTAAGTGTCTGAGAACCCAAAGACGGTTTTATGATGCACAGTTATGACCTGTCAAGTTATCAGCGGCACGCGCAAAACAAATTCAGATTGAAAGAACTGTGATGAGAATTTTGTCTGCAGATTGTTTCCTGTTATTGACCCAGCTTGTATGTAGAAACACGCTTGTGTTGCAGGAACAGTATTGACGCTGTGGACGATGATGATGAAGATGAAACCAGCTCAATCCCAAGCGATGAAGAAGGTGAGGTGTTTTTTTGTGGGTTTTTTTTAGTTTGGTTTTTCTTTTGTTTGTTACTTTTTGTGAAAGAAAATGGTAAATGTTTGTTGTTGCTGAGAAGTGTCACCACTATCTGAGCTAACATACACACACAGTGTCTGGTTTGATGAGTGTCAGCACACCTTTTTAATCTCTTACGTATACTTCTTCATGTTGCTGATGCTGTGCATTGTGCAGTGAGGACTTTCCACATCACCTGTCACAGTAGACAGACTGATAGTTCATTTCTTTTTCGTCTAAAAAAAACAGCAACTATCAGAAGAGATTGTTTTTAAATTAAAAAAAAAATCATGTAGATATAAAAGGTATGTGTTTATGGGGGTTGGGGGGAGATAAATGACTAAATAAATGTAACATAAATCACAAAATGGGGTGTTGTATTTAAGCCTTGTTTCTGGGTCTATATTGGTCAGCACTGTGTAAGCTGTACACCACATATTGGAGTACAGTAGAAAATGTTGATTGTGGAATTTGCAAAAAAATGACTGATTTGGGGTCTGTTTGGAGTGTTCCGTCATTATTTTACTTGGGTTAATTGCAGTTTGTATCTTTAAAAAAAATTACATTCACTTTTACAGCAGTGGAGGTGGGGTGGGGGGTGGGGGGGGGAGGTAACTTGAATAGTGCATGTTTCAACTGGAATGCCACCAGAGTATGTGAATAATGTAAATAGGTTTGACTGTCAACTTAGCCTTCAGACAAATGTTTTTCAGTGATGTAAGCTCTCGTAATAAAAAGAGTTCTTCAGCTGCTTAGCAGGGTTAGCATCAGAATTTCATGCAAGCAGTATTTCTTGGAAGTGCGGTAAAGAGATAGGTCCACTTCCAATGCACAATGCGACCCGATCACTTGCATATGTTGGCTTACTGTTGCAGAGCAGCCTCGTATGTTGACTGTCAATCTAAATGCAAGTGTCTGTGTGTCTTCTTTCAGGGTCTATATTTGGTAAGACAGCTTGTGAATGCCCCGGTTTGGAAACCGTGTTCAGTTTCCTCAGTTCACGTTTAATTTGATCAGTGTGGTTAATTTCTGTGTGGATGTGCATGAGCAAAGCTAACCACTGTGTAGTATTTTCAGTTGCTGTGTTCGCAGCAGAAAATCCCCTCCGTCATAACCAGTTTGTCTCGCCCGTGTTATTTTATTCAGCACTGGGTCACAGCTTTGTTTGTCAGTTGTGCATGTAATCAGGACATTTTCACAGCAAGGTTTCCTTTGTCTTTCGTTGCACTAGTGGATGTCATTCCTGCAGTTTTATTTGTTTACATTCTTTGTAGACATTTGTGTGTTTTTTGTTGTTGTATCTTTAAAAATAATTTTGACGTCAGTCTTTGTGCCACTGCAGATCTTTCATTTATGACGAAGTGAATATATGACGGTGAAGATGAAAGAGAAAACTCCCCGCCCCCAAACCACCACAATTTTTGAAAATGTACACAGTGTGTCAGAACATTCAGAAAGGACCCCACCCCTACCCCAATATTTTATAGAAAAGTACAGCAGAGATGAAAGGTGGCTGTGTATTCATGCCCACCCGTCATACCCTTGGAGATGCACACAGTGTTGCCAGCACATGCAGAAAGGAACCCTTACCCACACCCCCCCAGTTGAAATGAATAAGTGATGGCAGATATTAAAGAGGAGTCGAAACCTATAGCTCCCTGTGCCCCCCCCCCACCCCCCCACCAGAGATGCACAGGATATATATGTATATATACGTATACTTGCACCCTCCCCTCCCCATCCCCTCACTAAGCAAATGTGAACTCTTGTTAAGTTCATGAACATTATCGTTGTGCAGTTTTTATGAACTGTATGGACTAGTTCATTGGTTCATTTATTGTGTATGGACTAGTTTGGTGATTCACTTAATATGTATATATTCTAAAACTATTATGTTACCTTTTTTTTTTTTTTTTTTTTTTTTTAATATATCAAAGAAACTGGATGCTTGAAACAAGCAGCAAGATTTTACAAAAGAGATTCAAACACATGACAGGTTAAAAAAAGAAGGCTTATTTAGTGTGACAATACAAAATGTGCAAATTTGGGGGGTAAGTCCCTTTTTCAAGCAACAAAGCAACAGTTACATAAATGGTGAAAAATGAAAATGTAGGCTACTTATCCACTTTCAGTTGTGGTGAGTTGGTGTCCAGTGTTAATCAAACACTGGACTTCAACACCTGTTCTGGTTAATCAAACACTGGACACCAACACCTGTTCTGGTTAATCAAACGCTGGACACCAACACCTGTTCTGGTTAATCTAACACTGGACACCAACACCTGTTCTGGTTAATCAAACACTGGACACAACACCTTTTCTGGTTAATCAAACACTGGACACCAACACCTGTTCTGGTTAATCAAACACTGGACACCAACACCTGTTCTGGTTAATCAAACACTGGACACCAACACCTGTTCTGGTTAATCAAACACTGGACACAACACCTGTTCTGGTTAATCAAACACTGGACACCAACACCTGCCCTGGTTAATCAAACACTGGACACCAACACACCACAACAGAAAGTGAATAAGTAGCCCAGGTTGTAACTTTTCACTGTTGTTTTGCCTCTTGAACAAGGGGTATTTACCCCGAAAATTGCATACTCAGTGAGAGTGGGAGACAGAAAGGTGGCACTACTAAAGCTGTATAGAATGAGCGTTGGAAAGAGCACACAACTGAAGTTGTTCACCATGTCCTTTGCTTCAAGCTAACTAAATGAACACAAATATAGCACTGTGGGCCCTCTGATTTATTTGCTTACGTCGGACCTAGTGTGATGACTTGTTGTAACGTGTAGAGACCTTGTAATGATAATAACATTATCAGTGTTTCTGTTTTTAAGGGTTTCTTTTTCATTTCTGATGGTAACCTGCATGTACACACAAATCCAACGAAAAAGTGAAGAATATCTTTGATTCGTGATGCACTTATTTTCCGAGTCCAGTTCGTGCTTTTGTTCAGCTTCTCCGTCTAAGATGAGAGAGCCTTTTCTCATTCTAGTTTGTACTTAACCAGTCGTCATACCCCAGTATCAAACCAGACTCTGGGCTCTTGTTTCTGGTGGATCAAACACTGGACAGCTGAAAGTGAATAAGTATCCCACATTGTAAGTGTTCATCATTTAGCTGTTGTCTTGAACAAGAGCAGTCTGCTGTTGACTGGTGAGATAGGAGAAAGCATCAGTAGATGGTGGCACTGATTGCTTAAGTCAGAGAACTTAAGACGTGCCATGCTGTCATATCTTGGTGTCTGGGTACGACTGTACCTGTACCTCTATCCCAGTTTCCAGAGGGGTGGGGGTGGGAAGTATATGGCCCCCAGAAACAAAAAACATTAACTGAATAAAGGATACACTGTCATTACAAGTAATCGGTTTTGAACAACCATGCCCAGAGTCGTAATGATCTAAGCAGAAACCAGAGAGAACTAAGCTTTGGTTCAAGGTAACAGGGGCAGCGGTGCCAGACTCTGCTGCAGTGCTGGGCACCGGGATGTGCACTGCCGTTGCAGATGCAGGACTGAAAGGGTTAACAAATAGGTTTTGATGGTTCTGCAGTCCACCACATCTGCTGTCTTGACAAATTCTGTTATTCGCTTACCTGGTTTTTTGTCATTGGAAAGACCTGGTGGTTGTGTTTTTGCAGTGCATGCTGTTCCGAGAATGCATTTTGTTACAGGCTGGTCCCCAAGTTAGGCAAAGTGTAGCGGACTAACATGACTGCTTCTGGACCAAATGCAGCCTAAAACTGCAAGGCTTTCAGTGGATTTCTGTTTTGTTTTATCTACGCGGAGGAATTTTGAACAGTGTGTCTCTGGGTTGCTGATTCTTGTTTTTATTGAAGTCCATTTCATTGATTTGTAGTCGACAGTATTCATTTTGTTGTATTATATCTGAGTGCTAAGGGAATGTGTTGATGTTGGTCATGGAATGGCTTAGTGGTAGATGTTGGTGACTACAGCTAATACTGCCACAGGAAGTGTAATGCGGGGGGAGGGGGGTGGGGGTAATCGCAGTGTGGTCCAGTTTCTGCATCTTTCATCTCCAAGCTGGGTTACTCAACTGTCAGCAGAAACCTGAACTGTAACAGTGGGAACATTGCCCACTGGGACACTGAAGGGTACAAAATGCAAATAAAAGTACACAGTTCTAAAAGCAGTTTCATTTTCTCTGTGATGACCAAGCTTCCAGGGGATGAATTGAAAGACAGCCCCTTTGGGATTTTGTTTGTTTGTTTAACTGGTATGTGGGGGAGGGAGTGGAGTTGGGGGGGGGGGGGGGTTGAGTTAAAGGACTGTCCCTTTTAGACAGTTTTCTTTTATGTGGCATGGGGGGGGGGGGGGGGGGGGGAGTGGAAAAAACTGCCCCTTAGTTGGTTTTGTTTTTGTTTTTTTGGGGGGTGGGGGGAGCAGTTGAAAGACTGTCCCTTTTAGGGTAGTTTTCTTTTAACTGGTGGGGGGGGGGGGGGGGCGGGGGAGTCGAAGGACTGCCCCTTTTGGTATTCTTGTAACTGACAGGAGGCAGGCAGATGGGGGCTGGGGGAGTCGTGACACCAAGTGTCAACAGGCCAGCTGTGCTTTATGGGCATGTCTTCACCACTTTCCTCTGCTGTCTGTGCACAGAGCCGGAAGTGAAAGAAGCAGTAGCGCTTCACGACTTTGAAGGTCGTTCAGGTCGCGAGCTGTCGTTCAAGAAAGGCGAGGTGCTGGTGCTGTACACCCAGGCTTCCCACGACTGGTGGGAAGGATGCTGCCACGGGCAGGAAGGGCTCATCCCTGACAAGTACATCGCCGTCAAACAGGCTCCGTAAGTTGGCAAACACTAGGGTTTTGTTTTTTGTTGCTTTTTATAGATCAGAATCTACCTACAGTGCACCTGTTTGTTGTTTTGGGGTGTTTTTGTTTTTGCTTCTTGATTTTTATAGATTTTTTCATGAAGAAATGACTACTTAACCTTTTGACGCAATAACGCTTGGACACCTCAACCCCACAACACCAAAATAGACAAAATTGCCGGGTCATATACTGTGCCCTCTGTTAAATATGAAAACTTCAGTTTGACGCGGGCAGGAGAGATTCACCTGCTAGCTTCAGTCTAATGCATTTCAGGCATGATAATCTTCAGCCAGAAGTCTGATGAAATCAAACCGCTTTTTTTTTTTTTTTTTAGAGTCACAGTGTAAGCCTACATAATCCTACCATTGTGGAGT
This sequence comes from Alviniconcha strummeri, assembly GCA_963584105.1. Classification (NCBI taxonomy): domain Eukaryota; kingdom Metazoa; phylum Mollusca; class Gastropoda; family Provannidae; genus Alviniconcha; species Alviniconcha strummeri. The sequence goes on from OY757547.1 coordinate 16,531,433, forward strand.
ATTGCAGAGGGTTTTTCAAAGACTTGTTTTATCACATCACATTATCGTGCCTCAACACCAGTAACTTTTCTGAAACAGAAGGAACCTTCTCAGAACATGTTTTGTCCCACGATGACTGCCTTTCTTCCATCGGATTAAAGTAGTCAAAATACTGGTTGACTGGGCTTAAAAAACAACAACAAGTTACTTACTTAGCTCCTTTAAACTTTGTACATCCAACATAGTAAATATGCATAATGTCAGCATGTATAATACTTAATAGGGAGTCTTCTGTTTGCTTTGTGTATCATTTCTGGCAGTTGGATAGGCAAAAAATACGTATAACTTACGTGATCACGAAGAAGTCACTTTTTTCGTTTCTTTTTTAGATCAGTATGTTGGTCTATTGAGGATTTGAGTTTAACCAAAAGCTTTATTTCTGTTCATTTTCACAGTGTCGATCTTGTGATTTGCCTGTGAGGAATAAGTTAGAGCAGGTGAGCTTTGTGAGGGTGATACATTGAACAGGAGCTTTGTGAGGGTGATGCATTGAACTTTGTGAGGGTGATGTATTGAACAGGAGCTTTGTGAGGGTGATGCATTGAACAGGAGCTTTGTGAGGGTGATGCATTGAACAGGAGCTTTGTGAGAGTGATGTACTGAACAGGAGCTTTGCGAGAATGATGTATTGAACAAGAGTTTTGTCAGGGTGATGCATTGAATCAGAGCTTTGTGAGGGTGATGCATTGAACGGGAGCTTTGTGAGGGTGATGCACTGAACAGGAGCTTTGTGAGGGTGATGCACTGAACAGGAGCTTTGTGAGGGTGATGCACTGAACAGGAGCTTTGTGAGGGTGATGCACTGAACAGGAGCTTTGTGAGGATGATGCAGCTTTTGGCTAACTGCCATTGCTTGTGCCAAACCATTGTAACAGACTGGGTAGCAGAGGCTTGTAGTAGCAGCAGACCTTGTAACACACCCTTGTACAAGCTATAGCAGGCTCCCGTAGCACACCCTTGTACAAGCTATAGCAGGCTCCCGTAGCACACCCTTGTACAAGCTATAGCAGGCTCCCGTAGCACACCCTTGTACAAGCTATAGCAGGCTCCCATAGCACACCCTGGTACAAGCTCCATAGCACACCCTTGTACAAGCTGTGGCAGACTCCCATAGCACATGCTTGTACAAGCTATAGCAGGCTTCCATAGCACACCCTTGTACAAACTATAGCAGGCTCCTGTAGCACACCCTTGTACAAGCTCCATAGCACACCCTTGTACAAACTATAGCAGGCTCCTGTAGCACACCCTTGTACAAGCTCCATAGCACACCCTTGTACAAACTATAGCAGGCTCCTGTAGCACACCCTTGTACAAGCTCCATAGCACACCCTTGTACAAGCTCCATAGTACACCCTTGTACAAGCTCCATAGCACACCCTTGTACAAGCTCCATAGCACACCCTTGTACGAGCTGTAGCAGACTCTTGTAACACACCCTTGTACAAGCTCCATAGCACACCCTTGTACAAGCTCCATAGCACACCCTTGTACAAGCTCCATAGCACACCCTTGTACAAACTATAGCAGGCTCCTGTAGCACACCCTTGTACAAGCTCCATAGCACACCCTTGTACAAACTATAGCAGGCTCCTGTAGCACACCCTTGTACAAGCTCCATAGCACACCCTTGTACAAGCTCCATAGCACACCCTTGTACAAGCTGTGGCAGACTCCCATAGCACATGCTTGTACAAGCTACAGCAGACTCCAATAACACACCTTTGTACAAGCTATAGCAGACAGGATGTACAAGCTATGGCAGACTCCCGTAGCACACCTTTGTACAAGCTATAGCAGACCCTTGTAGCAAGCATGTAGCTGTCCCCCTCCATAGCAGTAGCAGTACTGGCACACTGTCTCACGTCATCTCTGCGTGTGCAGGCGCGAGGATGTCCGAGGAGGCCAGGCAGCGGAGGACAAGAGCAGCTCCACACAGTCCTTGCCGGCCAAGCCCGTTGTGCGACAGATCAGCAACGACTCGGGCCTGGAGACCTCCGACAAATCCACCACCTCCACATCCCAGCCCAACATCATCATCAGGGAGACCGACATCATCGGGGTGGACCCTCCGGACCCCACCCCACCCTCCACCCCTCACAGCAGCATCGGGACCCCCCACGAGCTGACATCCAGCGTGTCCAGCGGCAGTGACCTGTCTCCCATTCAGGAGGACCACGAGCTGAAGCGCACGACTTCCTCCCCCCCGTCTTCAATAATGGACTCTTCATCCATGTCCATGTCCACCATGTCTGACAGCGGCGCTGACGAGTTGTCGCTGGACATCGACAATGCCCTGGAGGAGGTGATGGCTGGGCTGAAGTCGCTGGAGATGCAGCAGAAGTCGGACAAGCGGATGAGCCTGCCGGTGGTGAAGCTGAAGCAGACGCCCAAGCACACCCCGGACCTGGTCCTGGACCTGCCCGAGGGCTCCAACACCCCGCCTTCCCAGGACTCCAGCGAGCCCGACAGCCCCACCACTGCTGCCGAGACCTTCGCCAAGTCCAACCAGGGCACGCTGAAGAAGGCAGGTGGGCCGATCCTGGTGCCCCCGGCTGTCCCCGCGGTGGCCGTCCCCGGCTCCGTTTCCAGCACCAGCCCGTCTTCCGGGTTCCAGCGCTCGGTGTCCCCGACCAACCGGCACAGCATCTCCAGCGAGCCGGGAGACCTGGCAAGGGAGGCGGTGGCCCACTCCCTCATGACCACCTTCGCCGCCTCCCCCTTCCGCCGCAGCCAGCAGGCCAGCATGCCCAGCGTCCACCACATGCCTTCCCGGCATGGATTTGGCAGCAAGACTTCTAGCATCTCCAGTTTCGGCAGCGGGGGGAGCGGCAGCGCCATCGGCAGTGCCGTCGGCAGCAGCAGTAGCCTGGTGGGGGGTATAGGGACTGGTATGGGGAGCGGGCCCAGTGTCGGCAGTGTTGGCAGCAGTGGTGGTGACGCTGGCATCATCACCCCCGCCTCCACTCCAAAGACCACGCCCGTGCAGACCCCCACGCCACCACCTGTCGCTCAGAAACCCAAGCCCCCCGTGAAGGTGAAACCGCCGGTGATGAAGAAACCCACAAAACCAGACTCATCCCCAGCGTCTGTCCCCACCCCCACCAGTTCTCCACAGACCCTGGACTCCACACCTAAATGATGGCGGATCACATGAACACCCTCAAAGACTCCCTTCATCAAAAAGATCTGCTTGCCACAAACAAATGTCAGCCAAAGTGTGCATTTCTGGGGTCTTGGGGTGTGTTTTTTTGTGGATTTTGCAGCTACGCAGCGTCGACTTCCATGAACAGACTGCCAAAATGCCAGAACCAGCTGCTGTATTATTTGAACTGCTCAATACGGTAGGTGTAGGAGAGATGTGGAATGCCTGTTTTCGGATGCAGGGGATGTTGAGGAACGAGCCTGTGACTGGGTCTTCCACTGCTTGTGTGCCGTAGTAGCGTTGGTTGGCTCCACAGGGAGCCAGATGAAAATGGTGCCTCAAGTAGGGAATCTGGCATGCTTGAGCGTGCAGGTACGGACTGCACCAACGGACAGAGAACAGCGCCTGCGTGCAGTGCATTTGTGCCCTGTTGAGACTAGACAAGGAATCGGACATACTTGTCACCACTATACCGCAGCCCAGATTTTCACTGCGTCTCAGATTTCAGTGGCACGAGAATGAACATTAAATGTAGAGATTTATGACTTCAGCATGCACCCTTCCATCTAGAAGGAATTAACGTCTCAAATTTGGATGGATGAAAACCGATTCATTTTCTTTGTGTTATTCTTAATCAGGTTCTGGCATCTTTCCTGTTGAGGGGGGAGAGGGCGAATTGTAGAGGGCATTACATTTCCTGATACAAATTTCCAGTTCCAACTTCTGTTCACTTGTGTCTGACTAGCATAGTGCATGAGTAGTTTCCTCAGGGAAACGGATCATCTGATGATCTGGACTTTTGGACTTTCTGCATTTTTTTCATTCTTTTTTTGTCAAATCAATTTTTTGGTGTTTTCCCTCTTAACTCTTGTAAGTTGTTTCAGCCTACTTGTGCAAGAGAATGTGTGGTGAGCATCAAATTAAACTGCATGTCAGCTATGGCCGATGCTCACTGTCCATTCGTAAACTTGGTCAGAATGAGAGTGGCTTTCAGAGAACTTCATTTGTGTTCTTCACACGGAATTCAGATTGTGTTAGTGGCTATCATTTGGAATGCTGGAAACCTTTTTGCACACAGATGCAGGGCAAACTTGGGTACACTTGCTTGCAGCATCCGCTCACATTGCCATCCTGTTTAACTCCACACTCACCGGCTGGCTGATCTCTTCATCCTGTTCTTTGCGGTTGACAAGACGTTAAAATCCAATGGCTAACTAACCATTCTTTCCATCACATTTGACACTAGAGGCACCATTTAAACAGGCGACAGTAAAACGTTACCACCACCCTCATTATTGTGCAGGTGATAGGACATTAAAATCCAAGAACTTTCTCATTCCTGTGGTGACAGAATGAACTTCGTATTTTAACAAAATCACTGTGGGACAGTCTTTTTGTCTGAACTTGGAGGTCGAGAAGATAAAAAGTTCTTCTTTTTTTTTTGGGGGGGGGGGGGGGGGGGGGAGGGGATAAATAATATATATAATTAGGCCATTTAGGTCTAATCAGGGTCAACAGAGTCGCACAGTATCTGTGAACAGAGCAGCATTTCAAATTACTGTAGAGTAATAGTGATAATAATGGTCATTTCTTTAGCACATTATGTCGCCCACAAAGGTGAGTACACTTCTCTGTACAAGGTTAACAAGAATGTATACCTAATAAAGCAAACAATATATAAACATATTGTATTCCTTGCACAAGCAGGTGCAAAGGTACGCAACAGGGATGAGAGAAGCCAGTGGCAGGAGGGCAAAAGAAAGCAGACAGAATTTTGAAATTTGAAGCACCCACTTGTCTCTCTTTCTACATATATATTATGTATATTTTACATATTGATGTTTTTTTGTGTGTGTTTTTTATAGTGATTTGTTTTTCTTTTCTCTTTTACAATTTACAAAATGCCAGAGAAAAAGTACCAGTGACAAAACTGACACCTTAAGCTGTACTTCAGCCTGGTTGGTTTATTTATGTAAGAACAAATAAGCAGTTGAGCACCATGTCTCTGCAGCAGTGTGATGCTGTACAGTAAAACTAGCTTGCAAACTATAGCTGCATGATCAGCCTCCACAGACTGCGAGTGTGACGAGGTCACTTACGTAGCAGTGTTGTTCATCTTAACAGACCAGTCCTTGACAGGTCTGTATGAAACTAAGGGACACATTCACACCCAGTTTTGCATGATTCCAGGATTTTGGACAAGTGTAGTGAGTTTGACACACATCTCAGCAAATCTGACAGGTGAAAAAAAGATTAGATAACAGCTTGACATACATCAAATCGGACAGGTGAAAAAAGATTAGATAACATCTTGACATACGTCTCATCAAATCTGACACTGTGACAGGTGAAAAAATATTAGATAACATCCCCCGAAGAAAGCTGATTTTTCTTTCACTTTAGGATAGCTTCATGACACATTTGGTTACTTACTGATATATATTCAACTCCTCTTTCATGTTAAATAATTGACTTGACCTATCTCTAATGGTGAAAGTATACATCTGATACGCAGTTTTCCTGTAAAGTATCCTGAATTGGGAATATGAACCGAGCAGTTTGCTCTTTTCTTAAACTGATCAAATTAACAGGTGTAAGCAATGTAGCAAAAAAGAAGCAGTAAATAAATGACAAAAAGCAGATATTTGCTTTGCTTCCTTAGGACCTCGTATTCTAGTGATGGCATTCTTAGGAAAGCACTTCTTTTCCTTCAGCTGTTCAAGCTTTCTTCTTCTTTTTTCTCCTCTTTTTTGAACAAGGCATATGATCTTTCGTGTGAAATATTGTGATTAACTGCAAATACTCGTGTATCCATCTGTGAAAAATGTCCATGTACAGTCACCAAACTCTGACTCTGACCTTAAATTGTGTACATTCAGGAGCAACCAGCGCATGCTGTTAATAATTACGAATTTGCCCATTCAGTGTAACATGAAATGTTAATCAGTAGTGCACTGCACAGTGCTCTGAACTGAACAGGCACTCCAATCAGCTGTTCAGGTGTTTTTGTTCTACGGTCATTTTCATTGCAGCACCAACTGTTAAAAATCTGTTGTAATGACGGTGGAACTGAAATTGTAGTGCACTATGCTAAAAGCAAGATGTACTCTGCAAGAAATTTCTCATGCAAACTTTACCAAATAAATGAAAGTGTATTCAGTTGTCTGAGAAACATGCTGGGGAATGGGAGTGGAAAAACACTGGCAGTGATGATTTTTGCCAAATCTGTGGGAGCTGTTGTAAATAGTATGAAACCAAACTGATCTGTTCAAATCAGTCTTCCATCACTTATATTAACAGCACCTGCTCAAAAAGTGAAAGGTCTGGGTGACCTTCACTTACCAGGAATATATCTGAACAGCAGTATAATTATTATCTTAGTGTGACTGCTTGATGTTTCCTGTGGTGTCGGTCAGTAAGAGTTCCAGATGCTGAGAGTCGCATCTGCCTGCCTTCACTGACCAAGGCGCCGTCCTCAGTTTTGCTCAAAACTCAAAACGATTTTGTCAAGGCTGCACATATACTGCTATGAAATTGTACTGTGAGCTTGCAAGGCAAAAACCAGACTGACACCTCTTCCCCCCCCCCCCCCCCCCCCCCCTCCATTAACAACCACAGGGAGAGTTCCAGCACATCATTTTAACTGGGCGCCACAGGTGGATGCACTTGTCTTCTTGCTGTTCAGTAATGTCATGAGCAACTGCGTGTTCCACTGCAAGTATGGTGTATAGTGTGCAGTGCCGCCATGTCTTTTGCTGGTGTTCGATAACTGACTCCACTTGGAGTAGAGAGTAGCTCAGCGCTGTACTTCAAAACGCAGCTACAGAGCGTTAAAGGTTCACTTCTCCACCCTACCCTCCCCTAACCCACCCCACCCTGCCCTTGACAGACCAGTCATGTACAGCGTGTACATGTTGTATTTACTTTGATGTGAACTATTTCCATTTGAGGCACCTCTGCACACACACACGCGCGCGCGCATTGAAGCCTGCAAAGTGCAACAGTGTGGAAACTTTTGAGAGATGGGATGGAGCGCGTAAGGGCTTTCCTGAGCACACACTTACCACCATGAACAGAACTGAACTGAACCCTGCAGGTATAGGTGGACTAAGTCTGTTTGACAGTTTTCCAAAACGGATATTCCATAGCGACGGCGTGGCAAAGTTACTGACTTCTTTGAATTCTTGAATGCCAGTGAGGTGAGCGCACAGTGTGAATGCAATCGAATGTGCAATATTCAAGCTGTAGGGAACTCACCTGAACACCTCCGAATTACAAGAACAGGCTGCTTTGCTGGTGATGATGTACATAGGAGTATTGTCCATGGTTCTGAGAAAAATGCCTCCAGCCTAGCTCTAGGGTTACAACTGTTGTAGCCCGACTTGGATCCTTTTCATCGTTTTGTCACTAAATTGTACAGCAGTTAAAAAAAAGAAAAGAAAAAAAAGAAAACAAAAAAAAACTTTTCATAGCTGTCACTGAACAAGGTACATCAAATGATCACTGTTTACATCACATATTGTACGTGTGCTGTCAAGGGACTGCATGTGATTGTGAAGTTAAAGTGGTAGTGTATGGTAGTTCTAGAATTCAAACAGTGTAAGCGGAGTTTCATTTCCTCCAGGGACCGATTGTCCATGCGTGAAAGTGTAACAATGTTTCAACGGAATGGCTGAAATTCTCTATGGTGCAATTTGATGAAATTTGTATGCTACAGAGAATGAGATGAGTGATGTTTTTGTAACAAGTCGTAATTTTAACAGAATAAAGATGCATTGTACAGTGATTATACTGTACGCAAGAACATGAGTGACGAGTTTTAATTTATGTATGTGCGTAACATGGAGATGGTCATGGTCATCTCCTTTTTTTTTTCTTTTTTTTTCTTTCTTTCTTTTAACAAACCTGGAGGCATTTATGTCCTTTGTATTTACTTGCATACCAGGGGTGAGTTACTGTTAGAAACTCAGGTATTTTTTGAGTGTCAGTTTTTTTGTGCAGAGATTAACTCCCTTGTTTGTTCAAATTGTGGTTGGTTTGCATAGCATGGGAGATCCAACAATATTGTGATATTATTCTAAAAGTAAAAGTCTTCTTCTGTATAATGTTCACCTTCAACATTTTGAAGACTGACACTATGTGCATATTGGGTTTTTCTGATTTTTCCATAATCCACCAACTGACACGGGCTAGAGGATTTTTAACGTGTGCATGTACGGGGATACACACAGGGGAACCTCAGTTTACAGTCTCATCTGAAGGACTTTTGTAGCCTGCACAGAATTTGACGCTGGACAAATCTCAGGACAGGCACAGAATCCAGCACGTAACGATTACCCACACCGGTGGTGAGCACGCTTGATTGTGCTTAGCCCGTCTTTGGTCAGCCAGTGCCAAGGATAAAAATTAAATACCACCAACACCACCACAAAAAATAATAATCTTTTGTTAACTCCTATAGTATGTAGTCATTTCAGCCTCCTTTCTTTGTAAAGGTCTAGTGTTGCTATGTTTCCTTTTTTGTGGCTGTCTTTTGTAACTCTTACAATCTTTTATCATCAGTACAGTGAAACACAGGAACACATGTCAGCCTGTGTGGTGGGGGGGGGGGGGGGATTATAAAGTGTGCATCCAGTAAACTAGAACTTAGCTGGGCATGAAGAAAGCACGCACTGACTGCTGCCTAGAGCAGAATGTGTTCTCATGTTAACAGCAAAAACAGAAACACACACACACAAAGGAGCCATAGATCAGTTCATATATAACCAGACACACCTAGGCAAGAACATAACACAACTTTCACACCCAACACAAGGTTGGCAAGGAACACTGTTGTCAACTGTACAGTTTAATGGCAAATAAAGCCTGCATGTGCCACTGTAATTACTCCTGTATTTCTGTATGGCATTGGCTAGAGAAAAGAGAAAATCTACCCACTAAAACAAGCACACATTTAAATCAAAACTACTTCAACCAGCTCGTCTTCACTCACTACATTTTGTACAGAGATTAGAATTCTAAAACAGACACACAAACTTGACCAGCTTGTTACCTCTCTTTTGTTCAGAGAAAAAGGAGAAAACAAAGATCACAGCACCAGCTCATCTACCTCGGCACACATCACTACAAACAGCATTCACCATTCATATATATGCAGTTCAGTCACAACCATCACCATACCAATCAATACCTGTGTGTGTGTGTTTGTTTTGCTCTGCTCTGCTGCTCACTGATTGGGTCTGCTTTGGTTGCGTTTATTTTCAGTCTGTCCCAGGGTTAAATTCAAACAGCCAAGACTCTTTCCCAACCGTTATCACATGGTTAAGTAGTAGTCATCATACAAATACGCACTGCCAGACCATTCTTTACAACCTTTTGTAGTGAATTCCACTTTGCCACCACCAATAAAATCAGCAAAGTAAAAAGCAGTAAAAGTTTGCAATTGAAGTCTTTTATTTTACATGTTATATCGCATGTACAAATGACAAAATAAAACCAGATATTGCATGTTTTGCGTGCATAATTATGTGGAATCAAGGGGGATAATAATGTATTACATAAAACCAATAACTCGAAACAGCACGCCTATCAAAATTTAGTTTAAAATTCTTTAAACAGTTATACTTTTTTCAGTTTCTTTATGATGCTTTCAGAACAATTAAAAATTTACAGCTTGATTTCAGTGCCAAAACAAAACCAAAAAACAACCCAAAACAAACAGAAAAGCTATTTGGTGTGAACATGGCATAATATGAAAGATTATCACAGTGGCTACAGAACAAGAAAGCCACACAGAAACTGTTCACATCCTGCACAAAATACACTTGGAATGCGTGCGTATTTTCATTTATTTTAGCACATAAAATGAAACCCCTCACTTTCAAACTGTGTGCTATGGGCACAACGGGAACACAACTGTTTTTAATGAACTGCTACTACATTCTGCAAAAACAAGGTAGTGTTTGGCTAACCTACAAGTTCACCCACTCCACCACCACCCCCGACCCCCAAAAAATGTCTTATTCATGCTTGAAAAAAACTACACGCACCTATAAAATACAAGATCTTGCCTGAAAAGACAGGAGAGCCGGTTTGGTCTAGTGGTAAGGTGTTAGGCTGGTAAGCAGAGGGACCTCGGTTCAAGTCCACTTCAGCTCTCCTCTCTTCAAAGGTTATGGTCTGTGGACAGCCTTTTGAGACTTTGTCCCTCACAACTCATCAAACATTAAAATGGCCGTCATCACTGCCCATCTTGATGCAGGAGTCATTCTGGTGGTGACAGCGTAGCGATAGGTATATAATCTCCCTCTTTCCCCACCTCCATACCCCCTCCCCTTCTAATAAGCCTCATGGTTTCTGCGGATGTTAAGCACCATGTTTGCTTACTGAAAAAACAGCAGCTTTTTATTTTCACTGGTGGGTAGGTGGGGGTGGAGGCAGCAGGGGAGGTTTTTCTTTTTCACGATTTCTAAAGCAGATCTGCCTCATCCATGACCTGTCATGCAAGGCTGCAGACAACCGACACGTGTAGAAACAGGGGCACCGACAACCATTGCCTAAATTCCCTACAGCACTGGTCACACAGAATACCTACCCCCCACCCCCCCTCACATCCTTCCTCTGCTGCACCTGGCTTCAAAATGTTCCCACCGGTCTTGGACTGAATAGATGCTGAAACTGAAAGGCAAGCGGCAAGACTACACAGACACTGGCTGATGAGATGAGTTAGCTGTGATCTTCAGGCTGATTTTCACCATGTTCTGCTTCCAACAAACAATCAACACAGAGCCTCTGCTAGACTGTTGAGAGTATTGGTACGCGGTACTGGCAACAAGGAAATATTCCGGTACCAGCCCTCATTCAACGGTACCAGCCCTCATTGAAAAGCTTAGTTTTATCAATGTTTTTCAGCATTATATGCAGGCGCCACTGACATTTGATCTAGATTTGGTTTCCGAGTAACAACGCGCATGTTCTTCAGTGCTGATGTGGGAAAAACAATCAATTGTGTACTGACAACTCACCCTTTACAGACTGTAATTAAACTCAGTTTTGTTGCCAGTGGCAGTGAAAGTTTTCACGTTCACTGTTTAGCTTGCTAAACATCACTGGAAGTGATCCTGTTTAGCGGGAGCCTCCATTTGCTTCAGAACCCAGGGTACAGAGTATGATCTCTAGCAAGTCACACAAAACGCTCAGTTTCAGCCGGTACTTGTTACTGGCAACTACATTTTTTTTACCGGTACTGGGGAAACATTTACCGGTAAAACCGGCATATGCCGATCTAGCAGAGGCTCTGCGACAACTGATGAAAACCATGAACTTGTGCATCAAGTCATGAAGGGGAGACCTCAGACCCAGAGCTTGCCAATGTTCAAACAATACAGCTGGCTGTCAAAGAAGCTGCAGGTAAGTCTTAAAGCCAGCTGTGACATGACACTCATCTGGTGTGCTCTACACTAGCCTCCCTACCCATAACCATCACTGTTTGCAATAGAATTCTAAATTTAAAAGAAAACAGCAGGACATGTTAAAATGTGTATGCACTAAATTGGGACATTCAAGGACAATTTGCAACAGATTTGTAGCATTTTGCATGTAGTGCTGACTGTATTTAGAACAGAGATGACGCATTAAGTGACAATACTGACAACACGTTCATAAGGTCTTGCATGTTACAATCGTTTTATTTACAACAAGGATGGGACAGTAACGAAATACTGACAACAGATTCATAGCGCCTTGCGTGTTACAATGGTTTTATTAACAACAGAGCTGGGACATAACGGAATATTGACAACAGATTCACAGTGTCTTGCAAGTTACACTGATTCATATTTACAACAGAACTTCATATAAAAAAAATGACATGTCCAGTCCTCATACAGATGTACAAAAGAAAAATCAATGAAGTGGTGGGTTTTCCTTATGGCACAATGTTAATTCTAATCAGTTTGGTTGATGAGGTCAGTGTTTGGGATTTTCACACAAACACACACACACACTCAAGCAAACAAAACCAATCAAGCTGTTTTTGGAAACAGCCATAGGCACAATCACTCTAGTAAGTAATCACAATATGATACGAAAAATGAAACTACCGTCACCAACAGATATTCTTATACCACATGTGTAAAATGTTTCAAAATGCCCACTGATCATGTGCACCTCCTCAATTCTGTTGGAAACAAACAAATCTCTACCAAAAGTTTTACCATGTTCGCGATTCGCAGAATACTGAGACAAGTAATAGTATGCACCGAAACCACAAACAAACTGATAAAGAATGTGATGATACAGAACTTAAAATCCACACTGATATACATGTATTCAACAACTAAAAACAGAAAAGCATTAGTAACTGGGTAACTTAATGTCCTATAAACCACACAGGGCCACCTCAGGAAAGTCGAAAGTATGAGGCAAACATAAAGCAATCACCAAGAAGAACAGCTCATGCTAACTTGACTCACATTCAAACTGGCATCCAAGCAGACCAGGAAAAGCTACAACCTACCTTGGATTGACAGAAATACCCAGAAATACTCAGGAGGAAGAAAACTGAAGGGATGCCAAAACTGGAACTACTACAGAAACTTCCAAATGGAATGCTGGCACCAACTCTGTCAAGCAGAGAGGGCATACACTGACAAAACCATTGAAGAATGCCTAGCATCCAACAACTCTAAACCATTCTAGACATATATATATGTAAAATCCAAATGCCAAGAAAAATTGGGGGTCTCACCAGTGAAAGAGGACAGCTCCCTGATGACAGACAGCAAAACAAAGGCAAGACTCCTTTATACTGATATAAATTACAACCAATAAAAGCTGGAACTTGACCAAATATGAACTGAAGAATGCAACCTAAGTTTTACCTTTCCAACATCTATGTGACCTTGGAATATGGTCAAGGTCACCAAACTAGTATGACAGGGTGATGTCTCTGCCATAGCAAGATTGAGTTATCAGTTTAAAAAAAAATTAAAAAAAGGAAAAAAAGCAAGTACAAAAGCTGGAATCTCTATAAAGTTTAGTTAGAATTTGGACTTTTAACATCTCGCCAACCACACTGGGTCACCTCAGGACAATCAGACTTTGTCATAAGCAAATACGTATTTCAAAACTCTTCTCATACACCTTTTTAAAATGAAATCCACAAAACGATCCCTACACAAATATAAAACACACATCAATCTCTGATGTTAGTCCCTTTAATATTGCCCTTCATAATAAAAATAATAATTTAAAAAAAGCATGTAAGATGAGGCCATACTGGTGCCGTCAACCACCTTTATTCATCAATACCGGATTAAAGAAAACTATAAAAAACAGGAATGGATAAGAACCATATTTAAGCCAGAAGGACCAACACCAGCTCTGCATGGCAGCAAGCAGCAAATCTAGACTCTTAACAAAAAAATGTTGGAGAAGAATTTTCTGATGAAAAAGTCAGGTGAACGGACCAGCCGAAAAATAACAAGACAGAAAGTAAAATTTGCACCTTTGTTCTATGCATAAATCAACTTCAAATTGTGTATAATTCAAATAAAACAACAACAGTATCACCGCTTCGCGGTCGAGGCAGAAGCTACACCATCTCATCAACACTTTAGTAAAAACACCAGTTGAGCAATTTCACTCAAAATCACATCAGCGCAAAGCACACACCTGAACATGTTTCTTTTTTTCTGATCAATATACCTTCTCTTAGTTCTGACTAAAAAGAAATGAAGAGAAGATTAAACCTGCCTGATTGTGACATAAATAGAATTAAAACAAAAAGCACAAATGCTTACTCCTATTTGAAACATAAAAATGCAACTTTTCATTTTGCAGTTTTAAAAGCTTTTCACTTCATATAGTTCTACATGCACATAAGCCCCCCCCCCCCAAACAGCATAATGTCTCACAAACATACGAACTGCAACTTAAGTCATGAATGTGATCATGTCTTAAGCTGTACACACTGAGCAACTACACAAGAACTTCACACTGCTGACTGCACAAGTTTTGCATACACTGCTACAACCTTGAAATTAGGCCATGGTCATATTAAACTCTGGTATAAAACATCCAATTTTCCACCAGAAAAATACGGTTACATTTGACTGAAGCAATGTTTTCAAACTTTTTCTTTTAATTTTAAAAAAGAGAAAAAGGTTGTTTTCTGCAGTCCAAAAAATGGAATTTAACCTTCTTTAACACAAGCCCACGGTTTACTGGAGGGCATTAGGGTTGTGACACAAACAATTGCACAAACCTTAAAGTCAACAGGATCTAACCTTACTCTCAAAATATTTTGACCTCTCTAACAGTTCTGCTGCTCTGTCCATCAAAGCACGTCAATGAAAACGAATTGGTAAAGCTCACAAACATTTTTTAACATGCAAACTGAAAAATCTTGCTTTGATTGTGGATGAGATGTGGATGAGAAATTAAAGGTTTCACCACAAACAGTGGGGTGGACTAACACTGGCGACACAGGTGACAAATACTCTGCAAAATAAAATCATCTCAGATAACTGCTAAAACCCCAAATGTTTACTGCACACACAAATATCAAACAATGGTATACAACAGAATGTACTTCAGTTTGAGCAATCACTCTCTCTCTGTGACAACTGTAAACAAGTGTATCCACTTTGACAGCCATTAGACCAGACATGTGTCTGACATGAGAAAACCACCCCCAGCTGGACCATGAATTAGCTGACCATGGCAACAAAGTACTTGTTCCGTCTTGGCTTTATAGTTTGACCCGCTTCTGTCAACAAACTGCGAACAACTTTCCTGCAGTGTGTCAGCACACAACCTAGGGGCACAGTGACCTGCATGCCAGTGACCACAAACTTTCTAGCTGCTGCCACCCTACTAAACATCACCTCAGTGATACCATCAGTAGTGATCCATCTGGACATGGGTTCAGCATTCAGGACAGTTAGAAGAAAGCAACACTGCGGTCACATCTGACAGATGTGCGTGCAGGCAGAGTGAGGGTCATTGCTGCTGAGGGTCCCCAGCTCAAGGATACAGAGACTGATGCCATCGTTTGCCATGCACTGAAATCCTCTGGCAGATGTGACCGGCAGAACTTGTAGCCTTGTTTTTGAAAAAAAATCATTGCTTAAAGCATGGTTATCTTTGGTAATAACATTTTACTCAAAACTGCATCTGCTATATATGTATATGCAAGTCCTTGAAAATGTTTGTGGCCCCTGAAGTTGACCCCTCAAGTGATGCTGTTAAATTTTATGTTGACAGGAAACAAAAACATTACTTATCTCCCTTAAATTTATGTTAAAATTGCACTAATGTGCATTATCACAGACACACTGTCAAACAGAAAGTAGGTCAAGCACCTCCTTCAAATATACAATGAAGTTACTGAAGTATTGTGTTCATGATCATGTCCATGTAATAATCACACAGTCAAAGCTTGACAGGACAAAAACTTTTAAGTATTTCATGTCCAACACTACTGTGGCCTGGAAGTTTGATGAAGGTCGTCAAAAATGATATGAAAAGAGTTCAGCAAAATGGAGGTTATCAAGAAGCATTACCAACAGACTCTGATGGATCTCACTTTCACCACCTAAAAGTAAGTAAAGGCCGTCAAGTTTCTGATACAGGTGCATCAACCAGGTCACAATTTAACACTAACAGAGACCTGCAACAGTGCACGAGTTTTCATGTAAATCTAAATCTTAAATTTCAATGTCAGTATACCAACTGGTCAATTCACACTCAAGAATGAAAAAAAAAGCTTTCATTTTCAAACCTGTCAATTTTACACTTCACACATCCCAATGACCTTGAAATCAGGTCAAGATCATTGAAACTGTAGTGGTATGAAACTACTATGAAAGTGCAAAGCTCAGGAGGACATCACATCTGAAGAATCCAGCTTTTAGGCTCAAAGGAAAGAAATAGGGAGAGAAAAAAATTGCAACAGCTAGCCACACAAGCCCCTGATCGAATGTTACATGGCACACACTGGCATGATTATTCATATACTTTAATGAAGGCCATGTGAACTGGGAAATGGCTAACTCACAATACAAAATAGCCGGCATGCATGGATGGACCAATTATAAGAGACCATCACATTTGGCTCTGACCCACATAAAAAGCAATAGATAAAATATATCCTTTTAATTACTGTACACAATTGCTGTCTCTTCTCTTTATGTGGCAAACCACCGGCTCATGGAGGATTCTAGACCAACAAATCTAATGCTCTTGTGCACTATCTAAACCATCAACTTATAACACATAATGTAGCTGACACCAAGTCAACACAGATATCAGATATTCTGAAGTCCCAAAGTCAACACAGATATCAGATATTCTGAAGCGTCCCCAACTATTCTGTACATTTTCTGCCATGTGATTTCCACATGCTGTACAAAACCAAGCATCAAAAATGTACATCAGGGTCTCTGTACATACTACAATGCTTTCTGTTACTGAAGCAGCACCTATAAAACTTGATGCTGAAGACATGTCTAGTCTTGTGCTTTTTTTTGGGGGGGGGGGGGGGGGGGGAACTGAAGAACATGTTCACTGCATGATCACCACTGTAGTTGAGTCAAACCACTCTATCTGACCACAGATAATGCAAAAGCTACAACACTGCGCTGCAAACAAGGTGCTTGTTGCACATTCAACTGGCTCCCACAGTAGGTAAACATACACTTCAAACCGTTCTTTAAGCATGTGGTGGTCTGGCTAGCCATGACAGCCTCACTGCAGTACACTTTGTGATCACAACAAATATTCAGTTACATATGAACAGTTGACTAATTCACATGGAGTCAATCAGCACAATCATCCAAAGGAGCACGTGTTCCAAATCTACACAAAAAAAGTTTTTACTGATAATGTTTCGTTTATTGGTATTTTTTGTTTGTACACATGATCATAAAAATCACAGTGGGCTTTCTGTTAATTTTTTTATGAACTTGTGATGAGCACATGTAACTGTAAGTAGATGATATCCATTGCTAGTGCTAATTTGGCTCTTTTTCTCTTTCTAGGAAGCAGTAATTCAGGATTCAATTAGCACTAGAGAAGGTGGGGGGGAAGGTGGATGAACAGGGAAAAATATTTCCAAACATTGGTTTCACATAAGAGTGCATAAAATAGCATCAGTTTCATCATAAGCCACCACAGAAAGCCAGTAATAACAACACAACAGCGGAATAAATCTTTCTGTCCAAGAAAACATCCACTTTTTTTTTTTTTTCTCACTGTGAATTTGTCCAGCCTAATTTACAAGCCAAAAGGGTGGGCTCATTAATCAGCAAAGCCAAAGCGTGCTTTCTTGCTGGGACTGGAGGATTCCTTGGCACGGGTGTGGTAGCCGAGACTCTGGCCTGTGATCCTGGTGAAGGCTCGATCCAGCCTCTTCTGCCTCATGCTGCTTTTGGCTGGAGACGTGGGTGACGACTTGACCTTGGAAGCAGAACTTGTGGCCTTGGCAGACTCCAACACAGACAACATCTGCATGGGTGATAAACGCTTCCACGTGGGTGACAGCGTCACCCGCTGACTGTGGAGCCCAGGACTGTGGGCTCCAGCCGTGGAATCCACCATCACTTTGTGCCGAGGACTGCCGCCAGAGGAGCCGACAGACTGTGTGGCAGACGATCCTGAACTGAAGCTTTTGGCAGGGGACCCAAGAGCATGGTGACTCATTCTGAAAGTGTTGCCAGACCTCAGAACCCCCTTCACACCTCCGTCACGCGTGGGGGACTTGTGGGACCGGTTCCAGTGGCGGCGAGCCTGTTCCAAAACACTGGAAGAAAAGAGCTGCGTTTGAGCCTTGCTGATGAGGAATGGGTTGGCAGCTGCCACATTGCTGGGACTAGTATCCCGACAACTGCTCTGTGCAGCTGTTGCTTCTGTCGCACCTCTTTTTACAGCTCTGGGCTGCACAGGTTCCACACCATTTTCTGCCGTCTTCCCTTCACCCATGTTCGCAAGCAGGTTGCCACGGGAGCTTCTTCTGATGTTTGGACCGTTGCTAGCGGAGTTTGGGTGCACACCATTCACATTACTGCTGTGGCCTGGCTGCAGTTTGCCAACAGGATTGCCGCTGCGCAAAGTCCGGCTCACACCGTCACTTGCTTTCCTTCTCGTTACACGTCTCTGGTTCCTGTCAGAACTGTTTGAATTACTGCGTGAATTCTGCCCACTGTTATTCTTTCTTCCCCCTGCTTTCTGAATCCTGTCAGAACTGTTTGAGCTGCTGTGACAACCCTGTCCATTTCTCGATTGCCTGGAACTGCAGTGAACATCCTGATCCAAACAGTCTTGAGCAGAGCCTGTACATTTCTCCAAGGTGTGTGTGGAGGATCGGGTCAAGCGAGACGCCACCCTGGACATCACCGGGTCAGTTTCAGTCTTTGGAGCCGTGTTTGTTGAGAAACGGCTTGGGCCTGCTGGTGATTCTTTTCTGGTTTTATTCCTGGCTGCAGCAGCTTCACTGGTTGTACTCTCTCTGGAGCTGGACCGAGTGCTGGGTCTCTGAACAGCCAGCAAAGGCTGAAGCAGATCCTTGGACACTTGTGATGCAGCGCCCCTCAGGTCCTGTACCACCATGTCTGAGCCATTTCTAAAGCATTCTGACACTCTACCAGTTGACTGTGTGGATGGAGATTTTGAGCGGGGACAGTGAGCTAGAGGCGACACTGGGAGGGAAACGGATGATCTGATCAGAGACGTAACTGAGGGTTTGGGGGAGTGCACACTGGTGCTACTCCTGGTCATGAGCCTCTTAGTGGATGCTGGGGACTGGGGGCAGGATTCAGTGCCCTGGGAAACGGGCGAAAGGCAAGGGGGGGAGAGAGAGAGGGCGGACTGGGACGAGGCGGATATTTTTGAGGCGTGGCTTGGCGAGGCAAGTGTAGGAGGGATGGGGGACCCAAGGGAAGGAGTGGACACCTTGGAAGCAACAGCAGGGGAATGTGAACAGCGGCTGGTCACGCTGGAAGCAGCCTTCTCGGGTGAGCATTGACACTTGTTGCGTACAGCACACAATGAGCAGCAAACAGCACTTCTGGTGTTGTCTTCATCCGAAGACACAGTCATGATGGAAAAACTGTCGTCTAAGGGACTGCTTCGGTCACTTCTGGTCAAAGGTGGCAGATGCGCTGCTGAAGGGGACGGGATATCTATCTTTAACGGTTTCTTTACATCCACTGACACACTATTGCCTGCCTTCTTTTTACACGGAACCTTGAAACTGGGAGAAGTGCCCGAAAGAATGGAAAACAGAGTTGGATAGCTTTTCTCTTTCTCTGAAGATGGTCTCCGTTGAACAGCGGTTCCAGAACGTCGAGTTTTATCTGTGACGACTGAGCTGGAGAGGTCAGTCAGCAAACTGCGATACACAGTCAGTTTCTGTAGTTGCAGCTCAGCATTGGCAGTTTCAGACACACAGTGACTGGCCAACAGCTTGCTGGCCACCTCTGGGTCCCCATCTTTACGCTTTAACCCCAGCACACGGTCAATGTCGTTCAACAAAAAGGTGGGGCCATCTGGGAACACAGAGGGCTGAGGAGAGACTGCTTTGGGTTGTGTCCAGTATCGAATCTCTTCTGCTGTTAGTGGCTTAAGGGGCACCGTTATCTTGTTGAGGGAAGGCTTCCACTTGGACAGCGTCTTCGCGGAGAGGCGTTTGACCACCACCGAGCATCTCTTCAAACAACTAAGGAGTTTCCTACACTGCCAATTCAGCCCCGTCCTCATCTTCTCCATGAACTCAAACTTCTGTCCTTGCGTGAACTTGTACAGGTGACAGTGAGTTTGCTGGCGCAGACGCTTGCGTGTCAGCTTCCAGGTGATGGGATAGTTTAATTGGCGGATACGTAGGCGGTCCTGGTACTTGTCTTTGATGGGGGTTCGACAAAACTGCTCTGCGTCTGAGATGCAAGGGACATGGATCTCCGCTGTCATATGCTTCAGCACACGCTGGCCCAGAGCAGAGGAGACATCAATGGAGAAAAGGGACTTTTTGTGCAGTTTGGGTTCATCGGGATCATCCGTGCTAGACTCTGTGCTTTCTCCATCGCTCTCTGTATCAGCCTCCCCTTCCTTCTCCTCCCCGGGCAACTTCTCTGGTTTTTTGTCCAGGGACTGGCGCAGATAGGACAGGCGTCGGCGACCGGTGGACCCCTGACTCCCACCAGCCCCGTTGGCACTGGCATCGCGACTCAGCTGCGAGATTAGAAGTTTTGGGGTGCGAGGGGTGGGTGGGGAAATGGGCGTCTGCGGCTCTTCCAGGTCTATGGTTTCACACTCAGTGTTCCGGCGCCGTGCTTGTCGGATCTTCCTGGCTCTGTGGACGGGCACCAGGTCCAAAGCTGTGACAAACTCATGGTAGGAAACGCCCGAGCAGCCAGCAGGATGGGTGGAGTTGGAGGCTCCCCCGGTGGATGACGCATCATCTGAGGCGATGGTGGGAGGGGTGGGGCTGGGGGCTTCTGAGGCTGGAGGCGTGGATGGTATGGACAACGGCAAGGTGCCCCCACTGCATTGTACCTGAAACACACACACAATGCAAGTGTAAATGCAATTCTGCACCTAAGCTCACAGTAATGACAATAAAGGATGAGGGTGTATTTGGCAAGGCCAGTCCTCCACCAGAAACCTTTCCTTGGTCAATATTCAATCCAGTTCGACCTGGTCATAATATCCCTATCAGCAACTAACCTGGTGCTTTTGCAGGGTATCTTTGGTGGAGAACTCTTGGTTACATTGATAGCACAGGTAGATTTCCAGGTACGGCACTCCACCTGTAACAGGGATATGAAAAACTAATGATCTGAAACTTCAATAAGAATTTACTGATGAAAATATGTCTAACAAAGCCTTGACCTGAACTCTAGACCTGAAGCACAGCTTGTTACATTTCCTTTTCTTCTAGAGTAAGATTCATACTGCACAGGATTTACAAAATACACCATAGCAGAACCCTTGCAGTTCAGTGAAAAAAAACCCCTCAAAACTGCACTTCACTCTCAGAAAAACTGGTCAGAAAAACTTCACTCTCTGTTGGTCAGAAAACTGCCAGCACCTTGTGCTTCGCTGACAGTTTGTACTGATTGCACAGAAGCACTAATTACAAACGCAAACACGCTGGTTACTGTATGTGTTCATATAACAGAGTCTTTAACTGATATCAGGCATCACAAAGGTCAGGCTAATCTGAGTCACTGTTTTCTGCCCGCATCACTCTAGCAGCATAAAGAAAACATTTTTACCTTCTAAACCCACAAAGCTTTCTAATTCATAAATTTGTTGGAAAGGCTTGGAGATGCATCTCTTATGTTTTCTTGTTCTTTTCTCTCTCTCTCTCTTTTTTTTTTTTTTTTTGCCCTTGGAAAACTAAATAATAGGTTTCATTTTTCAATAGTGTTCCTGAGACTGACAAAGCCCAGCAGATGTTTTAGTAGTTTACAATTCACGCAATTCACATCCAGCTATCCAAGACGTCAAGCCAACATGATCTACACTGACCAAAATCTGACAATGTGATCAGAGCACCACGCTTCATCAGCTCTGACATGATGCTTTACCAGGAAGCAAAACAAACAACTTGTCATTATGAACATTTACCACAGTATATACAACAATGAGTAAATTTAATAATGCTCACCTTTCTGCTTTGGGCTTGAAATTCCATTGGTCTGAAAAAGAAAACATCAAAACACCAAATTACTACAGACACAATCATTCTACACAATCGTAAATCTAAAAGACGAAGCGGTTTATCACAGATGGAAAAGGAAAGCAATCGCAGAGTAGCTGCTGTGTGTGTACACGAGTGTAAGGTGCCATCTCACAATCATTCTACACAATCATAAATCTAAAAGATGGAGCAGTTTATCATGGATGGGAAAGGAAAGCAATCGCAGAGTAGCTGCTGTGTGTGTACACGCGTGTGTCAAAGTTTATGCCATGACAGTGTAACAGGAAGTGGCAAGAACATATATGCAGCAAAATAAACAACTGCAACCAAATTATTCAGAAATCAGGCATAACATAAAAGCAAAATAAACAAACAATTGCAACCAAATTATTCCAAAGTCAGGCAATGAAATAAAACAGATAAAGAAGCGTCCATACCTTTCCAGGCTGTGCACAGGATCGGCTGAGCGGATTGCTGTTCAGCCAGTCCAGAACACGGGGTTGACTTGGTACTTTTGGCTGAGCAGGTGCTGGCTTCAGAGAATGCTGGGTAAGGTAGTTGTAGCATTTTTGCACCAAAGTACGAAGTGATGTGGAATTGGTATTCTGAAAGAAGCACAACACTGAAACGTTTTTCATAGGAGTGGAACAACCAGTGGGAATACAGAGTAAGGTTGTAAAGCAAATAAAATCACATGACACAGACACACAATTTGCAAATTTTCAGGGTAATCCCCTTTGTCATATGTCAAGCAACAAAACAATACTTAAAAAACAGTTAAACAGTTAAGAACGATGACAAATGAGATGACTTATCATCTGTTTGGTCGAGTTGTTGTTCAGCGTTTGGATCTTGTTTCAGAATGCTAGCACATTCATGTTTCAGAGTTACTGTGTGTGTTTTTTTCTTCAAATAAAATGACACTGCATTGTGAATGGTGCTAAAACATTTCTTTATAACTGGCATATAACATCAACTTTCTAGCCACAAAATGCAGTACCATGAACTTCAAAAAATATACCCGTTCTCATTTTCGTGGGCAAAACACCTAAATCCTTGTTGCTGATAATTTCGAGCCAAAGACCCGGTCTCGCTGGTACACTTCTCTTTTGTTGTATCTTATCTTTGTGACACAGTGTTAATTAAGCTTTTGCTGCAGCCAGAGAGACTAACACAATCAAAGCTGGAAGACTGCATGAACACCAATCATTTCACACACACCTTTTTAATGCAAGTAAAAAAAACATTTTTTAACTGGACTTCTCATTCAATGAAATGTTGATTAAAACAGTCTGATCTGTAGGTTGTGAGGTACCTCAACAGCTTCCTCAAGCAAACATCAGCAAGAGCACTGAGTGGATGCATATTTTCTTGAAATTGTATGTGCTAGGACTTGCACTGAAAAATGAAGTTACCTGCACTATGTTTCTTAATGACTTTACCTTATGTCCCACAGTAGGTACGTAATCATATTACACTTTACAGCACTAGATTACCTTGATAACCCTGGTAAGATTGTGTAACGACCAAGGTACAGTTGAGTGTGGCCACCATTCCGGCCTCTTAGACATCAAACCCTGTTGAAGAATGGCCACCAGCTGTGGCAGCACTTCCTGGAGTTCCCGCTGAAACATCATTTCCAAAGTGTCCAAATGGCGAAATGATCAGACTGATAAACTACACCAAAAACTCTACTAGTACCAAAGGACTACATAACAGCAAGATTAGCTACACCGTATTGTTTGATATCCAGATGGACACATAAACAAGATGATTCCAACTATATATATTATAATTTATATATCCCCCCCCCCCCCCCCCCCCCCATCTAAAATGCTTCATGAAACTAAAAGAATACCATTTCACAGAAAAGTCCTTCAACACAGCAACCTAAACTTTATGATTCACAGTGTCTGATTCTATCTGCTATTAATATACAAGCACACACAGAGGGTTTGGTAGTTCACAAAATATGTGTCTGACAAACATTTTTTGAGCAGTCAAACCCTGTCTGAGTGTGACCTGACCTTGCTGATACAGTGACAGCATCTCAAATAAATTCACAAGTCAGTTTGTATGGTAATGAAATTTCAGAATATCAGTTTTGTGGTGAACAGGTTCCATACTTCTAAAGAGACAGGACAGTAAATATTAGCATTCACTGCCAATACCTGGACCTTCACAACAGCAACCCAACCTCTTATCATAATATTCCATCTACCATTGTGTAACAACAATGTACAAAATATAAAGTTTGGGAACAAAGAGTTTGCTATAGTACAAGTGAACCCTCACTTCAAACCAGCAATCCACACTTTTTACAGTACACCCTGGTTCATGAAGGTGTTCCACCATATCAACTATATCAAGTTCAGTCACAAAAGTGTGTACAGTGCTGGAGACATGGCATAGTCATTCGGCCCTTCTCTAGGACCTAGACTCAGAAAACAGCAATCCAATCTTTTTGCAGTCTGTCGCAAAACAACACAGATATGTATGCACACTCCCCCCCCCCCTCCCCCCCCCCCCCCACAGGTCCATTCTATTTCCAGTGAGTGTCCCCCTGCAGTCTGCGCACTTTGTCTGGCCCTTCAGTCTAGCTCCAGCACATCTACTGGTCTTGATTTGGTCTTGATTAAACTCTGTCAACTGAACCCTCTTTGCATGGCATAGAACATTTCAAGCAAATGGCAACAACATCAAATATATAAACTGTTGCTGATAATGGTAGGGAAGTCATACATGCTGATTCTCACTCTGCATATAGGTAGCGGCAGCCTCTCATCGCCTATGCGGGAACATCGGAACTTTGCTCAATTTTACTGTATTTCAGTCACTAATTTCTCCACAGTCTCTGAATGTATCCTCTTGGAAATTATATGAATAAAAAGAACATTTTCTTCACATTCTTATGGTTGTTTTTATGTCTGCATGCAATGTACCTCGAAAAATCGCCAGTTGATTTACTACGGGAGGTATTTGCCGCTTGTCCGGTGATCAAGCGGTCCGAGACATGAACAAAAACAGTCGATGTGTTTATCCGCTCGGTGACAAAGCGATATGCATTGTACACAGCAATATGTGGTATCACTGGATCGGAAATTGAATGCCGATTCCAGTGGTGTAAACGCCGTGGTCGTTTACAAACATCTCTGGTCGCTAGAACGCATTTTAGTCGGAAACTCGCAAAAAAAAATCAATTTTAAACCGCAAAACACCCTCAAATGTCTAAAATATCCGTACCCTTTCAAATGAGGTATGACTGATGACCGGTGGGTCTTTCACAAGCCAATAAAAGACCGCAATAAAGGCGCTTTTTCGAATTGAGTTCATCCAAGTTGGCATCGATCGCGTGGAGCTTTTGTGACTCGATTGCCGAGTTTTGGCACATGATTCGTGAGTATTCTCTTCACCTGGCTCCAGTTTACTGAATTTGGTGATAGTTTATCTCATAATTTAGCATTTTTATATGATATTTTGATTCAGTCTTGCAGGATTGCCTAAAATCTTATGATTTTCTCGACCGACTCATAGTTCTGTCTTTGTTTACAAATACGACTAACCGGAAGTTGTCGATCACTCACTTGTTCTCCTAAATATTGCCAAAATACGCCAAAGTTTCACAAAAATAGTCATTGAAATACATTCTCTGATGTCTTCTGGAACAGTATTAATTTTGGGGGACGAACCTTTGACGTAAATTCATGGCGATGGCTGTTTTCATGATCGAAATTTTTCATCAGGGGAGGTAACTAAGATGCTGAGAAAACACAGTCGATTTCATAATAACTTCTGCACTTGAACTCTGTTGAAAGTCTTTTTCGTTTTTCAACGATCGTAATTAAATTCTCAAACTTTAATAGGATGTTGACCAGCATTTCTAGTTCAAAATTAAAAGTGGATTTCTGCTTTGCTAACGGTAGCCTGTCTGATATTGTGATAAGTGATGATAAAATCATAACAGATAAGAGTTAAGGCCTGAGTGATAATGATTATTACTAATTATGCTGTAGGCTGTAGATCATTCTCTCAATCAAGATCAACAGAAACAACAAAACTGTGTTGTTTTCCTGCAGATGATGACCAGTTTTCCAAACTGAAGGCTGTTTTCCTGGCAACTGGGAGAGGATGCCGGCAAGACCTTCCTCTGGTTGAAGTGGACAACCGACTGTTAGTGCAGCTGCTTCTCCTGAAAGATGAGGGATCCAAGACTTTGGATGAGACTGCATTCTTCCAGCAACTTCTCAAGCCAGATCTGGTCAAGACAGTGCTGCTTTTATGGTCAACAGACTGAAGGAGCTGTTTGGAGGCGAGCCACTTCCAGAACTTCCACCTCTTCATGGCCATGGCGGCTGCCAGCAGAGACGTCAACAAGTGGAAGAAGAATCTGACCCTGGAGATGTCGACTGAACCAGAGGATGAATCTGAACCTGATGAACCTGAGTTTGAAACCAGCTTCAGATTTCAACAGGAGGGTGACATTGTGGCAGTCCACAATGTAGAAGATTTCTTTATCAGCAAAGTCACCAGGGTCATCAGTGAGGAAGAGGCAATAGTCAGTTTCTTGGAGAAGGTGGCAGTAAAGATGGAGTTGTTGTGTACAGGTGGCCATGCTCTGAAGATTACACTCAAATCTCCTCCGCAGTTATGTTTGCCAAGAATCTGCAACTTGCACCTTCATCATTGTCTCCAGGGACGTTCGTTCTTTGTTGAATCTCGCAGGAATTTATTTGGCAGATATCAAGCACTCAGATGCTATTTACAGGAAAATCACCTGTAGACTGTGTCAATTGACTCTAAATCACAGCCTTGTAGGCCTGTATGTTCATGGATGATAAAGGTGATACTGCTGTACCATGTTTTCTTTAGCATACACATCCTTTTTCTGCTGTGAAAAGTGAAGATTTTGCAGACTTTAAGACTCTTAACACTCAAAATAAGTGCAAATGCTGCTGCAAGTGTACTTCACACTTAGTTTAATGTACATGCAAAGTTTCATGGCTGTATCTGTAGTGGATTTCAAGTTATGAGTTAAAGTATGAAAACCATCAGATTTTTCCTTTTTTCCCGCTGTGAAAAGTGAAGTTTTTGCAGGCTTTAAGATCTATCACTCTCAAAATAATTGCAAACGTTGCTGCAAGTGTACTTCACACTTAGTTTAATGTACATGCCAAGTTTCATTGCTGTATCTGTAGTGGTTATTACCAGTTAAAGTGTGGCAACCCACATATTTTTTTTTCCGCTGTGCAAATTGATGATTTTGCCAACTTTAAGACCCTGTAACTTTAAAAGTAAGAGTCAGAGCTGCTTAGAAAAAAATAGGTGCAAAGACTGTGATAAACCCTGCTTGGAAATCCATTGGGAAAGCTGTCATTGCCATATGTTACCCACTGTGTGGTGTCAAAAGTGCTCTTTCATGCAAATTGGCAAGCTCGGAATTGCTTTTTGGAGCAACTTCAGCCTTCTGCCTCTGTTTCATCTTTCTTTGCTGACATATGATTTAGCTGTGACAAAGTGCAACCAAGGTATACTTTTGAAAAGTGTAAGTATTTGGATTCTCCCATGTTCATGAGAACCACTATGGGGGTAAATTTGAGAAAATGTAATAAACTGTTTATTGTCGCGCAAAACTGTTTTCGAATGGCTATATCTTTGGAACTAATTAACCCTTTGCTGAGCGCAGCGCCCGAAAGCGTCCGTATCATGCCATGGGCAAAACGCCCGAAAGCGTCCGTGAGCACTTGGTTCGGTTCGCGAACTCCCTATAAGGAAATTTCCGTACACATCTCGTAAATTCTCACGGGAAACGAAGCCCGAATGCGCACGCACGCTATACTGCGCGCCATGTTTAACTGAGAAAGAAGAAGCTATTTTTTACGAATTTTTTGGGCAGCAATCTTTTAGCAGTTTCACCATGGATATTTTGGACTCGACGGACGATGATGAGCCATTCTTTGGCTTTGATGCTGAGGACATTGTACTTCGGGAAGTGCGGGCAGAGTCCGACATCGATGTCGGTAGTGTCAGTAGTGTGCATACGTCGGACCTTTCTGACTGGGACAGCCGTGAAAACGACTTCGAGTCCGATGTGGACGACCAAGTTGGTCATCCAAGAGACAGGCATGGGTGGTCAGATATGACGCGCAACCTTGGAATTGAACCCTTCGTGCACGACACAGGTCCAAACGTTGCTAACTTGGCAGAGAATGGCACTCCGAAGGACTTTTTTTTCGAACTTTTCAAACCCACGATGATCGAAACCATAGTTGAGCAAACTAACAAGTATGCCAGGGAAATGATTGCAGCAAAGCCAAATGGTGATCGATTGTGGGCAGACACAAATCCAGCAGAGATCAGGGCGTACCTTGGAGTTCTGATTTTGATGGGAATACACAGTCTGCCAAGAGACGAAATGTACTGGAGTTCTGATGACCGGTTAGGTGTGCCAGGGATCAACAAAGTGATGCCTTTGAAAAAATTCAAGAAACTGTCGGAGTATGTGCACCTGTGTGACAATGACAACCTGCCTGATCCAGCAGATGTCAACAGGGATCGTCTCTTCAAAGTTCGTAAACTGATTGACATGGCGAACGAAACTTTTCTAGCCAAATACAAGCCTGCTAAGGAAATCAGTATTGATGAGGCAATGGTTCCATTCAAAGGGAGGAGCAGTCTTCGTCAGTACATGCCCATCAAACCTATCAAATGGGGAATGAAGGTGTGGTGTGCAGCAGAGGCAGACACAGGCTATCTTCTCCAGTTTGACGTTTACTGTGGCAAGAGACAAGATGGCACACAGAGAGGACTGGGACATGATGTCGTCATGAAGCTGGCAAGACCCTTTCTGGGCAGATACCACCACCTGTACTTCGACAATTTTTTTTCATCTGTTGCCCTCATGACTGGACTTCTACAAGAGAAGACATACGCATGTGCAACAGTGCGTACAAACCGCATTGGCCTTCCTGAGGCAATGAAGCATCACAGAAAACTGGCAAAGGGACAGCATTTGGTGTTTCAGAAGGATGGGATGCTGGCCAGTATTTGGCATGACAAAAGAGATGTCAACCTGCTGTCTACAAACTGTTCCCATGGTGATGATGGCGTACCACGGTGGGATCGTCTTCAGCGAGACCGACTGATTGTGCCGTGTCCGACAGTGGTGAGGCTCTACAATGAACATATGGGTGGTGTCGACACAGCTGACCAGATGCGAGGGTACTACTCTACAGTCAAGAAGTCTCACAAGTACTGGCGGTACCTGATGAGTTTCGTGTTTGATGCATGCATCAACAATGCATTCATCTTGTTTGACAAGACGGTGCTGGTGAAACCAAAGACGCGCTATGCACTCCTGGACTTCCGCCTTGATCTGGCAGATGAGCTGATTGGTGGATTTTCTTCAAGGAAGAAGAAGGCTGCAAAGAGGAAACACCAGACTGTGGACAGAGACAATGTTTCTGCCCACAAACTTATCAAGTTTGATGGCAGGAAAAGAGCATGCGTGCTGTGCCGACAGAACCAGACCCGTACTTCTGCAGGTCGTGCAGTTGAGTCTAGCTATGGATGTGATGTGTGCCAGGTCAATTTCTGCAAAGACACTTGCTTTCCCCAGCATCTTGGGGCAGCAATGTGAAAGCTGGGTGGCTGTGCATCTTGTAATTATGTAAATAAACTGGAACTTTCAAGTGTAAAAAAACAAACTCTTAGTTTTGTGTGTGTGAGACTGACATTCACCTGGATATATGTGAAAACCAGAATAAAAGAACATGCTGAGGTCAGACAAGTCTCTTTCAAATTCATTTCTACACATTTTACAGTTTATTGCATTCAGATCCATGCATGCATTCCACTGATATTCCATGTTCAGTACACATGCCCATTTTTGGTCTTCCATCTTGAAATTCTCTGCCCTGCAGGAAGTAAACAAACGGCCATCTTGTGCCCAGTAAAGGGTTAAGATAAAGTTACTTTTTTTTTCATTTTCTTGTATCAATATGGCCTGTCTGAAAATGCATAAATTACTGTTGTAAAAATTTTAAATCTTGGCTGCCAATACCTACTGCATATATGTGAGTGGGTGGGGGTCGGGAGGGGGGAATTGGTTCTACTTCTAGTAGCACTATCAGTATCACTGTAGGAACTGTCACTGTCAGCCTGTCGTAACTGCAAATGTTTCCTCTTGTTGCTGCTTTAAAAATAATAAAGCTTGCTACCACTTATGCAAGTTTTAATTTTACTGAACTCTCATGGTCTGTTTCACAAAACAAGAGTTACAAAAGCAAAATTGAAAAAAAAAGTGAAACTCTTCCCACAAAAATAAAATCAATAAACCTTTAAAAACTAAAACAGTACTGTCAAAATGAAAACCAGCATTGCAGGTTTGGGTTTGTTATGCCAGACTGCTACTTTCTGCTACTGAAAAACAGAGCAGTTCAAGCACAGCAAGGCACAGGCATTGCTGTGACTGAGTCCTGTCTAGATTTACTTGTGTCAAAGGAATGGCTAATCAAAAAACTAGACCTTTGATTCTTGCATACACATTACATACAGATCATGGTCTAAAAAAATTATATATGGCATTTAAAATTGTGTAAAACTTGCATAAAACATGCATTAAGTTCATGAAATCCCTGTCACAATGTTAGGGTTAGTCACCATCATGCCTACTTTGTTGCAACTTGGCCTGAATATTAGTAATGCTAGATCAACAGACCTAGTCTGGTTGCAAAGAGGTCAGTGGAACAGAAACTATGAGACTGACTTAACATGCAAATTCAATGAAGTTTTGATTGATGTGACTTTTTTTTTTTTCTTTTTCTTTTTTCGCCACAGCCATTCAGCCTTTTCACAAGACCCTTAACTGTGTAAGGCCTGTTCAAAACATAAATAAAAGGAATAGTCCTTTACCAGGTAACTTTGAGTCCTCACTACAACGCTGAGTATGAGCCGAAGCTCACCAAAACACCGAATTTGGTTACAAAAGCTTAAGTGAACCAATCCCCCCCCCCCCCCCCCTTGTCTGTAACACCTTTCTGCCACCACTGTGATCTGGAAACTGGACCAATGTCACTAACACTGGTAAGTGGTATGAATGGGTAATTTACAGCTGATCACTGTGACCTTGACCTTAAACACATCAATCAATCTCCAAACAAGACATTTCGGCTGATGCTAATGTACCATCAAACTAAGTTTGGCTGCAAAAGGTCCAGCAGGTCTGAAGATACAGTAACAGTAAAACCAAGCCCTTGTTGTGACCTTGACCTTCAAGATAGCAAATCAATTTTTCACAAGACAATGACTCATGATACTGATAATGCATCACCACAGTACATTCGGCTACCAAAAGGTTAAATAAATACTTCAGAAGGCAGAAGATGCTGTCCAAACAAACATTCAATGAATTTTTTTAACCTTTTGCTTGTGCCTTGACCTTGAGCACTGTGCCAGCAAAACAATGTTTTCACAAGACACTCTGGCTTGTAACATAAATCACCAAAGTTTGGTAGCAAAAGGATCAGTAGTTCAGAAGATGTAAAACTAAGTCATATTTTGATTATGAGCCCTGTGACCTTCACCTTGAAGACTGCAAACCAACTTGCTTTATATGATACTCTGGCTTATGATGGGCTACCATCAAACTAAGTCTGGTTGCAAAAGAATCATTAGTTCAGAAGATAGTCTAGTATTGTCACATTTTGATTGCATCAGCCCTCCAATATAGTACAGTCATATTCTGATTGCATAAGCCCTCCCTGTGACCATGGTCTGGAAGACAGCAACCAATTGTTGGGGGGGACGACAGTCTGACTTTTGACAATTATCACCATACCAACTTTGGCTACAAAAAGTTCAGTGGTCCAGAAAATATCCAGACACACATTAATTGAAATTCTGAACATCATCTGTGACCTTGACCTTGAACAGAGCAATCCAATATTTTCACTTGACACCTTGACATCATCATACCTTTCTGACCATGAATAAATGTGTGTAGGCATATGTGTGGGTGATGCTTTTCAAGTTTATTCTTGTTTTTGTACAGCACTAGGGCAGATGTACTTGCAAATAAACACACATCAAGTGATACATATTATTACTTGATTTATAGTCACTACAATAATACTACAGAATCTTAACCTTTAACTGAAAAGCTTTCAAGGGCCATCACTGTCGCAGGATCTTATTAAATTTTTACATCAACTGAGATAATCCAAGCCTTAAGTTAAGGATGTTTCTGTCACAAAAAAGATGTCCAGCTGGCCAGTTCTACAATGTCCGATACATGGCCAGCTGAATGAACACTGGACTCATACCTGACCAGTACACACACTTGATTATACATCAAAATGGATCTCATTCAACATAGGACTAACGAACAAAACTGTGACACAACTATAGCACTAAGCAGCAGTCTTAGACATGAGAGTGTAAGACTGTAAAGTTCTGTAAATAAGTTCTGTAATAACATGGACAAAACAGTGTAAACAGTGTAAAATGCCCCAAATCCTTTACACACCAAAACAAGAGGACTTTGTTGTTGTTTGTTGTAACTTGAAAGTAACACTAACAGCCAAATCAATAAAAACACTTTCACACTCAGGGTAAATCTGACTGGAGCCACCAGTTCAAAGATTCCTATGCCTGGACATTAGAATGATATAACCTCACACAAAATCATACTCATGACAACTTGTTGTTTTTTAACACCTGGCTTAGGTAAGAATGCAGCTTTGCATGCTTCATCTCTTGCCAAGTATTACATCTTTTCACATTTGTGCCCTCCCAGTTTATACCCCCCCCCCACACACACACACACACACACACACATTACCTTAAAACATAGTGACATGCCATGTATAACTTGGGCTTCTAAAAATCCTCTGTTTGACATACATTATGATTATACATGTTGTTTTTAGTTTCACTCTGACATAATGACCATCACTGCTGACTGTGTGTTAAAATGTACATTAAAAATCAACCTTGTTTCCTCCATCCCTACTTTATGCATGTATGTATGAAGTGTGTATGGAAAATTAACAATCTTATCACTATGAATTTTTACCATCTACTGATCTAGCTAAAAGAAACAAACAAAAAACACATACACTCCAGGCCAGTCAAACAAAACAGCAAATAAGTCGATCAAAATGCACAAGAAAACATACTGACTCACCTCTGACATGGAAGCAATGCGCACTGGAGACAGCATGGTGAGTGAGTGTGGTATGGACACTGTGGTTGGCTTCTCACCTGGCATCACTGAGCCCTGTTTCTCCAGTTTCTGAAAGTGAAACAGCACACCTATATATAATGCCATATGGTTACTCAGCTGTCATCCCCACTGGCAGCTGAGGGCAGATCTTTACCTTACAAGTTACATTCGATTCACCAATTCAGTTACACAAACAGCCTGATTAGTAAACAGGAGTCTTGACCATTGTCACTGATGCCAGTGACACTAACAGTAACACAAGCAATAGATAGCCGTCCCTGCTTGGGTAGTACTACTACTAGTCTACCAACTGCTACAGTAGTAGCCCTGTTCTTTTATCACTGGTACTTTTAAACTAGCTTCTTTTGCTCTAGTGACCAGACTAAGTATCAAAGTATCACATTTCTTAAAAGCTGACATTGTTATTCACGTGGTATTCTCTGGCCACAACTGGGCATAAAACTCCAAGTTACTTCCTACTCTGACCACTGCATACATGATACGGAACAAGATCAGACATTTGTTGTTGTACATGTGGTATTCTCTGGCTACTGCATACAGTTCAGACATGTAATGATGTATTGTTTGTTGTACATGTGGTATTCTCTCACTACTGCATACAGCACAAGTTCAGACAGTTTGTTGTACGTGTGGTATTCTCTGACTACTGCATACAGTTCAGACATAGCTTGTTGTGGTATTCTCTGGCCACTGTATACAGTGCAAGTTCTGGCACAGTTTGTTGTACATGTGGCATTCTCTGGCTATTGTATACAGCACAAGTTCAGACATAGTCTGCTGGACATGTATATGGTATTCTCTGGCCACTGCATACAGCGCAAGTTCTGCAAAAGTCTGTGAGGCCACTCATCTCACTCAATCCCAGATGGCTACAAAGTACAATTCACTGACTGAATTTGAATACCATATTGGTAAAATGTTCACATTCATGAAATTCGTAGCTAGTCAAAATTGTTTGTTGTAAATACAAGAGTAAAAATCATTTGTTTTAAGTATTATGTTCTTCTATTTCTAAGTGAATCTAAGTTACCTTCTTCAAAATTTAACAAAATATTCACACTATTACTGTACAATGTATTACTATTAATATTACTAAAGAGCAACATCTTTTTTTTAAAGGCTGATTGTGTGTTTGTGCGTGCACATCCATACACATTATAGGATTCACACAACATGTATGTTTGAGTGTGAAAACAACCTATACCACAATTCACAATTTGGCAGATTCTATTATCATACTAATATTAATTATTACATTTATTGTTACAAGATATTCCATCTGGAAGCAAATTTTCCCTTGTCAACGGTCATCAAGCAGTTTCAATTCTGTGCATACAGGTCACTACTTCATTTAAAATAAAAATTAATTACACAAATCTGAGTGAATTAAAACACACAGCAAATTCAACTGATACAACCATGACAGACAATATACAATTCACTGAAATGTACTTTCAGTTCCACTTCAACTTCATACTAAATGAGTAAATCATAGGTAAAAAACAACAACAACAGAAACAGGCATCAACAACTGCACCCAATAGTTCACTGGTAACAGAAACAGTTTCAGGAATACATTCAACTTACCAAGTCCAAGGACCAGTTCAAAAGCATCAATAAAACTGTGACCAATAATTGTGGAGAGAAAAAACAGCAAACATAACAAAAACACCTACAAATTATATAATTCCATCGCCAGGCACAGCAATGTTCACCACCAAAAAGTGTTGTTATAAATCTAAACCTTGACTGCATTCTTAACAAGCACTGGCTGCAGTATCCACTTGGTGTTCTTGTCGTCACTGATGAGCAGTCTTTGGGGTAACATGGCTCAAAAGGTAACAAGTTGCTGCAGTCTCAAAACGTCAATGAAAAATAAATAAAAACTAATAACCATGAAAACAGATATGCTGGTTAACATATGTGTAACTACCTTTAATTCTGATACGGCCTACTCATGAGTTTTGCAATACCTTTCGAACTTTAAATTGCCAACTTCCGAAAGTAGGTCAGCAGCAAGTGCCCCGATTCCAAGTACAATTTTGTGTCGATGGCCTTCATATACCTACTACATTTTTTGCATACTAATAAAAAGTTGATTTTTCTATTCAGAATTTTAAAAAGTATGCTCAAAATTGGCCGAGAGGGGGAAAAGTTCATTGAAAACCATCTCAGCGAGGACTAAAGGACACCTTCCGGCCGAAAACGTGGGAACCTTCAGATCTCTCGAACGTCGCTTAATCCGCTTTCAATACACACAAAAACTACTCCAACTTACCATTTTCGCCTTCAAGCGCAAAGAAACTATGTCAGAAGCACTGAACCGCGATCATATATCGTCATCCATGTTTTTCGGAAGGTGGCCTGTCCTCTCGGCTTCTGGCAGCCAGAACAATATGGCCGCCGTGCTGACCTCAACATCCGGGCCTCAGAAATCTTAGTTTCCACTTGGACCATACGATCAGAACGACTGGATGAGCCAGGGACATGTCAAGTGTACAAAATGGACTATTGGTGCATAACTGCCATAATATCGTACGTAAAAGCTTTCATGTTCATAATTTCATTCCATTCTACGCTAAAATGATGTTGGGACTGGCGCAAACGGGGTCAGACACACGCGCCGGGAAGACGTAACTTTGGCGCGCTGCTTTCTGATGGCCAATGAACGGTGCAGTCTTAAAAATGATTTGCATACTGGGTATCCAGTATCCATCAGTATCTATCCGATTTGTTTCTCCCCCCGGCCCAGGATATACCCCGGCGAAGCGTTCCGCCGTTCGCGGGGTTGCCGAACTTGGCATTGGCAAGTATGGCCAGTCACTGAGTCAAAATCAGTCAGTCAGTCAGTCCAGCTAACACTGAAGTTTAATAGCTTTATCAATTAAGTACCCTACGGCGGTTTCATCAGTTCCGGTATGGTCTGACAAGGTCACAGTTATTGTTTCCACTGCGTAATTACAACGGATGGTTTTGGTTGGTTGATTGGTTTGTGTGACAAGAGTGATAATCGAGAGTCCAGGCCGCTAGAACTGAAAAAGAGCTAGCTGAACTCGTCAGTCAGTCAAAGTTCACTGAGTCAGTGACAGCGGCTTGGCCCAGTAGCCGCTCACAGTGGCTCAGTAAGTCCGACTGAGCAGGCTTCTGTCCATGCCGGACAATCCATCTGCCTCAGCCATCCGCCACGCTTCTCGACAGTATGAAAACAATGGTACACATATACTGTATATATGATAAGTCGACTCCATGCCCGGGGCTGTCAGTGCCGCCGTGGCCCCGTGGCTAGACTAGTCAACCCCAGGCGGTGTCGGAAAGGTCAGTCAGTGTAATGCGGGGCGGCACAAATGGCTGACCGTTGAGACTCGGCGTGACTGACTGACCGGCTGACGAGTCAGTCGAACGGCTTTGCAAACTCAGTGACGTTCAGTGAGTCTTTCGGCGACTGATCTCAGTCAGTGCACTGCCGGACTACCCGGCGTCATTCAGTCATTTCTGAGTCGTGGTAAATCACTGTGTGGCCTGATTGTTCGTAGCCGGATACCGTTGACGCCGGTAGCGGCCGAACGGCCGCGTGACTGCCTATAGGCTATTTCCAGTTCACGACGTCATTGTCCGATATTCGGCCGCCGGTCTCCGCCGGGCCGGGCGGTGTGCCGGCTCATTCGACATCGACGGTGTGACCAGCTCAGATTGTAGCTTTCCGTGTTATGCCTGCTGCCAGGAATTCAAGTTGTCATTCCTTTCTAACTCAGTCGTGTGCCTTCCCTGTTCATTCTAGCAGCTCATTATTTTTGTTTTTGCCAAGCTGTCATCATGTCTTAGTCAAACCGTATACCTGGTGGTGTGTTTACTTGTATTTGTTAAAAGAACACTGAAAGGACAGACGCGTACCACTCACTCACAAGTGATCTTTAGTTGAGTTTCTTCTTTTTCCAGTTCCCCCCCCCCCCCCCCCCCCGCATTCCTTGTTTCTTCTCAAATTATTATCATAATAATAATAGTAATAATAGGGAAATTTTCAGTTCCAGTGGGGGGTGGGCGGGGGGCCCACATCACTGATTTGGTCGGGCAATTTCAGAACTCTGCAAAAGCGAGAGGCCAACTGCAGCTGCAATATCGGATTTTGCAAAGTTATACACATTTTGCGGCGGCTGTAAAACACCAGTGGGTGCACTTTACAGGCAGTGACAATGTTACTTTTGCAGCTGCAAAATAAATCGGGAGGCAGTTCCATCAGTTCCAGCGACAAAGCCAGCGACAAAGAGACTGAGGCTGACCGGTCAGCATGGTGTATGGCTGCAACAGCCATACACTATGCTGACCGGTCAGCCTCAGTCTCTTTCGTTTCTTTTTCGTCGTCCACAGGCAGCTGCAAAAGCTCTGACTCAGTTCAAACCGCCGTTAGGCCGCGCTCCAACGGTCGTTCAGTTCTGCTGCACTGAGAGTGACCCTTCAAATATGCCACAAGTTTTGTAGATGGCAAAGAACGATAGGCAGCTTTGTCATTCCTGCAATATTGCTTTTGTCTCTGCAACTGAAAATTGATTGCCTCTTCTTTTTTCTTCTTCTTTTTTTTTTTTCAGCTGCCAAAGGAACGTTGTCATTGCCTGCATATTGCACTGGCCGTGTTTTGCAACAGCCTCAAAATGTGCACGGCTTTGCAGCGACAAAATATTGCAGCTGCTCAGACTGACCCGTCACAGTGAGCCGCGCTGTTTTTGTTGTTTGTTTGTTTGTTGTTTGTTTTGTTTGTTTGTTTTATTTGTTTGCAGCCGCCGCAAACTGCACGGCTTTGCATCAACAAAATATTGCAGAGTGTTCACTGGCCCGTCACAGTGAGCAGTGCTATTTTATCATTGGCGGGAGGTGCCACAAGCGTAATTTCTGTCGCGACAAACACGGGGTTGTGGCGACAAAACGTCAAAACACGGCTTTACAGCGACAAAAATTATGCTTGTGGCACCTCCCGCCAATGATACTCTTCTTTTTTTCTTTTCTTTTTTGCAGCAGTTCTGCACGGCTTTGCAGCGACAAAATATTGCAGCTGCATGACTGGCCCGTCACTGTGAGCATCGCTGCCTCACTAGAGAATATCACCCAATCCGGCCGGCATTCGGAGAGCGCAGGAATGTCACGGTGGTCACGTTCCAGCAGGTAAATAGTACACGGGTGGTAGTGGTAGTGGTGGTAGTGGTTAGGGAACCATTTTCTCTTGTGACGTCAGCGATTTGTGTGTGGATCAAATGTCACAGGTCAGAGGTTACCACCCGTGTACCGGCTAACCCTCTCTGATGACGCAGCGAGTAGTCTAGGGCTGGCCTGCAGCTCTGGGGATGGTAGGCCTTTCCCCGACACTGATGGGTGACACCAACCTCCAAGCACTGGTTTACGGCATCCCTTCTCCAAGCACTGCCATGATAAATTGATTAGACAATAGGTCTCGAAACAAACTGTTTACTAACGGATTCCCCCCCCCCCCCCCCCCCCCCCACCCCCTTTGTAACAGACGACTCAGATTTTATCAGGCGCTTCTTTTATAATCGCCAACGTTCTTTACGTCTCTTTACGCATGCACAAATAATTTTAAACCAAAATCATTCGAAATCGAGACGGAACTCAGAAGCGCTGCCTCAGTGTTTACATGTCAGTTTTGATTGATTGATGATCGCTTATACAGCGCTATTCTCCGCTCTCTTGGGCAGACTCATGGCGCTCGCATGTGGTTCTACATGACTAATTAGATTTATAGCGCGTTTTTGTTTTTTGTTTGTTTGTTTGTTTTTTGAATATCCAACGAAGTGGTGTACTTACAGCGCTGGCATGGCTGGTGCCACATGAAACTGCAGCCGTCTCGGCGCAAGTTCTGTGAACACCATACAACCATGCACCATGTCACTTCAAAGCCACATACGTAAAGGTGTATGCGTGTTTAGCTATAACCTGCCACCTGCACTTTTGGCAGAATGACCGGGATCTTTTACGTGCTACTGCGGTAACACGGGGGTGGAACGGATACTGAAATAAGAGTCAGCACAGAAAGTCGATCCTGGAGAAGGAAATTCTCCCGCCGCTCCTGCAGGGATTCGAACCCACGACCTTTCAATCACGAGTCCGGCGCTCTAACCACTGAGCTATCCCCGCACCTTGGACAAAGTTGCTTCCACAATCGCATGAGTACCCAAACCTGATGGCTCTGATAGAGTCGGTGGACAGCTGTGCGGAGATAAAAGAGTGCCCCTTCTGTGGCGTAACCAGTTCTTGCAGAGTCTGGAGGAAAGTGCCGGAAAGCGATGCTCGGAGTGTGGGGTGACACGCCACAGCAGCAAGCAAGCCACGCAACAGCAAAGCGTCTCTTGTTGATTTTTTTTTCAATTTTGGAGTGGCTCCCGCGGCGTGTGCGTGATCCGAAAGTCACGCCTTGGCCGCAGCCCAGCCGCAACACGCGCTGAGTAGGAACAGGTCCTGTTCTATATCGTGCGGCTTGAAGCGCTGTTGTTGCAGACAACACCGAGTCTGAGCGGGCTTACCCGCCGTCACAATGGCGGCTCGCTATTCAGAAAGAGCGCGAGACTAGTTGATTTGTGTCTGAACTGACAAATCATTTTCACATCGAACACATTTACATGTATATTACGATCGGATCGATCAGGTCATTGCTACGCCGATGAGATAGGGCTTGGAAGATAAGTGTGACTGAAGTTGTTGAACTTGTTGATGCCCATTTGCATCGGCACCGAAAGGGCTGTCGCTTCAGCACCGTCGCTCGTGTGGTGATGATGAGTTGATGCTTAACGTCCCCAGATGTCAGTTGAGATATTAGGGACAAGTTGTGTCCAATGCCGAAGCACGGTTCAGTAATTCTTTACGTCCACAGAAACCAGAAGGCTCGTTAGCCCAGGACGTCCACCTCGACTCTCACACAGCTCCTGAACTATGGGTCGCTCGTGGGGGCGAGAGAGAGAGAACTGTATATTGTAAGCCACACTGAGCAACGCTGACGTCATGCTATCTCGGCGTGGCCTCTCGCGGGAATGGTTTTGCTTAACGTCCACAGAGGCGAGGAGGCCTGTTAGGAACGGGGACAAGGGGGAAGAGTGAAGACTCGAGACAGGCGCCAACCCGGAAGACCAAGGATGCCGTGGACCGCCGCCAAAACAACAAAATGTTACGGCAGCTGCGTCGGCATTGCGCAGCAACTACTGTACCACGCAGTTGCTGTCCCAACTGATATGCGGAACAGTCACAACTGAAGGCTTGCTTTCATGTTGCTTGGCGTCCACGGAGGCGAGATGGCCTATTAGGGACGGGGACAGAGTGGGAAGGGAACGAGAAGCCGTGGACCGCCGCCAGAACAATGGACGTGTTAAGGCGGTGTCCCCTCGCCATTGCCCAGCGACTTGTGCACTGCGCAATTGCTGTTTCAACTGCTGTGCTTGGGCAGAGTCACTAAGACAATGTCCGTTGCACTTCTGTTGATGAACAACTTGGACAACTCGAAGCAAAGAGGTCCAACCTGCTCAGCCCAGCTCCACCTCCCTACTCATGATCTCTTTTGGGCAAATTTGAAGGTCTAGCTCCACCTCCCTCCTCTAAGATCTCTTGATCTTTTGATCTCGCCTGGAACCTTGAACTGAAGACAGTGTCGTGCCGCCTATTAAGGCCGGCGCAGACATGCCGCACGCGTCATGACGTCAGTGTTGGTGTGGCCTCCCACAGCTCCCTCAGTCGCACACACACAGGCGGCAGTGCTCAAGCGACAGGCGTTCGGGCGATTAAAATGAATTAAACCGGGCCATGACTAACAGCTTCACACCTTACTTTCCGAGCCCTGTCTCATCGCCGTAGCAACCGTACCGATCGTAATATACATGGGGATTTCAGTCGGTTTTAATACAAGTTCTTCCTTCTTACTGGTGTTGCTTAATGTCCTCGGATGTCGGTTGACATGTTAGGGACAAGCTGAGACCAACGCGTGAGCATGGTTCAGTATTGCTTTACGACCACGGAAACCATAAGGCTCGTTACGACGGACAGCCCAGGACGGCCACCTCGACTCTCACACAGCTCCTGAACTATGATTAATACAAGTCAACTAGTCACGCCATTTATATCGGAGACTGCGCGAGCCGCCATAGTGTAAGCCTCGCGCACAAACTCCAAGCACTAGTTTACGACATCCTTCCTTCAACCACTGCCGTATTTAGTTACGCCCTAGGGTCCAGAAAACTGTCAGCTAACGAGCAGTTTTTTGTTGGTGTTCAAACAGTAGTAAATTTGTTACAAACAACTCAAATAAAACAAGGCGTGTCATTTATAGCCGCCAACAGTTTACACCAGCACAAATAAAACCACAATCGTTTGAATCGAGACGGAACTCTTTTTTTACCCGGGGTAGATGCGTCTCATGTTTACGTGCGTGCTTTGGCACTAGGTTGCTTCTACAGTCATATTAGTACCCGAACCTTTCGGAGGGCGCTGACCGCGTCGGTGGACAGCTGCGCGGAGATAAAGAGTACCCCTTCAGTGGCGTAACTAAATCTGGCAGAGTTTGGAGGAAGGTGCCGGAAAGCGATGCTCGGAGTGTGCTCCGTGCACTGACTATTGTTCTGCGTTGTGGTTGGCTGCTCTTGTCTAGCGCCTCGCCACAGCCAGACAGCGCTGCGTGGCGCGGCTTTCATCTCGCACACAGAGCCACTCCAGAAAAAAACTTGCCGCTTCGCTGTTACGCGGTCTGTGAGTGCGGCTTGTTGCCTACGTGTGCGGCGGCCTTTAGTGCCGCGTGGAGTGTGTGACGTGGTGATGGGCGCTTTCCGGCACCTTCCTCCTGAAGCCCGTTCTTAACTGGGCGAATGTTTGTTCGCCCGAACATACTTCGGACACTTCGACGAACTATGATTCGTTTCTTAATTGAACATTTACTTCGCCGAATATGGTGCGGACAGTCCAAACTTTACTTCATTCTCAAATGGCTTGTAATGAGATGCAAGCTTCGGCCCGAACTTGCGGCAGACGCGCAGCAGACAGCATGATCGAAAACGTAGGCTAAAGTCAAGTCAAGTCAAGTCAATATACTTTAATCATCCCTCACAGGGTAATTCAACTAACTACTATCTCATTCTGGGTCTCCGAGACAAGGCTGCGCCTTCCACAAGTCAACACTAAACAAATTCCTTCTGAAGCGAGTGAAAAATCTAGCGACACTGTCATCCATTTTTATTTTTGTGTTTTCTTCATTCACAAGAGAGCTCTGCTCTCAGCCAATCAGAGGCAATGATCGTCCAATAGGGCGAATGTCCCAGAACATGTTGAGCGAAGGTTTTTGGACCCCGAATATAGCTTGGACGAATACCTCGAACTAGGTTCGCGAAGAAAAGTTGGCCCAGTTAAGAACCAACTAGCTTCGCCGAATACTTCCAGCTAGCTTCGCGAAGAAACATTCGCCCAATTAAGAAGTTTAGTTACGCCTCTGAAGAGGCACTCTTTATCTCCGTGCAGCTGTCCACCGACGCGGTCAGCGCCCCTCGAAAGGTTTGGGTACTAATCACACCCCGAGCATCGCTTTCCGGCACCCTCCTCCAAACTCTGCCAGATTTAGTTACGCCGCTGAAGGGGTATTCTTTATCTCCGCGCTGCTTTCCAGCGACGCGGTCAGCGCCCTCCGAAAGGTACTAATATGACTGTAGAAGCAACCTAGCGCGGGGGTAGCTCAGTGGTTAGAGCGCCGGACTCGTGATTGAAAGGTCGCGGGTTCGAATCCCTGCTGGAACGGCGGGAGAATTTTCTTCTCCAGGGTCGACTTTCTGTGCTGACTCTTATTTCGGTATCCGTTCCACCCCCGTGTTACCACAGTAGCACGTAAAAAATCCCGGTCATTCTGCCAAAAGTGCAGGTGGCAGGTTACAGCTAAATACGCATACACCTTACGTATGTGGCTTTTATTGAACCGTGCTTCGGCATTGGTCACAACTTGTCCCTAATATGTCAAATGACATCTGAGGACATTAAGCATCAACTCATCATCATCAACCTAGCGCCAAAGCACGCACGTAAACATGAGACGCATCCGCCCCTGGTAAGAAAATGAGTTCCGTATCGATTCAAACGATTGTAGTTTTATTTGCGTTGGTGTAAACTTTGTTGGCGGCTATAAATGACACGCCTTGTTTTATTTGAGTTGTTTGTAACAAACTTACTACTGTCTGAGAACCAACAAAAAACTGCTCGTTAGCTGACAGATTATAATTATTCCATTCGCACCACCAGAATGACTTTTGCATTAAGGAGCCGTTTTAGTGTTTCATAATTGTGAGGGACAAAGTCACAAAACGGTGTCCACACTAGACTACAACTTTTGAAGAGAAAGGAGAGCCGAAGCAGATTCGAACCGAGGTCCCTCTGCTTACCAGCCTAACGCCCTACCGCCGAGCCAAACCGGCTCACTGAGCCTCAACAGAAGTAAGTAAGAACCGTACGGCTTATTAGGGACGGGCCTCAGCAGATGATGATGATGAGTTGATGCTTAATGTCCTCAGATGTCATTTGACATATTAGGGACAAGTTGTGACCAATGCCGAAGCACGATTCAATAAATCTTTACGTCCACGGAAACCAGAAGGCTCGTTTGGACGGACAGCCCAGGACGGCCACCTCGACTCTCACACAGCTCCTGAACTATGTCCTCAACAGATGATGATGATGAATTGATGCTTAATGTCCTCAGATGTCATGAGACATATTAGGGACAAGTTGTGACCAATGCCGAAGCACGGTGCAATAAATCTTTACGTCCACGGAAACCAGAAGGCTCGTTAGGACGGACAGCACAGGACGTCCACCTCGACTCTCACACAGCTCCTGAACTATGCCTCAACAGATGATGATGAGTTGATGCTTAATGTCCTCAGATGTCATTTGACATATTAGGGACAAGTTGTGACCAATGCCGAAGCACGGTTCAATAAAAGCCACATACGTAAGGTGTATGCGTATTTAGCTGTAACCTGCCACCTGCACTTTTGGCAGAATGACCGGGATTTTTTACGTGCTATTGTGGTAACACGGGGGTGGAACGGATACCGAAATAAGAGTCAGCACAG
Organism: Alviniconcha strummeri; assembly: GCA_963584105.1. Classification (NCBI taxonomy): domain Eukaryota; kingdom Metazoa; phylum Mollusca; class Gastropoda; family Provannidae; genus Alviniconcha; species Alviniconcha strummeri. The sequence goes on from OY757547.1 coordinate 16,575,655, forward strand.
AAAGTCGACCCTGGAGAAGAAAATTCTCCCGCCGTTCCAGCAGGGATTCGAACCCGCGACCTTTCAATCACGAGTCCGGCGCTCTAACCACTGAGCTATCCCCGCCCCCTGCCTCAACAGATGATGATGATGAGTTGATGCTTAATGTCCTCAGATGTCATTTGACATATTAGGGACAAGTTGTGACCAATGCCGAAGCACGGTTCAATAAAATCCACATACGTAAGGTGTATGCGTGTTTAGCTGTAACCTGCCACCTGCACTTTTTGGCAGAATGACCGGGATTTTTTACGTGCTACTGTGGTAACACGGGGGTGGAACGGATACCGAAATAAGAGTCAGCACAGAAAGTCGACCCTGGAGAAGAAAATTCTCCCGCCGTTCCAGCAGGGATTCGAACCCGCGACCTTTCAATCACGAGTCCGGTGCTCTAACCACTGAGCTATCCCCGCCCCCCCCTCAACAGAGCGGATCCTGGCCTTTATATAGCAAGCCCCAACAGAGCGGATCCTGGCCTTTAGAGAAAGATCATACAGAGCGAATCCTGGCTTTTAGGGCGAGCCACCAACAGAGCGAATCCCAAAAAACGAAACGAGAGAGAGTATAGAATAATATAGTATAGTACGAAAGGCGAATCCCACCAGAGCGAACCTCCGGCTACTAAGCGAGTTTTGAAATATGCATTTGATTGATTATGACAGAGTTTGACCGTTCTGACGTGACCCTGTGCGGCTGACAGGATGTTAAAATCCATTTGCTAACAACTAAACTAGCCACGGTCCGATGGCACAGATCATCAAGCTGGGGGTCGATCCAGTCGTGCAGTGTGAGCTAACGTAATACGCAGCAATTCTGAACGCAGACTGACCGACCGGAGTCATGCTGACTGTCCGAACGGCTTGTGTGTGAGTGTG
>OY757547.1:16579068-16581568 GCA_963584105.1 Alviniconcha strummeri
TAATTGTATGCTGTTTGGTAATGCACTGTGTGACTGGAACGTCGCCAAGACAAATTCCTGTGCACATTTTAATGTCGCTGGCAAATATATATCCTTGTAAGACAGGCTAACAGCATGTAAGGGTACAGCCACGTTAGAGTATAGCCCGTCGGAATGTTGATACGTAAGGGTACAGCCACGTCGGAGTACAGCCCGTCGGATTGTCGAAATGTTGATACGTAAGAGTACAGCCACGTCAGCCCGTCGGACTGTTATTTTCCTGCCTTTACTATATTGGACTGTTGGTACGTCGGACTGTTGGTTGTCAGACCATTTGTAACACAATGGTGTTACACCATCTTTAACTATCGCGATGAGCGCCCTGCGAGGCTCCATGACGTTATCGATCGTCCTTGCATTTTGCTGATGGGGTAGTGATTGTTATGAGGGACAGATACGGCCGGACAGCGGTCACCGGGACCGCGACGAGTCGACAGATGGGCCGGACCAAAGATTATTAAAAACAAAGGTGGGTCATCCCGGCTCGCCAGGGTTCCAGGCGAGATCAAAAGATCTTAGGGGAGGGAGGTGGAGCTGGACCCTCACTTTTGCCCAGAAGAGATCATGAGTAGGGAGGTGGAGCTGGGCTGAGCAAGTTGGACGTCTTTTGCTTCGAGTTGTCCAAGTTGTTCGTCAACAGCGGTGCAACGGACATTGTCTTAGTGACTCTGCCCAGCACAGCAGTTGAAAGAGCAATTGCGCAGTGCACAAGTCGCTGGGCAATGGCGAGGGGACACCGCCTTAACACTTTCATTGTTCTGGCGGCGGTCCACGGTCTCTCCGGTCTTTTTCGGGCGGTTTCCGCGGTCGAGCCTTTCACTCTTTCGCCCCCTTCCCACTCTGTCCCCGTCCCTAATAGGCCAACTCGCCTCTGTGGACGTAAAGCAACACTAAACCAAATCCCGGCTCGCTGCTATGTAAAAAGCAAGGATCATCGGGCGGGCAGCGCTCCAAGTGACATTCATGATAACGTAAACCAGGGGAGATAATTAAATACGCAGCTATTAATGCCATCGGCGCAAGTCCGCGATTTTGTGTGAGCAAAAAAAGAAAAAAGAAAAGACATATCACTTGTGTTTTTATTTGTGGTTTACATACTGTTAAGTCAGATATCTTCGTATTTGAAACTGTCATAAATTTTCTATGCAAAATAATGTAGAAAACCGACCAGAAAAAGTGCCAGCACACATTCGATTTACAGCTGTCAAAAGCAGGCGACAGACAGAAATGCCGATACTACTAACTTAGCCGTGGCACGGAGCATTCTGCTCCTTGTGTTTTTATAATCTTTGGCCGGACTAACAAACCTCGCTTGGGCAAGGAAACGTGCGTCCTTTGATGCTGAAATTTATTGGCAACTGGAGGGTGCCACGGGCCTTGGCAGGGGAGATAATCCCGGAGATACGGCGAAAGAGTATATATAATTATCGGGCCGTATTGGTCAGGGTGCCCTTCCCTAATAAGCCTTATGGTTTCTGTGGACGTTAAGCACCATGTTTGTTTGCTTACTTGGTCAGGGTGGTCAGCTTTACAAGATCAAGCTCCGGCTCAGCACAGAATAGGGTTTCATTTAGGATCCGGACGGCAGTAAGGAATTAGGCTACAGCTCAGCATAGGGCAGAAGCTACGGACTGGTAGCGGTAGTGAAGGCAGGACCGCAAGCTCGACAAGGACTAGGGACACGTACAGGACTGCCGTTAGGGATGTTCCTGTTCTATTTGATTCTCTTTCACTGAAAATGTTGGAAATGTTGACTTGATTCTGTGGAAGAAGAAACGGAGTAGAAGCCCGGGAAAAACTAGACTATTGTGTTTGATTCAATGTTGTTTGAGTGCCTGTAACTGTTTTGCACGTCCGGTGTGTTGGCGGCTCTGTCACACATTACTACATCGGACCATTGTCGGATCATTACTACATCGGACTATGGGTACGAGGGACTGTTATTGTCCGACCATTACTACATCGGACTATTGGTACGCCAGGCTGTTGATTGTCCGACCATTACTCTGTTAACTGGCTGACTGTCGGTTGTCGGATCATTACTACATCGGACTATTGCTGCGTGGGACCGTTAACACGTCGGGCTATTATCATGGAGTCTATAATTATAATTTTGAGTTCATGGCAATATATCGCGTTTAAAATAGACCTCTTCCTCATCCTCATTGTGATCAGCCGGTCGCTGAGGCAAATGAGTTCGTCTGCTCGAAACGGAAGACTGATTCTATACTATTGACGACCTGGTGTTATATTATGGGTTCACATACAATGCAGCCGGAGCAAGATTCGATTCTACGTCAGTCGATCAAATTCTAGGGCAGTGACGTCAGAGGCACGTTCAGAGCCGCCTTTATCGGCACTCAATGGGGTAAGCAGGTGCGTGACATCATCCGTACCACGAACGTTCGGGCTAACTGTGTGTGTGTGTGTGTGTGTGTGTGTGTGTGTGTGTGTGTGTGTG
>OY757547.1:16584068-16585391 GCA_963584105.1 Alviniconcha strummeri
GTTTCGCTGTCATATCCTTCCTTCTTTGCTTCCAAGTCCTCAAGTATCAGTTTGGCTTCCAAAATGGCGAGCAATCCATACATTGTGTACTACACTTTTTGTTTTGTTTTGGTTAGTATTTAGTCAATGACCATTAAAAACGAAAGATGCGAAATGGCAAATTGTAGCCACCGATTGAACTTGACACTTTTCGGTAACGTTCAGTTAGTGCCGGAACTTTAAGACGTAGTATATTTTAAAGTACTACCCACGAGAATCGAGAAGCGACTACATCCGCGAAGGGATTTTGTCTACGGTAATGATCATCTCGTCCCAGCGTATGTATACTTGTGTACTATTCGTCATAGTCTGCTGCTCAGTCAGTGCTCGTTGTAAAGTTGTACGACAGAAATTTCTATTTTTAGGCTTATTACGGAACAAAGGTGTGCGGGAAAGTCGTCAATAACTTTTCCTGGGACAGACCTGCAACGGTTTTGTTGACAGTGTGCATGCCTGTCTGAAGCTAACGTCATTATAATCGGTTCAGCGGCCTCGTTTACGACAGCGCGTTGCACGTGCAAACACAGTTGCACAGGCAACGCTGTCGATGACGGTGCTACGTCATAGGCATTTGCATCTCTTTGCTGCTCGGTGATTTTGATTTTGATTGGGATGCACAGATCATTGCTTTGGGGGAAGGTGCGGGGGGCGCGAGGGGTCGTGCTAGGGAGGGCGGTAGGAGCTGAGGAACGGAGGTTAATAGTGGTGGTGGCGAAGGCTGATAAATTGTGTATCTCGAGGTGACAAACTGTGTCGGCGTGACAAATCGTCATGGGAGAACATCAGATGGGACACAAATTATCACCGGACGACAAATCGGGTCGCAAAAGACTTCACTTCAGTACCTCCCCCCTCACTTCCTCCCCCCCTCGCTCCCCCCCCCCCCCAAAAAAAAAAAAAAAAAAGAAGAAGAAGAAAAAGAAAAAAGAAGAAGTTAAGAAGAAGCCGAAAAGCTTTTTTCTTCTGAATTTGCAAACAAGTAAATCATTCTATTCAGTACAACCCAAAATTCCGCCCGCCCGCCAGCCCCACAAAGCAGCGTATATTTGATCTTGTTTACGGCATATAATAACCGCACAAAGTTTACGAGTTACCGCGGAGGTCAAACTTCCTGCTTTACTTTTCCGACGCTCCCGTGACCTTGCATTGCCGGTGCCTCGCAAAGCACACACGACCCGGGTTCTGTTTCAACATGGCGTAGTTTTTGAGTATTTATTTTAATTGCACGTAGTTGAAAGAGCAGGAGGGAGCACTCATGAGCAGGGGAGCACTCATGAGCAGGCA
>OY757547.1:16585591-16590591 GCA_963584105.1 Alviniconcha strummeri
TAAGGAGCCGTTTTAGTGTTTCATAATTGTGAGGGACAAAGTCACAAAACGGTGTCCACACTAGACTACAACTTTTGAAGAGAAAGGAGAGCCGAAGCAGATTCGAACCGAGGTCCCTCTGCTTACCAGCCTAACGCCCTACCGCCGAGCCAAACCGGCTCACTGAGCCTCAACAGAAGTAAGTAAGAACCGTACGGCTTATTAGGGACGGGCCTCAGCAGATGATGATGATGAGTTGATGTTTAATGTCCTCAGATGTCATTTGACATATTAGGGACAAGTTGTGACCAATGCCGAAGCACGATTCAATAAATCTTTACGTCCACGGAAACCAGAAGGCTCGTTAGGACGGACAGCCCAGGACGGCCACCTCGACTCTCACACAGCTCCTGAACTATGTCCTCAACAGATGATGATGATGAATTGATGCTTAATGTCCTCAGATGTCATGAGACATATTAGGGACAAGTTGTGACCAATGCCGAAGCACGGTGCAATAAATCTTTACGTCCACGGAAACCAGAAGGCTCGTTAGGACGGACAGCACAGGACGTCCACCTCGACTCTCACACAGCTCCTGAACTATGCCTCAACAGATGATGATGAGTTGATGCTTAATGTCCTCAGATGTCATTTGACATATTAGGGACAAGTTGTGACCAATGCCGAAGAACGGTTCAATAAAAGCCACATACGTAAGGTGTATGCGTATTTAGCTGTAACCTGCCACCTGCACTTTTGGCAGAATGACCGGGATTTTTTACGTGCTACTGTGGTAACACGGGGGTGGAACGGATACCGAAATAAGAGTCAGCACAGAAAGTCGACCCTGGAGAAGAAAATTCTCCCGCCGTTCCAGCAGGGATTCGAACCCGCGACCTTTCAATCACGAGTCCGGCGCTCTAACCACTGAGCTATCCCCGCCCCCTGCCTCAACAGATTGTTGTTGTTGAGTTGATGCTTAATGTCCTCAGATGTCATTTGACATATTAGGGACAAGTTGTGACCAATGCCGAAGCACGGTTCAATACGTAAGGTGTATGCGTGTTTAGCTGTAACCTGCCACCTGCACTTTTGGCAGAATGACCGGGATTTTTTACGTGCTACTGTGGTAACACGGGGGTGGAACGGATACCGAAATAAGAGTCAGCACAGAAAGTCGACCCTGGAGAAGAAAATTCTCCCGCCGTTCCAGCAGGGATTCGAACCCGCGACCTTTCAATCACGAGTTCGGCGCTCTAACCACTGAGCTATCCCCGCCCCCTTCCTCAACAGAGCGGATCCTGGCCTTTATATAGCAAGCCCCAACAGAGCGGATCCTGGCCTTTAGAGAAAGATCATACAGAGCGAATCCTGGCTTTTAGGGCGAGCCACCAACAGAGCGAATCCCAAAAAACGAAACGAGAGAGAGTATAGAATAATATAGTATAGTACGAAAGGCGAATCCCACCAGAGCGAACCTCCGGCTACTAAGCGAGTTTTGAAATATGCATTTGATTGATTATGACAGAGTTTGACCGTTCTGACGTGACCCTGTGCGGCTGACAGGATGTTAAAATCCAGTTGCTAACTAGCCACGGTCGGATGGCACAGATCATCAAGCTGGGGGTCGATCCAGTCGTGCAGTGTGAGCTAACGTAATACGCAGCAATTCTGAACGCAGACTGACCGACCGGAGTCATGCTGACTGTCCGAACGGCTTGTGTGTGTGTGTGTGTGTGTGTGTGTGTGTGTGTGTGTGTGTGTGTGTGTGTGTGTGTGCGTGCGTGCGTGCGTGCGTGCGTGCGTGCGTGCGTGCGTGCGTGTGTGTGTTTGTGTGTGTGTGTGTGTGTGTGTGTGTGTGTGTGTGTGTGTGTGTGTGTGTGTGTGTGTGTGCGTGCGTCAGTGTGTGTATGTGGCGGGGGAGGGGCGGTGGGGTGGAGAAGGGCTCTGCATCATTGCTGTCTCGATTGCGGCTGTCATAATCACGGCTGTCATTGCGTTTAAGATGCGCGCGCGTGCGTGTGGGTGAGGAGGGGGGTGGAGGTGGAGGGCGCTGCATCACGGCTGTCATAACGAGAGGCGTATTAGTGCGTACTTTTCACGTGTCATAATACGTGGAAGGTGTGTGTGCAATTGTGTGTGTGTGTGTGTGTGTGTGTGTGTGTGTGTGTGTGTGTGTGTGTGTGTGTGTGTGTGTGTGTGTGTGTGTGTGTGTGTGTGTATGAGAGAGAGAGAGAGAGAGAGAGAGAGTGTGTGTGAGAGAGAGAGAGAGAGAGAGTGTGTGTGTGTGTGTGTGTGTGTGTAGTATGTACGTACGTTTACTGAACAAGAACATTTAAAGCTAAAGGGCAATCAGCTTAATACTACGTACGTTTACTGAACAAGAACATTTAAAGGGCAGGGCAATCAGTTTAATACAACCCACTTTTAAAGCATTGTTTAGTGAACAGGAACATTTAAGTAACAATCGGTTTAAAGCAAGGCAGTTCAATGGTGGTGCAATGTCTCAACAACTGCGAAATCAATGTTCCATGGAGTAAAGGACTTGGCCCGTATGCGGCATGACGATCAAATAGCCCACCCCAATGGCGTTTATCTTCTAAACGATGACAACATTGAAAAAATTCGGCGTGCATGAAGCGCAGATAGGGTTATCTGGCCGATCTAATCGCGTTTAAAGTTACAGACTCATTTTTCTACGTTTAAACAGCCTAAACGCCGTATGAAAATGGCGGCTCCGATGCTGCGGGCCTGTGAGCCGGTTTGGCCTAGTGGTAAGGCATTACAGAGACTTGTAAGCGGAAGGACCTATGTTCGATACCGCTTCGGCTCTCCTTTCTCTTCAAAAAGGTTGTGGTTTGTGGACACTGTCTTGTGACTTTGTCCATCACCTCCCACTGAAACATTAAAATGGCTCTTATCACTGCCCATCGTCATTCGGGTGTTGACAGTGTAGCGATAGGTATATAATCTCCCTCTTCCCCCACCTCCATACCACCTTCCCCCCTTTCTCCCCGTCACTAATAAACTGTACGGTTTCTGTGGACCTTAAGCTTACTTACTTACTTACTTACTTACTGCTGCGGGCCGTTGCTGACAAATGCTACTACCAATGAGCACTCAAATACATTTACGGACCGAAGCCGTCCCACGTAGCCTACCACTGAAAACCACAAATTATTCTAGAAAAAAAAAAAAAAAAGTGGATCCATGCATCAAGCTGCATCATAAGCAACACGGACGGCGAAGAGGAGACAGGAAAATCTCGAATAGGCATGGGTCATATCTCACTGACTTGCATCGAACCGTTTGAACCCGAATCGTTGTCACGCGGTGTTAAATCAGTTTCGAATTTCTGACGTCACGCGCGTTGCATTGTTGGTAAAACAAGGTTCCTTCTCGATCTGAAAATTAGCACAAGCCAATAGCTATGTCTGTGGCTATTAACGACTCGTGCAGGTGGAAGGAGAACCAGACTTACGGACTTGATCAAATCGGGATTAAAGGCTGTCCACCTTTAACTTTACTTGCTTCTCATGCATATGGGTGCTGTTCACTAGAAGTGGACGGCACAATTATGCATGAGCTTTTACGAGTCGAGTTCTGAAACTGTTTAGTCCCCTCTCTCGAAAGAGACTTTGATTATCTGTCAAAAAGGGACAGTAGGATATTTAACCGTCTGTAGTACTAACAAATCTCAGTTTCATCTTGCATAGTCTTCAGAGCAGTCCGCGCGTGATTTACCGTATAGGACATGTAGGAAATCACGATCAGTTGAACAAAATAGCTTAAAGCAGCTGAACAAAATGACAAAATAACAACAAAAAAGCAGCTGGGAACAAGATGGTTTAAAGACTATTGACACACTGCTCGCATGAGAGACGTGACTCTTGTATTATAACACTAAAGGTCATAACTGTTCTGTATTCGAAGGTTCGGAAAGGCACAGACGGAGTCACCCACGAACAAAGGATTATGACGGCCGCGATTCGGACAAGGAGGGTGTTGTTCGGAACAAGGAGGAGGGTGTTGACAGGAATGATGGGGGGTTGGTACGGAAAGCACTTTAGATACGCAAAACGTCTAAAAAAGGAGCCATTTGTTAAAACATATAAAACAAAATGTTTGTCGGACTATTGCTACGTCGGACGAGTGGTAGTTTACATTGCACGAATGAGATTGTTACATTCTTAAACTGAAATTTAATGCATTGATATCTTTTTACACATGGTTAATTGTATGCTGTTTGGTAATGCACTGTGTGACTGGAACGTCGCCAAGACAAATTCCTGTGCACATTTTAATGTCGCTGGCAAATATATATCCTTGTAAGACAGGCTAACAGCATGTAAGGGTACAGCCACGTTAGAGTATAGCCCGTCGGAATGTTGATACGTAAGGGTACAGCCACGTCGGAGTACAGCCCGTCGGATTGTCGAAATGTTGATACGTAAGAGTACAGCCACGTCAGCCCGTCGGACTGTTATTTTCCTGCCTTTACTATATTGGACTGTTGGTACGTCGGACTGTTGGTTGTCAGACCATTTGTAACACAATGGTGTTACACCATCTTTAACTATCGCGATGAGCGCCCTGCGAGGCTCCATGACGTTATCGATCGTCCTTGCATTTTGCTGATGGGGTAGTGATTGTTATGAGGGACAGATACGGCCGGACAGCGGTCACCGGGACCGCGACGAGTCGACAGATGGGCCGGACCAAAGATTATTAAAAACAAAGGTGGGTCATCCCGGCTCGCCAGGGTTCCAGGCGAGATCAAAAGATCTTAGAGGAGGGAGGTGGAGCTGGACCCTCACTTTTGCCCAGAAGAGATCATGAGTAGGGAGGTGGAGCTGGGCTGAGCAAGTTGGACGTCTTTTGCTTCGAGTTGTCCAAGTTGTTCGTCAACAGCGGTGCAACGGACATTGTCTTAGTGACTCTGCCCAGCACAGCAGTTGAAAGAGCAATTGCGCAGTGCACAAGTCGCTGGGCAATGGCGAGGGGACACCGCCTTAACA
>OY757547.1:16600591-16648206 GCA_963584105.1 Alviniconcha strummeri
CTATCAGTCTCGCAAAATACCACTGCGTATAAGAATGATCCGGCTGCACATCTGGGACAGTGTTTCGTGTCCTATCTGTTTCGTGTAACGTTCTGTCCATGCGGGCAGCATTGCTATCTCGCTGATTTTGTCAAATCTAAGCTGCGCTGTGTTGGTCTTCTTGCTGACCTGTCCCAGATACAGATTAGACGTCTTTGGCTGCAGGCAGCATCGTAAAGTACTGCAGCCAGAGCTGTCAGTAAATTATACCCGGAAACTCACCCCATTTCGTCTCTTTCATCTTGAAATGTATGTCACCTTACGCCCACAGAGACCGTACGGACTATTAGGGGCGGGGAGCTCAGGACGTCCGCCTCGACTTTCGCACAGCTCCTGAACTCTGACTTGCTAGGTCACGCCCGTCTTTTGGTCTATATTTATTTATCCCTCGGTCCATGCTGGATAGCCGAAGAGAAAGGAGAACCGAAGCGGATTCGAACCGAGGCCCTTCTGCTTACCAGCCTAAAGCCTTACCGCTTGGCCAAACCGGTCATAAGGCTGCCGCTAAACGACGCATTCCGGCATGTTCACTGCAGTCCCGCCGTACATGATGTATTATTTTACAGTACTTCATCTTTAGTACAGAGTAAATGGAGAACAGTCAGCAGCGACAGGACAACTTGACGCACACTCGCTGACGGCTTGATCTGTTTATATAATATCCGCTGCGAACGTATCAGTAAACAACTCGGTGCCGGATCAGCAGCAGCACTGTCACTGGGTAGGGTCGCACGTCCGTCGCAGTCTACACACGTACCGTGCTGTGAGGACGACGAGCAACGAATACAAACAAAACAAAAAAAGGGTGGGGTGGGGAGGTGGGATGGAGGCTACAAAAAATGCGGATATCCGCGTACCTTCTCCGGCCTACCCCCCCCCCCCCCCCCATCCCCACCCCCCCAATCCCCACCCCACCCCTCTCTCTCTCTTTCTGTTTCTCTCTCTTGGTTATTTTATACAAGCCGGGAGGTAATTTTGCTAGAGAAGGGGTAAATGTAACTGGAGTTACGAGTCGCTTTTCTGGATGAGCAAAACGAATGCAATACTGACAGTGCGCGGTTTTCGAGGGGGTTGGATTTGGCCCAGTTTGTCATTCTGCGTGCGTGCGTGCGTGCGTGCGTGCGTGCGTGCGTGCGTGCGTGCGTGCGTGCGTGCGTGCGTGCGTGCGTGTGTGTGTGTGTGTGTGTGCGTGTGTGTGTTGTTTGTTTCTTTGACTGGTCACTAGATTCGGTGTTCTTTTCATTTTCGTGTGTTGCAGTCTACAGTACATAAGCTTGTGGGAGGAGAGGGAGCGGGGGCGGGGTGGGGGGGGGGGGGAGGGGGGGGGGGACATTGAGTCATTACTAGCATAAAGCACTCGACTCATTCCGATGTGCAGGTGCGCTCTTCGTTTTCTATACTAAGCTGACTGGAAGACATCTTGCCGACTCACCGAGTGTGACACTACCGCTGCTTACAATGCAAGGTAAGCCGCTTCCGTTGTACACATAGGAACACTATAATTACATACACTACCCGTCCCTAATAGTCCGTTCGGTCTCTGTGGACGTGAAGCAACACACTGAGAAGAAGAATTTACATACACTTCAAACGAGTGGGAAAAGAACTGAAAGAGTGACTGTAGCTGTTTGTTAAGTGTTGCTTCACAATCCCCATCTCCTCGTCCTATGCGATATTGTGTCTTATTCTAAACCCGGATTACGTCGTTTTCGCCTGAAACTTGCATATAATATTGTTTACTGGTATAAGCTAGTTTTTCCGTTAAATTTATAAGTGGTAACTTCTTCTAGAATCTTCACGCTATGCTGCATGAGATGAACTCTAGTATGTCAGTCAGTCGAGGCGGGACTGAGACAAGTGAGCAGTGTCTACGAGACAGTCTACACTGAAACAAAGCCTTCGCCAAGTGCTCTAAGTTCGGCAGTCGACATAGTTACTTGATATTCCGTACGGATGTTCAAGCCGGCAAACCCATTCAGGTAAACTGACTCGTGGCGACCGTCCCCCACCTCCATGCTCACCCCCCCCCCCCCCTCCCCGCAATCCCCTTCTCCTCGTCCTTAATAAGCCTTATGGTTTCTGTGGACATTAAGCACCATGTTGCGAATAGTTACTCGGTAAATCTATCCCGTACGGAAGTGGCAAGTTAAGCCGGTAAACTCATACAACTAAACAAACTCCATGCACTGGTTTATATAGTTCAAGAGCTGTGTGGAAGTAGAGGTGGCCGTCCTGGGCTTTCCGTCCTAACGAGCCTTACGGTTTCTGTGGACGTAAAGCAACACTGAACCATGCTTAGGCACTGGTCACAGTTTGTCCCTAATATGTCAACCGACAATCCGAGGACATGAAGCTCTACATCACCATCATCATCATCATCATCATCATCATCATCATCATCATCACAGCTATAATTGATTACGCCGTATGTCTCCAAAAACTGTCAGCTAACGAAAAAAAAAAAAAAAACGAAAAAAAAAAAAAAAATCCTTGGTGCTGAAATGGCAGTAAAGTTTGTAACAGAAACTCAAATATATATTAGGCATTTCATTTATAACCGCCCACGTTGTTTTGGTCAGCACAAATAAAACCAGATTCGTTTGAATCGAGACAGAACTCTTTTTTTCCGCGAGGCAGACATGCCCCATGTTTATGTGCGTGCTTGCTCGTGGCAACCGTCGCGAATAGTTACTCGGTATTCCGTACGGAAGAGGCAAGCTCAAGCCGTAAACCCATACAGGTAAACTGACTTGTAGCAAACCAATTCTGGCAGAGTTTGGATGAAGGTGCCGGAAAAGGATGCTCGGAGTGTGATAAGTAAACTGACTCGTGGCAACCGTCGCGAATAGTTACTCGCTGTTCCACACGGAAGCTGCAAGCTCAAGCCGGCAAACCGATACTGACTACAGGAAGTTCTCCTTTTTTCCCCAACACAATCAAGGATCTTCCAAAATCACTACCCTCAGAGTAGTAAGTAAGTAAGTAAATATGGTGCTTAACGTCCACAGAAACCATAAGGCTTATTAGGAACGGGGAGAAGGGGGGAAGGGGGTTTGAAGGGGGGGGAAAGAGTGAGATTATATACATATCGCTACACTGTCACCATTAGAATGATTCATGCATTAAGATGGGCAGCGATGAGAGCCATTTTAATGTTTCAGTAGGAAGTGATGGACAAAGTCACAAGACCGTGTCCACAAACCACAACCTTTTTGAAGAGAAAGGAGAGCCGAAGCGGTATCGAACCGAGGTCCTTCCGCTTACCAACCTAACGCCTTAACGCTAGGCCAAACCGGCTCACCTCAGAGTAGGCCCCACCCCACCGGTAAGTAGTGTTGACGGTGACCACTACGGTAGCCGGATCGGCCTAGCCGGAGACGTGAAATGCCTGTGGAGCACTTCTTTTAAGCGCGTTGAGCTCGCTTACCGGGGTCAGGGTTCCAGGCGAGATCAAAAGATCAAGAGATCTTAGAGGAGGGAGGTGGAGCTGGACCCTCAAGTTACCCCAGAAGAGATCATGAGTAGGGAGGTGGAGCTGGGCTGAGCAAGTTGGACCTCTTTTGCTTTGAGTTGTCCAAGTTGTTCGTCAACAGCAGTGCAACGGACATTGTCTTTGTGACTGTCCAAGCACAGCAATTGAAACAGCAATTGCGCAATGCCCAAGCCGCTGGGCAACGGCGAGGGGACACCGCCTTAACACTTCCATTGTCCTGGCGGCGGTCCACGGTCTCTCCGGTCTTTTTCGGGCGGTTTCCGCGGTCTAGCCTTCACTCTGTCGTTCCCTTCCCACTCTGTCCCCGTCCCTAATAAGCCATCTCGCTTCCGTGGACGTAAAGCAACAATGAAGCAAGAAGCTCACCGGGGAATAGCGCTATAGAAAATCTACGTATTGTTATTATTCAAAGTGCTGAAGCTCGCATTAGGCGGAAGAAGAAGAAAGCAGTTCCAGACATTTGGACAACTTCCACAGGAAACAATCTAACGTGCAAGCCAAACTTGTGTAATCGCTCATTGCAACTAAGTAAACATGGTGCTTAACGTTCACAGAAACCATAAGGCTTATTAGGGACGGGGAGAAGGTGGGGGAAGGGGGTGGGGGTGTAGAGGTGGGGAGGGGGAGGGGGAGGGAGATTATATACCTATCGCTACACTGTCACCATTAGAATGATTCATGCATTAAGATGGGCAGCGATGAGAGCCATTTTAATGTTTCAGAAGGAAATGATGACAAAGTCACAAGACAGTGTCCACAAACCACAATCTTTTTGAAGAGAAAGGAGAGCCGAAGTGGATTTGAACCGAAGTCCCTCTGCTTACCAGCCTAACGCCTTACCGCTAGGCCAAACCGGCTCACACCATTGCAGCGTTTCTTACCTAGGCTATAGACACCTCACCAAGTTTGAAGACGCGACCTTGTTGTCGGCCTCGTCTATGCCATTCGGTCAGGTCGTCACGGCCGCGGCTCTTCATAACCCCAGTTATACTTGCGACGTCAGTCGAGCGCTATTTAACTCCCTTTGTTGTTGGTGGTGGTGACTGACGCGGAGTGCGTGGCACGGCGACAAGCTCCTTGACTCTATACAAGCGCCCTGGCTTCAGTCTGTTTCAGTCTGCACGTGTAAACACATAGAAGAGGGAGTTGTACTGCTTTGCCGCTTTGGTCTTTCCTGTCTGCTCATGTTAACGTCGGGGAGATAGACGCGTGGCTATAGGCTGTAAATAAATGAAGACAACTCGGCGTCTAACAAGTCTAGCAGCAAATACCAACAATGACGGTACGCCAGGTCGGCCCAGTGGTAAGGCGCTCGGCTGGTAAGCAGACGGATCCAGGTTCGAGTCTGGATTCGGCTTATTTGTCTCTTCTGAATGACTTCCTTGTCCCGGCAGTTGCAGTAATAGGTCATGGGTCAGGCCACTGCCCACTTTAATGCAGAATCCTTCTGGTGGTAACAGTGTGGAGTACACCTTCAGCCGTAATACACGATGTGGAGTAGCATTATTCTTTGGCACTGAACCATATTGCCCCAGTTAAGCCGTCACAGTGACCCCACCTTCTCTTGGCCCGTCAAAATTAGTCTTTACAACCTTGCACAAAGAATCTGGAACCCCTTCACCGCAATTTTGCTGTTGGTGTTGCATTTCCTTCCAAACAAGTCATACTGAACTCTGGAAGCAGATGTGGCATAGTCTTTCGCTCTAAACGATATCATCTCAGCTATGCCGTCACAGTGATCTCACTTTCAGCTGGCACATTGAAAGTAATGTGTGCAGAACCTTGCACAAAGAATCTGGAATCGTTTTACCGCGATCTTCTTGCTGTTGGTGTTGCATTTCCTTCCAAACTAGCCATATTGAATTCCGGAAGCAGATGTGGCGTAGCATGATTCTTTCGCTCTCAACATGTTATGCCGTCACAGACTTTAATCATATTGAATTCTGGAAGCAGATGTGGCGTAGCATGATTCTTTCGCACTCAACAATATCACGTCAGTTATGTCGTCACAGTGACCTCCCCTTCGCTCGGCACATCAAAAGTATTGTGTTTACAACCTTGCACAAAGAATCGGCAACCGCTTCACCGCGACTTTCTTGCCGTTGGTGTTGCATTTTCCTCCAAACTAGTTATATTGAACTCTGGAAGCACGCTTAACGAACGCCTCTTAGCCATGTTGAACAGCATCCCGCGAGAGAAGCTTATTAATTGCAGGAGGTCTGGAAAAGGGTTTGGCCTGAGACTACAAGCCGGGGAGTATAGATCGTTCTAAGCCACATTAAGTACTTCCTGCTCTACGGCGGTTATAGCTCATTTAGGGGTGAAGTGCTTAAAATAAATTCATTATCCTTAGTTTTTCTATTGCTGCTATTATGATGTTTGGTTTGTTGGTGATAAACGTGCCCATGGCCGCCGATGTATGCGGCTGGTTAAAGAGGACTGATCGGTGCATGTGCGAATTACGCGTCTTTGTTTGTCTTGGATGCTTGTGGTTGTTGTTGTGACTTTTGCTGTTGTTGGCGTCGTTATTTACTGCGGACACAGAAATGAACTCCACCTCCACCACCACCACCCCCCACCCCACTCCCCTCGCTCCCTTTGGCTGTGAACCCAGAATTGCCAACTGTCGTGCTCTCTTGCCGGGAGTAGGTCATACTATATATAGCATTACATGCTTCGCCTGATGCCAGGACTTATACCGTAATAATTTCTACCTTCTCGGTTCATTCAGTTACATTTTGACTGAATCCCCTCCCGAATTGTTGTTCCTTTTTGTCCTTTGTTGTTGTTGTTGTTTGGTTTGTTTGTTTGTTGGTGTTTTAGCTAACGCAGTTTCCCGCGTGGACGTGCCTAATAAAGTAGGTCACGCTGCTCATCGTCACAAGCCAGTGATGCAGATGCCCGTGCCACGTCAGCAGCTACAATTGTATGACAGCCTGTATCATGGCAGTGAATTTGACCTTCGTCTGTCATTTGAGCGACTGTGTTTTGACCTTGTAAGTTACTCATTTAAGTTGCTAACTGTTGCTGGGAATTACTAGAACGTGTTATGTATTTTTGCATTGCGAATCTGACTTTTGCTGGTTTTGCTGTACTTGGTGTTTGTTGTTGTTGTTGTTGATTTATTGGCGTTTCCCCCTAAAATCCGTGTCCAGTTTCTAAACTCTTTTTCACAGCCATGTCCATTACCCGTACGTCCCCCCTCCCCTTCTGTGTGTGTGTGTGTGTGTGTGTGTGTGTGTGTGTGTGTGTGTGTGTGTGTGTGTGTGTGTGTGTGTGTGTGTGTGTGTGTGTGTGTGTGTGTGTGTGTGTGTGTGTGTGTGTGTGTGTGTGTGTGTGTGTGTGTGCTTGTGTTGCTGACCTCTCGGTCCTACTTTTGCATCAAATGAGTGGCGAATCTACTGATATTTTGATTATGCTAATTTATACCAAGCAATGGTGCAGATTCAAATCAATATGTGCATACATTTTCCCCAGAGGGAGGGCATTACATTTTAGTGTATGCCAGCGCGTGCGCGCGATCTGCCTATGTGTGTGTGTGTTGGTGTGCGTGCATTTGTGTATGTGTGTGGGAGCGTGCGCAGAAACCTGTGAACGTGTGTGTGTGTGTATTGGTGTGCGTGCATTTGTGTATGTGTGTGGGAGCGTGCGCAGAAACCTGTGAACGTGTGTGTGTGTGTGTGTGTGTGTGTGTGTGTGTGTGTGTGTGTGTGTGTGTGTGTGTGTGTGTGTGTGTGTGATCCTGATTTACACACATACAGTCTACGTGTGTGTATGTGTGTGCGCATGCTGGCGACTCTGTGAGTGCGAGGGTGTTTGTGTTTCAGTGTGTGTCAGTTTCACTTTGCTTTGTATGAATAGGCATGCGTAGTAACGTATTATTATGCTATCTGCTATTATGCTTTTCTTTAGTTAAATAACAACGTGCTTTGCGTCGCCGAACGTGTAGTATAAATTCCATATCATATGCATATCATGGCTCAAACATCAGGCAGAGTTTAACATTTCGGTTCAATGTGTGATGCCAGCAGTGAGGAATAAGTGTCAAACCTCATCAGAGAGCTAGGTTAGGGTTGATCCCCTATCATCTTTTTTTTTTTTTTTTTTTTTTTTTTTTCCTTCCCCGATTTATCGATTCTGTGCAGTTGAGGCTTAGTCTGCGGTTGTCCCCATTATTTATTCGGTGCAGACTATAGTCTTTTAGATTGTTGTGGTTTGGTGGTGCCTTTACCATTAGGCTTGTCCGCCGTTTTGATTTGTCAGGTCAAGCCAAGTACTTCTTTATTATATTTAAAGAAACAAGCAAAAAACAAAACAAATCCAAAAACATAAATAAATGAAATAAAAAAACTAAAAACAGGGGAAGAAAAAGGAAAGAAAGAAAATAACCGTTTATAAATGATTGAAAATTTACGAGAGCGCAACGACAGACAGGCAATATTGATATCATAAACATTATCAGACAGAATAATATTGGTTACGGAAATACGCTGTAAAATAAACAGTATCACACACATTAATATGATTAATAGGCTATATACTCGGCACAAGTATAATCACTATTCTCATCCTGTCCATTTTCACGCCCACACCCATACACTATAGCACCGCCTCCCACACACCCACACGCAAACATACATACACCCACCTTGATATCTCAGTCTTTCTTAGTCACACTGACACGCGCGCGCGCGCGCGCGCACACACACACACAAACACACACACACACACACACACACACACACACACACACACACACACACACACACACACACACACACACAACTAACGGACCATGGCAGCCTCATAAATTATTCTTAAAATAAGATGAAAATCATGAAATTGGTGAAAGCTGTTACAGAGAGAGAGAGAGAGAGAGCAAAGTAGCCTAAAAGATTGTACATATAGTAAAATTTAAGGTAAGAGATCAGAAATGAAAGGTCTCAGCACAGAAACACCCTCACCCTCACATGCACACTACACTGACACGCCCTGGCAAAACAGCCTAAATAATGCAATTACTGCCCCGCCTCTCTCACGCACACACATTCTCTCGTTTTAACACCAGTGATATATACTGTAGTAATTAAGTGCACAGCCGGTACGCTGGAGTAAGATGGAGAAGGGGGGAAAAAATTCATTCTCAACAGATTGGTATCATTCCCGAGTCAGCACCGGTGGCGCTATTTTGTCTTGTTCAGTGTCTTGTTACTGAAACTAAAGGATAGACGTTCCTCGGAATTCCTGGCTTTTATTCGACCAGTGGGGCAGTGGATTACACGCCAGTGATCTTTTCCGCTCATCTTGTGGCCGTGAAATACGAGATTTTCACTTCTACTAGTACTAGGAAAACAGCTATGCGCTCGGCCAGCAACCCAGCTAACGTGTTGCCCACTACTTACGCCAGTCAATCGCGCATGCGCGAAAATTTAAATCAAAGGGGTCTATTCCGGTTCGAAACTGGCAGTTCAAATCCGGGTTTGGCAGCACCGGACGTAATGTCACCTCTGAGATGACGCCGCTTCCTTGACAATGTCAGTATAATACAGGCATTTGAATCCTGAGTCTCTCTCTCTCGACGTCACATCCGGTAGGACTGCATCCAAGTACGGATGTCCTTGTCAAAAAGAAACTGTCTGCTCTCCGGCCGCCATGAATGAAACGACAAAAAAGGGTCACTGGTGTGAAATCCGGTAGCGCTGCCAAGCTCTACCAATGGTTAAAAATCTGAAACTAAACAAGGCCCAGAGCTCTCGTGCAGAATCAACACCCAAGGGAGTTAATTAGCGCTCAAAATACGTAATACAAGTACATTGAGGATGTACCTCTGGTGGAGTTTATGTACCTTGTATTTACACGCAAGCCAAGTCAGAGTTACCGTAGGTGACTCAGGTCTCTGTTGTTGTACTTGTGTTACGTATTTCGAGCGCTAATTAACTCCCTTGTGTGTTGATTCTTAACTTTGGTTAGTTAGTTCTTGGATTTTAACGTTCCGTCAGTCAGTCTGCGTACTAACTAATCACTAACTAATCTTCTTCTTTTTTAAAAAGGAAAAAGAAAAAGAAATCAAACAAACAAAACAAAGACAAAATCAGAAAAAAGTTCTGGTGGTTAGTGTTTGCTAGGGTATGTCGAGAACACCTCCCTTTTCATCGGAGCTAGCAAGCTTCAAGTAACTCTATCGATCAGGGATGCTCACTGCGTACCACAGTCTTGTACTGACGGATCACAGTCCCAAAAGAAGAAGAAGAAAAAAAAAGAAAAGCGGTTTTTGACGACGTACATTATTTATCTTCAAGGCTTTGAGAGTTCAAAGCCTCGAAGATAAATAATGTACGTCGTCAAAAACCGCGTCAAAAACCGCAAACATCGTACTTTGGGTTTGCCAGGATGTCGATCAACTAATTATAAACTTACTGAATCACTTTTGCATTCTCTTTTCGAAGAAAGCACCGAAATAATGCAATGTTAGGACATCTCGTAACCTAAAAATTAGACCAAGTAAGAAGTTCTTGCGTGCATAGAGAAGCACTGAATGATAAGCGACTGAAATCTTGCAGAGCTGTTCTGGCATTTACTACTACAACCCACAATAATTTATTGACTAATGAAATGTTAACCAAAAAGATGAGAAAGGCGTGGAAAGAGGAAGCGCTCGACAATCTTCCTCGAAAGGACGAGAGAGGGCCGTCGTCAGTCAGACGAACATTGGGACTGTTTCAAAGGCAACGTTGGGGGAACTCCTGAGAGACGGGGTGGAGCGCATACGGGCTTTTCCGAGCGCATAGATACCATCTTGAACTGAACTGAACTGAACAAAAACGGTTTGCCGTGGGCGAAAAATGGCGGGTGTCTAATAGCTTAAAATATCTGCTCCAAAAACTCAGTCAAAAGCATAACCGAGAACGTTCCTCTGTGAGTCACGTGCACGTGACTTAAGTAATATTTTCATCTTCAAACAAAAGCAGAGCAGCTGTCCTGACTTGTGCCGACAAAGCTCATTGAGGTACACAGCCGCTGTGCCGGCTAGCAAAAACTCCACTTAACATCCGTTTACCACATCGAGGCAAGGGTGCCTGAAAGTGAGACTTGGCGTGTGCAGCCTCGCGTTGGCTGTTTTGACCACTGTTTTGACGGACATCATCGCCGCCATTTTCAAAACCTGTCAAACCGCGCTCACGTTTTTAAATACCGCGGTTCAAACTAACCGGTATCACTGGCCTGCCTGAGTTCGAGCTGCTTTTAACAATCATGTAACAAATGGGTGTATGTCGTCAGCGGGAAGGGTGGTGTGAGGAGGAAGGTTTTGGGAAAAAAGGTGCTTGGTAGTAAAACATTTTATTTTTTATTTTATTTTTAGCTAGCTATGAAAGAAGAAAGAAAGTGATTTGGCACATACACAACGCAACTGAATAACTTGTCTAAATCGAAATATCTCGTCGCATCTGTTCGAGTTACTTGGTGATGTCATTCCTTATTAGCACGTAACTGAGCGTTCAACCGTGTTTTTGTTGTTTCAGGTTGTTGTTGTTTCTCTTTTCTTTCGTCTATGTTGTTGTTGTGGCCTGCTTTGTGTGTTGTTGTTTTCGGGGGGTCAGTTTTTGTTTGTTTGTTTGTTTGGTGTGACAACGCCAGCCTCAGGAAAAGCAGACCTTCCAACAAGACAAAGAAGGCTCAGGCCGCACTTGACAAGTAGTTGTGTGTCTGAGTACTTCGACCTCATTTCGGTCTTGTCCTCTACTTTGTGCAATGGAGAGTCGCTCTACCGCGCCTTTGTAGTAACAGGAAGAGTCTCCTGAACAAAACGCTTTACTTGTTGAGAAAGAAAGCCTCTCCGACTGACAGTGCACGGCGACAACCCACCGAAGTTGGCAATCAGCCAGCACAGGCTCGTCTCCTAGCAACCGTCAATAGCTGGCGGTGAGGCCACGAGCTTGCGCCGTGCTTGTCAGCTCCAGTGAGAAAGTAGGTCATCGCCACACAGGCGTCAGTCGGCAACGTTGCCAAAGCCTGTAACACACTTACGGTGACTGACTAACACGTTTTACGGCGGTGTGTTCAGTGTCAGTTGTGTTTCAAGCACGTACGCTCCAAGCCTCGCTTTCCGGCACGCTTTTAGTGTTGCTGAGAGGGAGGATGTCGCAAAACCGATGTTTGGAGTTTGCGGCGTCTCGGGAAAGTGGAAACTCGCGCTGTGATTGATGTCATCAGCACTCACACTCCGCCGACTTTGCCGAGGGTGGAGGGGGAAGGAGGGGGGATGTCGTGAAGGAGGTGGGGGGGACGGGTGGGGAGTGGAGGGGGGGGGGGGGGGGCCGCGGCAGATCTGTGATAGCAAAAGAAGCCGGGCAACTGACGGCAGTGACACACTGACACTCCACTAAAGCCTCGCTTTGTGGCAGCTTCTTCCAAATTCTGCCAGTTTTCGCCATTGAAGGGGCACTTGTTATAGAGTCTCCGCGCATCTGTCCGCCGATATGACGCTGCCTCCGCCGAAAGGTTGGGGTACTAATGAGACTACTACTAATGGTACTGACAGCAACACAGCGTCCCGCGAAGCACGCACATAAACACGAGGCGCGTCCGCCCCGGATGAATTTTAAAAAAGAAGAAGAAGAAAAAAGAAAGAAAAAAAAAAGCGAGTTCCGTTAATTTGTCATGGCGTAAGCAATGTGGACGGTTATAAAGGAAACGCCTGATTCAATTTCCCCCCAGCTTTTTTATATCCCGATCCTTGTATTGATCCGCAAGTGGACCATGCCCATCTCTCCTCCCATGCCTGGCCCGCCCCCCTACCCACTTGTTTCAGCCGGCTAAGTTATATCCGAGACAAAATTGTTTAACAGATTGTCCCTAATATACTTTTTAGCATCTGAGGACATTAAGCAGAATGGAATGACTGAATGAATGAATATGACACCTTATGCCTTATTCGGACGTGAAGCACCATGAAAGAAGAAGTATTTGAGTTGTCAGAGGTAGGAACTGTGTGAAAGTCGAGGTGGCCGTCCTGGGCTCCCGGCCGTCCTTAATAGTCCTTATGGCCGTCCTTTGTAGTCCTTATGGTCTATGTGGACGTAAAGCAACATTGTGTGTGTGTGTGTGTGTGTGTATGTGTGTGTGTGTGTGTGTGTGTGTGTGTGTGTGTGTGTGTGTGTGTGTGTGTGTGTGTGTGTGTGTGTGTGTGTGTGTGTGTGTGTGTGTGTGTGTGTGAGCCGGTTTGGCCTAGTGGCGGTAAGACGTTGGGTTGGTAAGCAGAGGGACCTCAGTTCGAATCCGCTTCGGCTCTCCTTTCTCTTCAAAAGTTGTGGTCTGTGGACACTGTCTTGTGACTTTGTCCCTCACAATTAATGAAACATTAAAATGATTTTCATTGCTTCCCACCTTAATGCAGGAGTCATTTTGGTGGTGACTGTGGAGAGATAGGTATGTAATCTCCCTCTTCACCCACCTCCATACGCCCTTACCCCATTCCTAATAAGCCTTGTGGCTTCTGTGGACATTAAGCACTATATTTTAGCAATTTTTTTTTTAAATCAAAGCAATCCGAGTTGTCTGTTACAAACTTACTGCTACTGATTTGAGCACCAACGAAAAACTGTTTGTTAGCTGCCAATCTTCGGAGACCCTATGGCGTAACCAGTTATGGCAGTGGCTGGAGGAAGGATGTCGTAAACCGATGCTTGGAGTTTGGTAAGTAACCAAGTAACTTGGTGTTTTATGCCCAGCCAACCAGTGAGGTTATATCAGGGAGTTTGGTAGTGCACTATCCTTCAAAATGGAAACTGATTGCAACTGTATCCCTTGAACAATATTAAGAGGGACAGCTGCCTTGGCCTTTATAAAACGCTAGTTTAACGAAAATCCCGCGAAATGTCGTACAGTAGATACTACAGTAGGGTATTATAACATTATACAGTAGTTTATTATAACAGCATAACCCCAAAACGACCTCATAGTGTATTCTTTTTAATAACTGCTATGGCTCGTAAAAGCTTGTATACATAACCGTACATATTCATACAGAATCTTGTGTATAACTGTGACACACGACTGCATGCGTTCAGAAAAAGACGCCATCAGAATACGCAGAAGGTAACTGGATTTGGCGACCTCTGTCAAACGTACAAGGTCCAACAGATCTCCGGCGGAGGATCAAATACCGCCACAAGTTAATACACATTTTAAAAATGTTTCTCAGATTTTTTTTATAAAACCATAGTCAAGACAGATCCACAAGCTCGGTCCAAGCACAAATACAACACAGACCATTTGAAAACATACAAACTTGTGATTATAGCGTTCCTCATCTGATCAAGAGTAGTAATAATGGAAATTTATAGCGCGTTATCCCCATCCAAGTTTAAGGCATAATGCGCAGTCCAGAACGACTTTTTACCAGGATGTTTATTTGCTTTTGTTTTAATTTAATGTTTTATGATTGAAGTGAATGTGTGATGAGTGTACTTGTCAAAACAAAACATTCCTGATCACTTTTATATAGCGCTATTCTCCGCTCTCGAGCAGACTCACTGCGCTTGCATGTGATTTTGCATGAGTGACTAGCTTTTCATAGCGCGTTTTTGAATATCCACCGAAGTGGTATGCTTAACGGCGCTGACGGACATATGAAACTACTGCCATCTCGGCGCGTTCTGTGTACACCATACAGCCATGCACCATGTCACTTCATGCAAAGCCACTGACATACGTCATGTGCATGCGTGTTTAGATGCAACCTGCCACCTGCGCTTCTGGCAAAATGACCTGGATCGTTTACGTGCTACTGCGGCCGCTAACACTAGGGATGGAACGGATACCGAAACAAGAGTCAGCACAGGAAGCACACTCCGAGCACCGCTTTCCGGCACTTCCTCCAAGGAAGGATGTCGTAAACCAGTGTTTGGAGTCTGCACAGGAAGTTGACCCTGGAGAAGAAAATTCTCCCGCCGTTCCCGCAGGGACTCGAACCCGGGCCGGCCTTTCAATCACGAGTCCGACTCTCTAGCCGCTGAGCTATCCCCGTTAGCCGGGCCGGCCTTTCAATCACGAGTCCGACGTTCTAACCGCTGAGCTATCCCCGTTACCCGGGCCGGTCTTTCAATCACGAGTCCGACGCGCTAACCGCTGAGCTATCCCCGTTACCCGGGCCGGTCTTTCAATCACGAGTCCGACGCGCTAACCGCTGAGCTATCCCCGTTACCCGGGCCGGCCTTTCAATCACGAGTCCGACGTTCTAACCGCTGAGCTGTCCCCGTTACCCGGGCCTGTCTTTCAATCACGAGTCCGACGCGCTAACCGCTGAGCTATCCCCGTTACCCGGGCCGGTCTTTCAATCACGAGTCCGACGCGCTAACCGCTGAGCTATCCCCGTTACCCGGGCCGGTCTTTCAATCACGAGTCCGATGCGCTAACCGCTGAGCTATCCCCGTTACCCGGGCCGGTCTTTCAATCACGAGTCCGACGCGCTAACCGCTGAGCTATCCCCGTTACCCGGGCCGGCCTTTCAATCACGAGTCCGACGTTCTAACCGCTGAGCTGTCCCCGTTACCCGGGCCGGTCTTTCAATCACGAGTCCGACGCGCTAACCGCTGAGCTATCCCCGTTACCCGGGCCGGTCTTTCAATCACGAGTCCGACACGCTAACCGCTGAGCTATCCCCGTTACCCGGGCCGGTCTTTCAATCACGAGTCCGACGCGCTAACCGCTGAGCTATCCCCGTTACCCGGGCCGGTCTTTCAATCACGAGTCCGACGCGCTAACCGCTGAGCTATTCCCGTTCCCGCAGTTGCATTCCATAGGGTGAGAGGACTGCGTGTCAACGTGACCGTTTTTTGTTTTTGTGTTTTTTTAAATTACCACACCACACGGTCGTGCGCCGTCTTCGGAGGAGTTCAGAGCATGAATAATGTTTACTCACACGGCCGGACAACACAAGCTGCAAATTTTCAGCAGGAATTCGTTTGACAAGCAGCTCAGAACGGAGAGAGAGAGAGAGAGAGAGAGAGAGAGAGAGAGAGAGAGAGAGAGAGAATATGTGATATGCACAGCTTGATGCCAGTGGGATTTTTTTATGTTTTTATGTATGAATGCCTTTTTAACAGGATGTTTATTTGTTGCTGTTGTAATTTAATGTTTTATGATTGGGGTGAATGTGTAATGAGTGTACTTGGCAACAAAAAACATTCCTCGTGCAATCAGTGCATTGACACTTGGTAATAAAGTTGTATGTACTTATTGAAGAGGGGGGGGGGGGAGTCTGTGGGGGGCTTGTAATTGGATTTTTAACTTCCTGTTAGCCACACAGCGTCAGTCTCAGGACGAGAGAGAGAGAGACAGAGAGACAGAGACAGAGAGTTACATGAAAAAGGACGGGAAAATGTGTAAATCAAATTATCTTTGGGCGTTGTCTGATTACAGCTGAAAGTGTGTCAATTTTTTCCTGGTGTGTGTGTCAGAGTGTGTGTGTCAGAGTGTGTGTGTCAGAGTGTGTGTGTGCGTGTGTGTGTGTGTGTGTGTGTGTGTGTGTGTGTGTGTGTGTGTGTGTGTGTGTGTGTGTGTGTTGTTTTGTTTCGTTCAGTCGATCAAGCCTGTCATCCATGTATTTATGACTCTGTTGCATGCTTAATTATCGAAGTTAGATTTGTTGGAAGACACTGAAAATCGTTACCGCATAACGTCGAGTAAAGAGGGAAGGGGGGGGGGGGGGGGGGATATTAAATGTAATGGAAAAGAATAATTATGTGTAGAGCGCCCACATCTAACGTCAGACGGAAGCGCACAATGCAAACAATACGACAAAACAGTAGGTTCGCCCCCCGCCCCACCCCCACCCCCCGTTTTATTTTTATTTTTTGAATTAAGAGAACAATGATGCTTATCTGTTACCAAACACTTAACCAACGAAGCAAGCCACGTTTGATTTCACGGCAAGCCAGTTTGTATCTCCCAACCTGACAACGAACAGTCTGTCCCCCCCCCCCCCCCCCCCCCACCCGCAAGCTCTGCCAACTCAAGAGAAATGTAGGCCTAGGTTATTCAATGATCCGGGTGATCAATTCCCCAACGTTTTCATGATTCATCTACAAATTAATCTATTTATAGATTTACTGCTGATCATAACTAGTATAGGCCTTCTTTGTAATGTGTATTGTTTTAAACTGTATCAATGTATCAGTCTTATTTGACCTCAACGTGCCACTGCAACGTTATCAATGATAGATAATGACGCCGCATGCGCAATCCTCACTTGTGTTCGCGCGTTCTTTCCTCGCATTGAAAATCTTCACTTTCCTCGGATTTATTACGTATTACTGGCGGTATATCATTATAAACTGTGTTCATAATCACTTATCCAAATTGGATTCCATCTGTGCATAACCCTTTTATGTTACTGCGTTTGGGCGTGCGAGTGCTTTTAATCTTTGTTGCTGTGGTAAAGTATTAGTCTGCTGTTTATTATAGTCTTTACCGCTGTTCATTGCAATACAGATTTCCCGGTAAACATATACTCGGACAATAAATACAGTCTCTACAACAGCACTATTAGAGAGAACGAGTGCTAGTAACTGTATTTGTAATTGTATATCAAAGATAATGCCCTACAAAATGTCTTTGCGTTGATGTATCTCAGTACTGACGCTGAACTAGTTTCAGGCGTAAATGAAACAATTGTTGTTATCATTATTTACCACTACTATTTAACCACAGTTATCATTGAGATAGAAGTTTGCTTTTTATGAGAAATTCGCCCTCAGTATGATGACCTACACGCATTTAAATTATAACCCATGAAAGACAAGGCTCTTGTTATTTGTTTTGTGTCTTTGCCTGTGCCACAGAAGGTCATTTTGCTGTTGTTGACAAATTAAAACATCATTATTTATGAATGATGACATTATTATTTATAACAAGGTATTATGTTGATTCGAATCTTCTCCAGCTTAATTACTCGTATATCTTGGAATAGTCTGTAAATTTGGCATTATTAATTAATAACCTATGACACTATATGAACAAGTTATACTGTTTCTAAATAGCTGACGATATTTGTCCAAGGAAATGTCCATCATTTATAGCTAAATGACACAAACTATGAAAGACTGTATAAAAATATTGACAATATATTACTTTAGTTACTTCTGAATGGTAAAATAATTTTCAAGTGCTTTCATTTGTCATGACTACTGTCAGTGTCACTGTCAGTTTCTATCAACAATGTCAATCATTCGCGATTTTCAGTAATTTATAAGTCATATCAATTCCTTTCAGTAATATAAGTTCACGTACCTAGTAAAACAATTTATGAGCCCCCAAGCAAATGATTTAACTGATTAAATTATATATATATAAAATATTAAAAACTCGTGTGATTAAAACTTTTGAAGGGAACACTTAGTGGAGACAAATTCTGGCCCATTGAAAAAAAGGTAAAAATTTTGTGTTTATTTATGCAGAACGAACCGGTCATTCGTGTTAAACAAATGTCGCACTTGCGGCCTACACTGAGAGAAATATAATCATGTGTTCGGGTTATTCCACGTGATAACTGTGGGGGTTACAGACAGTGCGGTGCTCAGCCAGCATAACATTTAATGTTATTACCATTCATGGAGGCCACTGCAAGTTCACATATATGTCATGCGAATTATCTTAACAGGAGCAGCCGCAACTCACACTGAAACAGCCTGTGTGTTTCAATATCTGTCAATAGTTCACACTATTTTTAAACACTCTGCTTCAAGTTCAACCACGAAGATGATAACTTAACGCGCGAAACAGTTTTCATTATACTGTGTAAAGGAGGTTTAACAAGAAAGATCTCAAGACATTTGAAACTTCAAGACATTTTTTCTTCCAAAATAATAGACCTGCCATGTTTTTCTGTTCCAGGAGAGGGAGATTATAAAGCTATCGCTACAGTGTCACCACCAGAATGACTCCTGCATTAAGATGGGCAGCGATGAGAACCATTTTAATGTTTCATAATTGTGAGGGACAAAGTCACAAAACAGTGTCCACAGACCACAACTATTGAAGACAAAGCGGATTCGAACCGACGTCCCTCTGCTTACCAGCCTAACGCCTTACCGCTAGGCCAAACAGGCTCACAGAGCTCAGATTATATCAGACGTTTCTTTTACAACCGTCCACATTGCTTACGCCATCACAACTGTAAAACCCAAATCGTTTGAATCAAGACGGAACTATTTTTAACCTGGTGCGGACGCGCGGCATGTATACGTGCGTGCTTCGGCTCTTGCGTCTTCCACAGTCTCATTCGTACGGAAACCTTTCGGAAGTCCGTGCCGGCGGACAGATGCGCGAAAATAAAGACTGAGACACTCAGTGGCGTCGGTAACCAATTTTGGCAAGGTTTGGGGGAAGGTGCTGTGGGAACTGAAAGCGAGGCTTGGGGTGTGATGACTGAATTACTAACTTGAAGTTTGCAACGGTATTCCGGGGCCGGCGCTTTGGATGATGAAATAACCGAGTTCGGCGTCATCAGACTATAACACACTCACCGAACGCCATCAGGGCTGACAGAAAATTATGTCGGCCATTCTATGGCCGAGCGGCTAAACCCTCCAGTTCAGTCAGTTTCGTGGCGTACATTGGGCTCTTTCTGACTAGTACGACGATTCGAGACTGAGTTCGCGGCAGCGGAGCTCTTCAATCACCTGTTGTCGCTGCCAGTGTAACTGCAAAGCCGTGCACTTTTGCGGCGGCTGAAACTTCATTTCCGTTTACTACTGAGGCAGCTGCTAAACTAGCTTGAGCCGTGAAGTCCTGCGTGAGTCAGTGTACACTGTATAGCGACAGACTGAGTTACTCAGGTTTGCAGCCGCTGTGAAAAGCGGGCGAGTCTTTTTTTTTTTTTTAACGGCCCAAACAGTGAGTGACTGTCAGCTTTGCAGCGACCCGGAAGACAAAAGACTTGGCGGCGTCCCCGTTTTCAGTCACTGAGCTTGCAGCGAGTCACTGACTGCTGCTGCTAATTGAGAAACAGATCCAGTAGATGGTTTGATGCCACACTGAGGTTGCTGTTGCTGACTGACACTGAGCTGCCACTTCGCCGCACACCAGCCGTCGGTGTGTATTTCCGCGTGGCGTCGTTGACGGCTGTAAAAAAGGACTGAGACCGCCTCAGTTTCACTGAGTTGCAGCAAAGCCGGATTTTCCCCTTTGTTGCAGCCACTGACATTTCGCTCAACAAGGCCGCGGTGCACTTTGCAGCGACTAGCCGTGATTTTGCATCTGCAGCTCTCGACTTGTGGCCGCCGGTGCTGACCGCCTCCGATATCCAACTGACTGCTCCCGAACTGACCACGTCCGCGTGACTCCCTGGAACCGCGCTGGGTGAGTAGTATCATTATCTCCGTTTGATTTTAAAGGTTAAATTAAGCACAACGTACGTCGCCAAGTGTACTCGTTGAGTGCGCTGTGACTATCTCTTCCACTGGGCTAAGCCGCCGGCTCTAGCATCGTAAGTTCAGGCTGTGTTAGTTTTGCTATTACTATGCTATCTATATTATTTCTATTATTTATTTATTTTTTACTAGTGCTGCCGCTGTGCCGCGTGGTAGGTAGGTAGTGTAGGTGAGAGCTTCATGTCCTCGGATGTCAGTTGACATATTAGGGACAAGCTGTGACCAATGCCGAAGCATGGTTCAGTAAATCTTCACGTCCACAGAAGCCAGAAGGCTCGTTAGGACGGACAGCCCAGGATGGCCACCTCGACTCTCACGACACAGCTCCTGAACTATGACTGTGCCGCGCCGGCGGTGATGATGATGAGTTGATGCTTAATTTCCTCAGATGTCAGTTGACATATTAGGGACAAGTTGTGACCAGTGCCAAAGCACGGTTCAATAATTCTTTACGTCCACGGAAACCAGAAGGCTCGTTAGGACGGACAGCCCAGGACGTCCACCTCGACTCTCACACTCCTGAACTATGTGACTGTGCCGCGCGGTCAGCGAGACCGGGCTTTGTCATGAGTACGTCAGTGCCAACTGCCATGCGTACTGTGGCTGTGCCGCGCACGAAGGTCAAGACTGATAAAACCGTCCAAGCACCGGTTTACACTTTACGACATCCTTTCCTCCAAAGAAGGAAGGGTGGTGTCACCGGGAAGGCCGCGAGCCGGCTTGGACTGTCAGTTTAGTTTAGTGCTGCTTTACGTCAAAGTTTAGGCGGACAGAGCTCAGGAGCTGTGTCAAAGTCGAGGTGGACGTCCTGGGCTCCCGTCCGGCCCTAAGAAACCTACGGTTTCTGTGGACGTAAAGCAACTCTTCAACCAGTCTAGGGACGGGGAGCCCAGGACGGCCACCTCGACTTTCACACAGCTCCTGACCTCTCAGTGACTTGGACAGGACTGAAAGTGAGTAAACATAGTGCTTAACGTTCACAGGAAAACCGAAAGCTTATACCGGGACGGTGATCCGGCAGGGTGTCTTCTGTGCCACTAGTATTGATAAGACTAAGCTATACTTATTGTACTGACGAGTCTGCACAAACTCGGACTGTTCCGCCTAGGGACCGTTTCATTCGGGCTCCGTCGCCGCAGAGGACTGCGTACTTGCTGCGGACTTCACTGAACAGAAAGGGTGTGCCCAGACGCCTCGGACTGGGGAGTTCGACGGACCTCTCGCTACACGCACTGCCACTCAATCGATGTCGTTCTGCTTAACCGCTAGGACTGTAGCGGCCTGACACTATCGTGAAACTTGAAAGAGATAAGTTAATGCCGTCCGCACACGACACTCACGTGAGCCGGTTTGGCCTAGCGGTAAGGCGTTAGGCTTGTAAGCGGAAGGACCTCGGTTCGATACCGCTTCGGCTCTCCTTTCTCTTCAAAAAGGTAGTGGTTTGTGGACACTGTGTGACTTTGTCCATCACGTCCTACTGAAACATTAAAATGGCTCTCATCGCTGCCCATCTTAATGCAGGAATCATTCTGGTGGTGACAGTGTGCCGATAAGTATATAATCTCCCTCCCCCTTCTCCCCGTCCCTAATAAGCAGTACGGTTTCTGTGGACGTTAAGCACCATGTTTACTTACACGACACTCAAACACATGTCTCTACTAAATACGCCAGCCGCCCGATGACCGTCATCTCCCCAGAGATATCAGTTAAACCCTACTCAGTAGTTCGCATGCGTAGCACACTGACTCGACACACTGCCAGTTCATACACACAGCACACTCACACCATTTTTATAAAAAAAAAAAAAAAAAAAAAACATGTCTTCTTGCAAAAAAAGCCGAAGTGACTCGTCACTAGTCAGCCTGACTGACTCGACACACTGCACTGCCAGTTCATTCACACACACACTGACACTGACACATCCCGATACTGACACGCACACACATTAATCAGTAAAAACAACTTTTTTAACGTCTCCTTGCAAAAAGAAAGGAAAAAGAAGAAGAAGAAGAAGAAACGGGGGGAAAAACAAACAAAACAACAACAACAACGCCGAAGTGACTCGTCACTAGTCAGTCACTGACGAGTCGGATGCTTCTTATTGTTTCACGGACCGTCTAGCTGAAGACTCCCCGCGTACGTGTAGCGCTTAGTGCAACCGCACAGACCCTGACAGTAGCAGCAGCGACTGCCGGCAACTCTACAGAGCCACAGCGGCCGGGTAAATTGTAGGGCCAGAGTGTAGTGTTTTAAGTAGGGCCTATATTCATTTCTTTCGCCGGAGACCGCTGACTCGGTGACGCTACACCCACAGAATCGGCCCAGTCATGACGCACGCGCGCTCCAACTGAGCCGCAGCGACCAGACTGCTTTCGGTTGTTGTGGCCGCGAGAGACCTGGCAGTTAGCGGTCGCTTAGGTGGTGGTGGGCCGAGTCAGTGTGTCGATGTCATTGTGAGCGTGTGGCACTGCCGACCGCGCCAGTCAGTCGAAGGCCGCCGTTTGCCTGGTTCAGACTTCACTGGCAAGCTGCTCGGAAAAGCTGTGTTCCTGTCCGTCCCGCTGATTGGTCGATCTGCCACAACCCAGCGTGAGCGCCTGACTGACACGTCCGCGTGACTGCACAGGGATATCGCGTCAGCCTACATAGACGGTGAGTAATCAGGCTCAGTGTCGTAATTAATGCGTCAGCCTGCAAACCAGTCGAAACCGGTTGAGCGGGATGTAATGTGTACTGCTGCAGCCGAGGGATTGGCTGTAGGTGTACATCGACTCAGTGTACATGGTCGCTGCGACCAGCCACAGCAGCGGCGGTGGCGTACGTGCCGCGTACGTGCCGCGCTGCAGGGATTCTACGGAAAACTTAACTGACTGACGGTGGCACGGCGGGTCGTACATGTATGTTTAATAGCCGCTGCAGTTCCTTTTCCGACAGTACGTACGGCCTCACTGAGTTCATTGTCTCTACAACCCACATGGACTCACCATGCACTCCCTCATCGATAAAGAGACCTCCACTGGCTCTTCGTTTTTTTCAGGCTACCCCCCCCCCCCCCCCCCCGGCCCCCATCACCACCACCAATTTTTTTTTTAAAAATCCGTTGGTTGAACTCTGCAATCATTGAACCAGACCGTCACTGGACTGGATTTTTTTTCTTTTTTCAGTGAGACATAGCATCCACAGAAACCTTATGGGGGGGGGGGGGGGGGGGAGGGGGGGTAGGTTCAGAGCTCAGCTCCGCCTTTTCAGTTGTCACGGTCAGTTCACGCAGCTCCGCCTGAGCTCTTGCCCACTGAGATATCCGACTCAGTCTCAGTCAGCAGCCGATAAACTCAGGGGACTCCTCACTGCATATCCCTGCGCCGGCCTCAACTGCCGAACACGTATGCGCTCATCCCAAAATAGTTCTCGTCCACTCCTAGACCATTTTCACCGGTACTGGCTGCGTCAAGCCCGAACCGATCTGAAATCAGAACGTAGAAAAGTATAGGTCCGTTACCACTCGAAAAGGATTCAGTTTAAACTAAAGAAGCAAAAGTTCAATTCTCAGCCATATTTTTGGCGAAGTTCCTCAGTTTTCTACGCCGCTCAGGCTAATCAGCCGGCGGTAACTCAGTGTAGCCGGAGTCGTCAGTGGGTCGCTCATCGCTAGTAGCTCTCAACCGCGGGCCAACACATTTAGCCCATACTGATGCTGACACAGTGTTGACTGACTGGCCGCGGTGAACAGTGGCAGACGGTAGTTGCAAAGCCTGACACGAAGCCAGGACTCCCGGCCGCGGTACAGTCGAAGGCAGGGTCGACTCAGTCGTGGTCCGGCCACCTCGACATTGGCGACACATCTGAATGATCAAGGCGGGAATCTCAGTGTCAGTCACAGAACGGGGTAAGTACCTAGACCTGGATTTTTGTGTTGGACTGAGTACGCCATGCGTGGCAAGGCGTACACATCTAAATGATCAAGGCGGGAATCTCGATGCCACGGAACGGGGTAAGTATCTCGACCTAGCCGATTTGTGCTGGAGGGGCGTGACTGAGCCGGTCTGGCCTAGCGGCGAGGCGTTAAGCCCGTTCTTAATTGGGCGAATGTTTGTTCGCGAACCTAGTTGGGAGTATTCGGCGAACCTAGTTGGTTCTTAAATGGGCGAACTGTTCTTCGCGAACCTAGTTGGAAGTATTCTTCGAACTGCGACGAAGCTATATTCGGGGTCCAAAAACTGAAGCTTCGCTCAACATGTTCTGGGAACATTCGCCCTATTCGACGAACATTGCCTCTGATTGGCTGAGAGCAGAGTTCTCCTGTGGAGGAGGAAGAAATACAAATACAAATGGATGACGGTGTCGCTAGGTTCTTCACTCGCTTCCGAGGTGGGAATTTGTTTATCGTTCAGTGTTGACTTGTGGGAGGCGCAGCCTTGTCTCGGGAACCCAGAATGAGATAGTAGTTAGTTGAATTACCCTGTAAGGGATGATTAAAGTATATTGACTTGACCTGACTTGATTTTAGCCTTCATTTTCGATCATGCTGTCTGCCGCAAGTTCGGGCCGAAGCTTGCATCTCATTACAAGCCAGTTGAGAACGAAGTAAAGTTCGTCGAACTGTCCGAACCATGTTCGGCAAACTAAAAGTTCAATTAAGAAACGAATCACAGTTCGTCGAACTGTCCGAAGTGTGTTCGGCGAACACACATTCGCCCAGTTAAGAACGGGCTTTAGGCTGGTAAGCAGAGGCATCTCGGTTCGAGTCCGCTTCGGCTCTCTCTTCTCTTCAAAAGTTGTGGTCTGTGGACACTGCCGTTTTGTGACTTTGTCCTTCACAATTAATGAAACACTGAAATGGCTCTCTTCGCTGCCCACATTAACGCAGGAGTCATCCTGGTGGTAACAATGTAGCGATATGTATATAATCTCTCTCTTCTCCCACCTCCATACCCACCTCCCCTCCTGTCTATCCTTAAACCCGTTCTTAATTGGGCGAACATTTGCTTCACGAACCTAGTTCGGGTTATTTGTCGAACCTGAAAAAAGTCCGATGAACATAGTTGGTTCTTAATTGGGCGAACTTTTGCTTCGCGAATCTAGTTCGGGATATTCGTCGAACTGCGACGAAGCAGGCTATGCTCGGGTTCCAGGAAGCTTCGCTGAACATGTTCTGGGAATATTCGCCCAGTTCGGCGAATCTGGCCTCTGATTGGTTGAGAGCAAAGAGAGCTCTCCTGTGGATGAGGAAGAAAGAAAAAATGGTTGACGGTGTCAATACTTCACTCCCTTCGGAAAGAATTGACCTATTTGCTGACTTGTGGGAGGCTCAGCCTTGTCTCTGGGACCCAGAATGATATAGTAGTTAGATGAATTACCCTGTGAGGGATGATTGATTTATATTGACATTAGCCTACATTTTTGATCATGCTGTCTGCTTCGCTTCTGCCGCAAGTTCAGGCCGAGGCTTGCATCTCAGTATAGTATAGTTCGTCGAACTATCTCAACCGTGTTCGGCGAACTAAAAGTTCGTCTTAGCTCAATTAAGAAACGAATTATAGTTCGTCTAACTGTCCGAAGTATGTTCGGCTAATTAATAACGGGCTTAATAGGCCTTATGGTTTCTGTGGACGTTAAGCACCATGTTTCCTTAATTTGTTTTGGACTGTAGTGGCAGATGGCTGCGTGCACTGACCCAAGCTCCAAGCATTGGTTTACGGTGCCGGAAAGCGAGCTTACGACATCCTGCCGCCTCCAACCACTGCCGAGTAACTGGTTACGCCATAGCCTGGTCTCCGAAAACTGTCAGCTAACGGACAGTTTTTCGTTGGTGCTCAAATGGCAGTAAGTTTGTAAGAGACAACTCAGATTATATCAAGAGTTTCTTTTATGACCACCCGCCACATTGCTTACGCCCACAGAAATAAACCAAAATCATTTGAATTAAGACAGCTTTTTTTGCTTTTTTCTTTTTTAATCCAGGGTGGACGCGCCTCGTGATTACATGTGTGCATGGACGCCAGGTTGATGAGTTGATGCTTAATGTCCTCAGATGTCATTTGACATATTAGGGACAAGTTGTGACCAATGCCGAAGCACGGTTCAATAAAAGCCACATACGTAAGGTGTATGCGTGTTTTAGCTGTAACCTGCCACCTGCACTTTTGGCAGAATGACCGGGATTTTTTACGTGCTACTGTGGTAACACGGAGGTGGAACGGATACCGAAATAAGAGTCAGCACAGAAAGTCGACCCTGGAGAAGAAAATTCTCCCGCCGTTCCAGCGGGGATTCGAACCCGCGACCTTTCAATCACGAGCCCGGCGCTCTAACCACTGAGCTATCCCCGCCCCCAGGACGCCAGGTTGCTTCCACAGTCTTATTAGTACCCAAGCCTTTCGGGGGGCGCAGACAGCGTTGGTGGACAGCTGCGCGGGGACAAAGAGTGCCCCTTCAGTGGCGTAACCAGTTCTGGCATAGTTTAGAGGAAGGTGCCGGAAAGCGATGCTCGGAGTGTCACTGGTGGAGATAAAGAGTGCCCCTTCAGTGGCGTAACCAATTCTGGCAGAGTTTAGATGCCGGAAAGCGATGCTCGGAGTGTGGCTCAGACTCGAACTCCCACGCCGGCCGCGCTTTACATCATCCTTCCTCCAAGAAGGAAAGGTGCCGGAAAGCAAGGCTGAGCCGGTGTCAGTGTCACCCCGGTGTCCACACAACACTGCACCAGCCAGTGCCCGTAGACCCCAAGCCATTGGGCAGTGTGGCTGACGCGTTCAGGTTCATTATTGCTTGACGTCCACAGAGACCATATGAAGACTGTTAGGGACGGGGAGCCCAGGACGGTAACCTCGGCTTTCACAGATCTTGAGCTCTGTGATACAAGTTCAGATTCAGTGTAGCTTTACGTCCCCAGAGACAAGAAGGACTGTTAGGGATGTGGAGCCCAGGACGGCCACCTCGACTTTCATATAGCTCCTGAGCTCTGTCTGTGGCTTCACGGACTAGTTTAACGCTAAGTATACGAGTTAACCGCCGCCCAGTGCGACCTTACCACGCCGGTCCATAATAAACGGTAGCCTATGTTGTTTTTATGGACGTTACGGCCCAACACAGTTCTTCGTTGAATGCTGTTTTACGTAGGGACTTTTAGGGTCAGGGAGCCCAGTACGGTCACCTCGACTTTCAGCCACACAGCTCCTGAGCTATGCGCAATCAGTCAGACCTTACCATATAGTTTGTTGTGAATCTAATGGTAATCCAGCCAACCAGTCACATTATTGTGAATCTAAGGGTAATCCAGCCAACCAGTCACATTATTGTGAATCTAATGGTAATCCAGACAACCAGTCACATTATTGTGAATCTAAGGGTGATCCAGCCAACCAGTCACATTATTGTGAATCTAAGGGTGATCCAGCCAACCAGTCACATTATTGTGAATCTAAGGGTGATCCAGACAACCAGCCACATTATTGTGAATCTAAGTGTAATCCAGACAACCAACCATATTATTGTGAATCTAAGGGTAATCCAAACAACCAGTCACATTATTGTGAATCTAAGGGTGAGCCAGACAACCAGTCACATTATTGTGAATCTAAGGGTGAGCCAGACAACCAGCCACATTATTGTGAATCTAAGTGTAATCCAGACAACCAACCATATTATTGTGAATCTAAGGGTAATCCAAACAACCAGTCACATTATTGTGAATCTAAGGGTAATCCAGCCAACCAGCCACATTATTGTGAATCTAAGGGTAATCCAGCCAACCAGTCACATGATCGTGCAATATCAGTCACAAGACCTACCTATGACATAACGGCTTGACGTAACTGACATGCTGGCCGCCTGCGGACTGGTAGACCAAAGCCCATCTATTTTAAAATAGACGGGCTTTGGGTAGACCAAGCTAAGTCGATGCGGCCTACACGGCTGGGCGGTAAGACTTCCAGGGTTTGGCGAGTCGTTGGTGTTTTGTGACCCGTCACCAGTGTGACTAACGCGACCGACCAGTACAGGGCGAAGTCGTTTGCCCCCAAGTACACTGTCAGTACTTTCCTGTTTGCATGCCTGCTTGTCGACTGGATCTCGGGTCTTTCCTATTTTTTATATTTTTTTATTGTTGAATCACGTACAACATCCTTCCGGGACGGCGGGTGTTTGCCCATACGGCGGGGTAACAAAAAACAACAACAACAAAACAGTGGTCACACACGCAGCCCTCTCACACAGTGGAATGTATTTGTCAATGTACAATTTAAATTCGATTTTGTTTGTGAATGAATGAATGAAAATTTATATATAGCGCATAAAAAACTTCCACACAAAACCTTGCGTGTTCACAGCGCCAGATACACACAGTGCATACATGTAAGCTCTCGCAAGCTAAAACTACCAAAGGACATGCACTCATACCCACCCACCCCTTTCCAAAAGTGGAACTATGCATAACAGTTAAATGTAAAAATATATACAGAGTTACAAATAATGATAACAGAAAAAAAAAAATCACACACACACACACACACACACACACACACACACACACACACACACACACACACACACACACACACACAGAGTAATTATGGCAACATCAACTTCACTTAACACACACACCAGCGCCGGCGCACGTACACAATCGCATTGACTATCATTCCTGGGTAAAGAAATGGGTTTTCAGCGAAGGTCTGAAAGACTGAATGGAGTCCTTCTCCTTGATGCTCTCGGGGAGGACATTCCAGAGGGAGGGAGCGACATATCTGAAGGCTCGCTGGCCGTACCGCTTTGTCTTGGAATCCCTGGGCCCGGGAACATCAAGGAGAGATCTAGATGCTGATCTGAGAAGGCGAGAAGGGTTGTGTTTTTGGAGAAGATCAGAGAGGAAGAGGGGGGTGTTATCATGAACTGACCGGTAAGTGGCAGAGAGAATTTTGTGGCGGATCCGTTTCTGGATAGGAAGCCAATGAAGCTGCCTAAGAATGGGAGTGATGTGATCTGTTTTTTTGCATTTCATGACAGTTCTTGCAGCAGCATTTTGCACTGCCTGTAGACGTTTAATCTGTTTCTGGGGCAGTCCCGACAGAAGGCTATTGCAGTAGTCAAGCTTTGACAAAATCAGACAGACAGCAATGCTGCTTGCAGCTTTGTAGGTGATGTATGGACGGACTTTACTCAGAGATCTGATGTAGAAAAAACAAGATCTGACAACGGCTGAGACATGTTGTTCCATGGAAAGCTCCGCGTCCAAAGTTACTCCAAGTGTTTTCACCACGTTGGAGAACGGAATAGACGCTTCGCCAACTGAAAGGCAGTCAACAGGGACAGTTTCTCTTCTAGATGATGGCCCACAGAGGAGTACTTCAGTTTTTTGCTCATTGAGTTTCAATTTGTTTTTCGTCATCCATATTTTTATCTGTCGACAGCACGACTCAACATTTCTCAACGCACTCAGCGCAGACTCAGGTTCAGTTGGTAGGCACGAGTACAGTTCGGAATCGTCGGCAAAAAAGTGATAGTCTATGCAGAACTTATCAATAAGGTCTGCCAACTGCCTAGTGTAAAGAGAAAAGAGAAGAGGACCGAGCACCGATCCCTGCGGAACGCCACAAAGAAGGGGCGTTTCTGCTGAAAGGGCATGTCCTACAAGGACTTGCTGTCCTACAAGGACTTGTGCTCTTGAGGTGTACGATAGTTAAGTTTGGTTTATTAGTAATGGCTTGCACACTGCTTCTGACCTCGCTCGGCGCGTCGGGTTTGCATGTTCCTCCGCCGAGTTTGAAGTGAATGGATCAACTGATGTATACGCATGGAGAGAGAGAGAGAGAGAGAGAGAGAGAGAGAGAGAGAGAGAGAGAGAGAGAGAGAGAGAGAGAGAGAGAAGGAAGCATTTTTGCGCAAATTTTCAGTGATCACTTTTTTCTCTTTTTTTTTTTTTTTGCGGCTGCAAAATCACCGGTGTAAATTTGCAGAGCATTGCCGCAAATGCGACCTGTAGTGTCACTGGAAAATTCAAGTCTGCTCTTTTTGCAGCTGCAAAAGCCCGGGGGCAGTTTTGTCAGTGCAACGCTGAGTTTATCGCTGTCGTTTTTGCAGCTGCAAAAGTAAAGTTGTCGCTGCAAATTGTCGTGCTGGCCCCGAGATACAGACATCTCAAGTGAATGCAGTCAGTGAGGCCTATGGACCCCTCACGTCTATCTCGCTGTCGCACGGCGACAACCAATCAGAGTCGACTACAAAGTTCTACAGCTCCTCCTAAGCGGATGTAGTGGGGAACTTGCCGACACCGACTTCGTGCGTGCCGAGATCTGACCGGACTGGATCATTTTGGATGCCCACATACTTGGTATAAGTTCCAGTTTATTCACTCCGTGAGAAAGCTTTACAGTTTGTCCCTAATATGTCAACCCGACATCCGAGGACATGAAACCCCACGTCATCATCATCCGTGAGAAAGAAGCTCCGGCATCTGGCTGGCCGTTGTCGTTATTTGTTATTTTTTATTTTTCGGGGTGAGCCGCCGGGTGCGGGTGGGGCGAGTGGGTGGGGTGGGGGGATGCTATCCGCACTTGCGATCCAAGTGCGTGCGATCCGCCGATCCGCCTGTGTGTGTGTGTGTGTGTGTGTGTGTGTGTGTGTGTGTGTGTGTGTGTGTGTGTGTGTGTGGGTGGGTGTGTGACAGTGTGTGTTTGTGAAGGGGGGTGGGGCGTGTGTGTGGGTGTGTGACAGTGTGTGCGTGCGTGCAGGCGAATCTGTGAGTGCGAGGGTGTTTGTGTTTCAGTGTGTGCCAGTTTCAGTTTGCTTTGTATTGCTAAGTATGAGCAGAAACTATTATTATGCTATTGATTTGTATGTGAGTATTTATGCATTCCATGCTTTTGTTGAATCAAACGACAAAGCGCTTTGAGTCGTCGACCGCGCACTATAAATTCCATTTGTGCGCCAATGCGTGCAGGGAAACCTGTGAACATATGTGTATCAGGTTAAACATCTGTCCTGATTTACACACATAAGGGCTACGTGCGCGCGCGCGTGTATGTGTGTGCGTGCGTGTGTGTGTGTGTGCGTGTATATATGTGTGCGTGTGTGTGCGTGCGTGCGCGCGCGCGCGTGTGTGTGTGTGTGTGTGTGTGTGTGTGTGTGTGTGTGTGTGTGTGTGCGTGTGTGTGTGCGTGCGTATGTGTGTGTGTGTGTGTGTGTGTGTGTGTGTGTGTGTGTGTGTGTGTGTGTGTGTGTGTGTGTGTGTGTGTGTGTGCCTGCCTGCCGGCGACACTGTGAATGCGAGGCTGTTGCCACAGTGTTTCAGTGTGTCAGTTCACTTTTTTAATAGTGACTAAGTATGTGTAGTATTATATCATTACGCTATTGATTGTTGTGTCAGTATGCATTGTTTGCTTTTGTTTAATTAGATGACAAAGCGCTTTGGGTCGCTGAAGCGCACTGTAAATTCCATGTGTGTGGGCGCGTAGTTCTCGAAACCTGTGAACTTGTGTGTGTGTGGTATGTGTGTGTGTGTGTGTGTGTGTGTGTGTGTGTGTGTGTGTGTGTGTGTGTGTGTGTGTGTGTGTGTGTGTGTGTGTGTGTGTGAGGTTACACATCCATCCTAATTTACACATAAACAGCCAGCGCGCGCGCGCGTGTGTGTGTGTGTGTGTGTGTGTGTGTGTGTGTGTGTGTGTGTGTGTGTGTGTGTGTGTGTGTGTGTGTGTGTGTGTGTGTGTGTGTGTGTGCGTGAGTGCGTGCGTGCGAGTCTGTGAGTGCGATAGTGTTGTGTTTCAGTGTGTGTCCGTTTCACTTTGCTTTGTACGACTAAGTAAGCCTATTTGTAGTAATGTATTATTATGCTGTTGATTTTTGTGTATTTATGCATCCCATGCTTTTGTTTAATTAAATGACAAAGTGCTTTGAGTCGCCGAACGCGCATTATAAATTATATATTTTTATTCATATCAGTTATATAATTATATTATGGCTCAGACATCGGGCAGAGTTTGATACTTCAGTTCAGTTTGGGAGGCCACAGTGAGGAATGTGTTGAACCTCGTCAGAGAGATCGGTTAGGTTTGATCCCCCCAAC
This sequence comes from Alviniconcha strummeri, assembly GCA_963584105.1. NCBI lineage: Eukaryota > Metazoa > Mollusca > Gastropoda > Provannidae > Alviniconcha > Alviniconcha strummeri. Next base: position 16,632,612 of record OY757547.1, read on the forward strand.
CTTTTTTCTTTTCTTCCCTGTTTTATCGATTCCGTGCAGTTGAGGCTTAGTCTGCGGTTGTCCCCATTATTAATTTGCTGCAGACTATAGTCTTTTAGACTGTTGTGGTTTTTGGTGGTGCCTTTACCATCAGGCTTGTCGCTAGTGCGCCGTTTTGATTTGTCAGGTCAAGCCAAATATTTCTTTATTCCATTCAAAGGAACAAGCAAAACAAAACAAACAGCATATATATAATTATAAAAACAAGAAGAGGAAACAAAGCAACCAAAAAAGAAGAAAGAAAGAAGAAGAAAAAAAGGAAAAAAGAACCATGTAAAAATGATTCAACGTTTTACAGAGCGCAACAACAGACAGGCAATACTGATGTTATAAGCATTGTTAGGTAGAATAATATTGGTTACAGAAATGCGCCGTAAAATAAACAGACAGACGTTTTGCGGAATTCCTGGCTTTTATTTGACCAGTGGTTACACGGCAGTAATCTTTTCCGCCCATTTTGCCACCGTGAAATGCGAGGGTTTCACTACTACTAGTACTAGGGGAATACAGCTATGCGCTCGGCCAGCAACCCAGCTGACGCGTTCCCCCCTGCTTCCGGCAAATCGCGTACGCGCATGCGCGAAGATATAAGTGAAAGGGGTCTATTGAACTTCACGTCGCAAACGAGGCCTTTCGCCTCCGCCTCTGTTAATTATTCAGTCAACAGCCCCCTCCCCTCACTTCTTCATGTATTAAGATCACTCTCGTCACGCTTGTAACAGCCCGTCTTCTAAATCACATGGCACCAGCCCAAATAGGACACTCAGTCTCACATCACTTTCACACCGTGGCGTGATCTTAGGCCGGATCAGGAACTAGGCTCGAATGCTACGTAACAAAAACCGGCGGGAAAGCTTTGCTGGAAACTGCCTTTAAAGTAAAAGTCCAAGGTTTTTAAGTATGCATAATGACCATCGAAATGATTGACAAATGAGTCACCAGTTTCAGATTTAATGAAATAAAAAAAATAAAAAATTGTTTAATTGGGTTTTTAATCGATTTTATTTTCTGTAGGCTTCCCCACTTGTGTATCAGTTTCGTCTTCGGAGCTCGAGTTGGCCATTTTGCAGCGAATCCCCAGAGTGACGTAGTAGGCATATGGTCACGTGATTTGGGCGTTATGGCGACGCTTTCGGTACGACAGAAAATGCCTTTTTTTCATGCATTTATAACCCTCAGATCACAGTTTCACCTACATCATCGATCTCAGCGAGCTTTAACGGAAATCGTGTCAAAATTCACCCCTAACCTTGGACTTGTCCTTTAAAGAACAGATTCGAGGATTGCGGACGTTGGCACACATCCAGGTGACCGATTGGAGCAACTTGATCTGCCATGAAATACAACTCTTCGGCGTTCAACCTCACACAGACTGAAAGCGATGATACGAGTTTGTCGTCCGGTTGAAATTCCAGCGTGTGGCATGTTCTCAAATTGTTCGTCCGCGGGCCGAAACTGAGCACGTCGCAGAATTTGACACCATGTTGTACTTCGGCGAGGGAATTGAGAGCGGAAAACAGTGGCGCGTACTGCAGACCAATCAGCGCAGACTGGTGAAAAGATCGACTGAAAAAAGGCCAAACAAAATGGCGAGGCTTCGTTTCGGATAATCTTGTGTACCTTCGTTTGCCATTATAAAGTAAATTCCAAACTCACTGTGATGGCAGAGGGAAGGACACTCACGGGTACAGGTCTGAGACACTTTTGCCAAAAAATGTCCAGGATGTGGTTAATCAACGTCTAACGACATGATCAGTACCCAATACGCCCTCATCCACCACAGCAACGCCAGGCCCCGCAACACGATACCAGTGATTGATTACCTTCATCAACGACATTTCCCACTTTTGCCTAATCTATCTGTAGTCCGAACCTTCCCTACCTTCATCAACGACATTTCCCACTTTTGCCTAATCTATCTGTAGTCCGAACCTTCCCTACCTTCATCAACGACATTTCCCACTTTTGCCTAATCTATCTGTAGTCCGAACCTTCCCTACCTTCATCAACGATATTTCCCACTTTTGCCTAATCTATCTGTAGTCCGAACCTTCCCTACCTTCATCAACGACATTTCCCACTTTTGCCTAATCTACCTGTAGTCCGAACCTTCCCTACCTTCATCAACGACATTTCCCACTTTTGCCTAATCTACCTGTAGTCCGAACCTTCCCTACCTTCATCAACGACATTTCCCACTTTTGCCTAATCTACCTGTAGTCCGAACCTTCCCTACCTTCATCAACGACATTTCCCACTTTTGCCTAATCTATCTGTAATCCGAACCTTCCCTACCTTCATCAACGACATTTCCCACTTTTGCCTAATCTATCTGTAATCCGAACCTTCCCCTTCTCAAGGACAGATCGACTACTAGGACGTTTTCACCCGCTCAGGACCTCCCACCTCGAGCGACTTCCAAAGAACATTTGCTATTTGGCTGAGATGTCTGCAAGTGTGGGAACAAAACACGGGAGATAGTATAAACTAAGGAATGTTATTGTTTCATCAAAGTATGATCAACCGTTTTTGTGTGATAAACCTTTGATACTTCTTTTTTTGTTCAACAAAAACATGTTCGACATGTCCATACTCACTAGACCCCCCCCACCCCCACCCCACATCCACCCATTGTGGCCTGACAAGCAGCGTCAGCAAGATCAAAGTGAATATTGCAAACGGCCAGTTTTGTTCAACCCCCACCAGTGAAAATAGAGAGATTTAACAGTAGTACACGGGTGGTAGTGGTAGTGGTGGTGGTAGTGGCGCAACCCGACTGTATACCTACGCTTGTGCGCGTGCCTCAAGTGTAACGTAGCGAAGTCGCACAGATCGCTACCTAAACACCTGCCCCTTCACACAAAAGAGTAACTTGAGAAGGTTTATTCAGTGACAAATTTTACAAGTTAATCTTTTGCCGCATCACTGGTGAAGTAGTTGTTATGCGTAAAACTGACGACAAGCACGCACTCTGTGGCATCTGGTTACTTCAGTCAGTTGCACCGCTACGGTCCACAATTTTGATTTCGGATGAAATCGATAGGGTTGCATCGTAAAGATAAAACAGCAATAAAGTCAACAAAAGCAACCCAAATTACAATCTCATACAAGCATACGATGCTAATCTACAAAGAAAAGTAAAAGTTTAATGTTTACATAGCAAAATAAAGTCAAATGGTCCTTACGAATTCACTGTGGTGAGAACGCAGTAGTAGACGAAAAACGTGAACCATGTGGTAAACAATCTTCGTAACCTCTGACCGGTGACCTCTGATCTGCACACAAATCGCTGACATCACAAGAGAAAATCGTTCCCTAACCACTACTGCCTCGTTTCCGACTGACGTTAGTTTTACACAGATTGGTAGGTGCTCGGACTCAAACCCTGCCCTGAACCTAGACCATACCATTTTAACTAGTTAAGCCTGGGGTTCAGAAACTCCTTAACAACCTGGGCCCACCACAGGCACCTGTCCCTGGCAACATCCCTTGCTGCCACCTTCAGATGACATCAGAAGAGGTCGTACTAGTTCCCGACACGCTGTTTAACGTGTCCCTATGCACTAGCAGATAGATTCCTATCATTCCAGTGCACGGTCTGGTCCAACTAATCTCTTTTTAGAAAAGAAGAAAGACGGGGGAAGCCTGGAGAGGGATATCGTAGTGAAACCACAAACCATTGTTCTATCACGCTAACCTCTATCTGCCATAGTGTACACTGATGGCTCAGTCACCAAAGACCAGCCAGGGTGGGGATTCAATGTTAGGCACGGTGTCATCAGCATCCACGCAGTCAGAAACGATCAAGATGAAAGCAGTGACACATGCTGTCTGCTGGACTGTCTGGAGACACGGGGACACGTGCCGCTATCTTCACTGATTCTATGAGCACGCTACAAAAAGGGAAAATTGCAACAGGAAGTCTACATAGTTCAGGAGCTGTGTGAGAGTCGAGGTGGCCGTCCTGGGCTGTCCGTCCTAATGAGCCTTCTGGTTTCCGTGGACGTAAAACTATATTGACCCATGCTTCGGCATTGGTCTCAGCTTGTCCCTAATATGTCAGCCGACATCCGAGGACATTAAGCAACACTAGCTACCTACCTACCGGGAAGTCAAGATCGGCCTGTGGCAAGTGCCGGTGTATGGGCGCTCTCCAGGACACGCGGCCAGAGTCGAGGGAAAGGACTGAGCTGACAGACTAGCGGGCAAAGAAACTGTCACAAGTGGTTTGTGTCTCGGAAGATACGAAGTGCTGAAGAGCTTAGGACGCTAGACCTGCGGGCATAAAGCCATGGACACCACTGACACCGTCGATCGCCTGTAGGAGAGAGGTGTAGAAAGCGGAAGCGCTCGACGATCCGCATTGAAAATGCCACCGTCAGTCAGACCATCATTGGAACGGTTTCAAAGGCGGCAACACTTGGAAAACGTCTTAGATGGGGTGGAGCGCATGTGGTTTTTCCCGAACGCGTAAATACCCTGTTGGGCTGACCTTGACTGCTGCAAACTGCTTGAGCACGGACTGAAGTAGAAAATCCCCACAATGCGGAGCCCGCTCCGAAAAGCGGATAAGCATGCAAAGTCGTAGCAGATTGAAGCAAGGTTTAATCTTGTATTGGTTTTGTTGTTGTTGTTGTTGTTGTTGTTGTTGTTTTAAGAAAAAGGGACCAGCCCTACAATATTGGGGTTGACTTAGTTAAACGGAAGAGTGGGGGGGGGGGGGGGGGGGGGACCACCCAACCCGGCTTTAGCACCACTCTGCGAGACAATGTGCAGAGCTGTTGAAAATGGCAAACAGCCAGGTCTAGAATCAAGCTTCTTGTTGAAAGGCGGCTTTCTAAGCGAAGACCCATTCAAGCAATATAACATATTCATGAACATTATTGTGTCTAAGGTCTCAATGTTTAGCCTAGCAACAGAAACAGAAGCAGCATCAGTTATGAATTCTGCCGGTTGGACCCCAAGAAACAACAATCGAATCGCACGCACAAATCTCAGACTGAAAGAGCTTGCTCGAAAAAGTCACTGTGACATAAGCGAGCAAATCAGACTGGTAAGTGACAACATTTTGACCTTTAAACATGCCTAATGCCCAGTAGCTACTGTCTGGGGCATGCTGGCCAGGTAGTGTTGAGGGGACTAGCTCTTCGAGGGTTTGTGTGTGACGTTTATGTGTGTATGCTTTGTTTTGTGTTTGCAAGGTGATTGGTGGATTTGTGGATTGACTTGACGAAGGGTTTATATGTATGAGAAGAGTTTTGAAACCTTTGCGTATAACCTGAGTTTGGCTGTCCTATGGTGACCCTGTTTGGTTGCCGCGGGACAGGACATTAAAATCCAATTACTAACTAACTAACTGGACGGCAGGCACTGAGAGAGGGGAACGCAGACATCACAAATGGTTTGCATATATATCCCTGAAGGAGCCGCTGAAGTGTTGAGGAACATGAAACACTGCATTTGGGATTCAAGCAAAAGGAATCGAAGCAATGACTAGAAAGGTAGGAAAGGGGCAGTGCTTGACTTACACAAAGGCAGTGCTTGGCGACTGACACTAAAGAGAACGAGATACGTCAAACACCAGGACTGGCCGACAGATCAGGACCAAGCGCCCATAGTGCAACACTGAAAGACTCGGCCGGCAGACAGGCACCATGTAGTAATGTTTGCATCAGTAATTTGTATCAGGGGAGACTGAACCCCCTGCCAGTGTGCCACTGCGGTTCATCGCCAAAGTAGACTGGGTGTGCTGAATGATCGCTGCCAATATCAAGTAATCAACACTATGCGTAGTTTGCGTGCGGCAATAGGCTGAGTGTCTTGTCTCCAGATGATGTGATGGGTGACTGGTTGCAGATTTCGGTTACGTGAACAAGAGCACGTTTTCACGTAACTTGGCAAACACACACACACACACACACACACACACACACACACACACACACACACACACACACACACACACACACACACACTGTACAGATTATGTGGGTGGGCGCTACTGCTAGAAAAAAATATCTCTCTTCCCGCTCTCTCCTCAAGCTCCCGCCCCCGGAATCAGTCTCTGTTCGACCAACTAAGAGAACCAGAAGGTGCGCGCGCAGGTGGAAATTGAAACTGAAGGCTGGCCAATCAAAACCGCAGACAGGGTGGTCGCGAACAGGATGTAAGCGGCCCCTGCACTGCCTGGGAAACAGGCTATCAGCTCGCCGCGATAAGAAGCGAGAGTTAGATCCAACCAACCCAGTGCCAGTTTATTTAGTCATCAGGCAGCCTATGTCGTCCTTCCTGGCAAACTTTGTCCAAGGCAGTTTAATAGCATTTGCGTAAAGCGCATGCACATACACACACATACACACACACACACACACACACACACACACACACACACACACACACACACACACACACACACACACACATATATATAAACACATTAAAATGAGAGAGAGAGAGAGAGAGAGAACTCGAACACTTTATTTTACAATGATTGTAGTTTAGGTTCAGTCAAAAATCTGTCTAACGGCTAGTCTTTGCTAAGCTACTGATGAGTAAATACAAAATTACTGGCATCATTAACTGATATACATATAGGCATGAATGAGTGAGTGAACTTGAATTTTATACATGAGAATTTCTACACAAAACATAGCGTGTTCACGGGCAGCGTCAGACGCACACTTGCATGCATCACTCAGTTCTATATTATGAGCATACAACCAGCAAATGAGGCAGCAAAACGTCTGACCAATTCACATGACTAGTATTGGAAAAGAAAACGGCATTCAATGCTTATCTTATAAAGAACAGTAAGGGAGAGCGGCAAAAAAAGTCACTCTCGCAAGCAGTCGGACCGAGACTGGGCAGAGTTCTATGGGTGTATGAAGTAGGTCTCAAATGACCACTCATTGCAGTGGCAATCAGTCAAAAACCTAACAACTAGTCCTTGCTAAGCTACTGATGAGTAAATATAAAATTACAGGCATCGTTTATATACATATAGGCATGAATGAGTGAGTGAAATTTTATACATGAGAATTCCACACAGAACATACCTTGTTCACAGCGCCAGATGCACACATGCATACATCACTCGGGTTCAATAAAACTTTGAAACCTTGTCAGGGCTTTTTCTTTTACGCCGGACTGATTTGCGTCACACTTTGCCGCCACTGAGTGTAAGGGATTTCATCATCCTAATTTTCCTCGTTACTGACAGCAACCCGGCCTCGTCGTGGTCACTGTGACACGTGCTGCACCTGTGACTGACGTGACGCAGACGAATAACAGGCCTCTTCTCCGATGTGCGTGCTGAAAGAATAGCTAAACTCTGAGCGCAAAGCCAGGTCCGACGCGTTGTTACGCTGACATCAGGAGTAGATCGGAATAGTAATAATTATGTGCAGGCAGTTTCGCCGGCATGCTGCGGATAATCATGTATTGAACCATACCGCATTGCCGGTCCGGCTCTGGCCGGCCACAGGTCGGCTTCCCGGTTCAATCTGGGCCAATAGTCCGGCCCGCCGAGCCGGTTTTCTGCTAAACTGAATCGGCGATGCAGAAGTAGTGCCGGTAGAGAGGATTGGTATGTCTGGAATGTGCTGTGTGCGCGCGTGTGTGTGTGTGTGTGCGTGCGTGCGTGCGTGCGTGCGTGCGTGCGTGTGTGTGTGTGTTTAGCTTAGAGTCAACAGAAATAATATCGCAAAGTGAACTGATGCCGCAGCGAAGTTCAAAGATGGCTAATCGGCAAACGTTCCTACGCGGTTCAGTGACTGATGTTCTACGTTCATGTCACCTGTGGTGTCATCAGTTACTCAGTAAAGAGGCAAAACTGAGTTTCTGGCTAAAGAAGAACTGAACGATATTTCACTTACCACAGACGGAGATGGCATGCGGCGGCCGGTTCAGACTGAGACTACTGGACTGAATAATTTGGAAGAGGATCACACGACGAGAGCCTCAGTTTTGTCACGTCTAGACAGTGTTTCACAGTCAGATTAGGCTATTTTCCAGCATCCCGTCTGGATGTGTGAAAAACACTGAGGTTTTCAGAGAAGATTATTGGAGATGTAAATGAATAGTCTATGGCGAGTCAGTTGACGTCAGCAACACATGAACTGTTCTACCACTGAGCAGGGTGGTGACCAGAGGACAAGAGGAGCACAGAGACTTTATCAAGAGAGACTGAGAAACTCATTCAGTTTCACCTCATTCTTCCCACGCAGTCTTAGGAACTGGAATTAACTCCCGACTGATCCTGGCCGCATCACTTTTTTAGCATCCCTCAACATTCCCGCCATTGCCGTGGTCTTAGAGAGCGGCAGCTGCCCAGCATACACTGAGAATGCACTGCCCCCACAACTCTAGACAGTGTTCCTAAAATGTCACTAGTACTAGCAAATAGGCGTTTATTTTTTAAGTTAAAAAGAATCAGTTAAACTTCCCTTTTAACAGAGCAGCCACTTCCAAAGCCGCCCAACTAACAGCCGTCTGCGCAAAAGACCCACAATTGAGCTGTTGAAGCAACGACTAATGTTCCCCTGTGAACCCTGTTCCGCTGTATACGCTGTAGCCGAAGCTTGCATCTCATTACAAGCCAATTGAGAATGAAATAAAGTTTGGACTGTCCGAACCATATTCGGCGAACTAAAAGTTCAATTAAGAAACGAATCATAGTTCGTCGAAGTGTCCGAAGTATGTTCGGCGAACAAACATTCGCGAAGTTAAAGTCCAAGGTTTTTAAGTACGCAAAATGACCATCCGGAAATGATTGACAAATGAGTCACTAGTTTCAGATTTAATGAAAAAAAGAAGTTTAATTGGCTTTTTAATCGATTTTATTTTCTGTAGGCTTCCCCGGGAGTGACGTCAGTCTGGGGAGTCAGTACGGTTGCCATCTTAGATTCTTCAGTAAACTGTGTATGCGTGTGGTCGACAAAAAAGTTACCTATGCCGGCCTACTGTGTTGCCGCGAACTGTAACAATTCGCAGACGACCCCAGGTATAATAATGCACGAGCTCCCGCGCAGTCGACCCGCAGTGAGGCGAAAGTGGATTAAGTTTATACAATTCAAACGAGCTGACTTTCTTGCTGCGCCGCATCACGCCCATTTGTGTAGCGAGCACTTCAGTGAGTGCGATTTCGCAAACCCCATGGGATACCGCATGTCGAGTAAGTAAGTTGGTATTTTACGCCCAGTCAACCGGTATGGTTATATCAGGGCGATCCGCATGTCGAAGCTGACACGGCCCGGTGATCCGGTACTCTTTCAAAATCCTGCCTGACAGGCTCAAACTGATAGTGAGCCGGTTTGGCCTAGCGGTAAGGCGTTATGCCGGTAAGCGGAAGGACCTCGGTTCGATACCGCTTCGGCTCACCTTTCTCTTCAAAAGGGTTGTGGTTTGTGGACACTGTCTTGTGACTTTGTCCATCACTTCCTACTGAAACATTAAATTGGCTCTCATCGCTGCCCATCTTAATGCAGGAATCATTCTGGTGGTGACAGTGTAGCGATAGGTATATAATCTCCCTCTTCCCCCCACCTCCATACCCCCTTCCCCCCGTCCCTAATAAGCCTTGGACTTGTCCTTTAAGAACGGGCTTAACGCCTTACCGCCAGGCCAAACCGGCTCATTTAGTTACGCCACTGAAGGGGCACTCTTTATCTCCGCGGCAGCTGTCCAGCGACGCGGTCAGCGCCATCCGAAAGGTTCGGGTACTAATCAAACTCCAAGCACTGGTTTATGACATCCTTCCTTCAACCACTGCCGTATTTAGTTACGCCATAGGGTCCAGAAAACTGTCAGCTAACGAGCAGTTTTGTGTTGGTGTTCAAACAGTAGTAAGTTTGTTACAGACAACTCAAATAAAACAAGGCGTGTCATTTATAGCCGTCAACAAAGTTTTGCGCCAGCACAAATAAAACCACAATCGTTTGAATCGAGACGGAACTCCTTCTTTCACCCGGGGTGGATGCGTCTCCTGTTTACGTGCGTGCTTTGGCGCTAGGTTGATGATGATGATGAGTTGATGCTTAATGTCCTCAGATGTCATTTGACATATTAGGGACAAGTTGTGACCAATGCCGAAGCACGATTCAATAAAAGCCACATACGTAAGGTGTATGCGTGTTTAGCTGTAACCTGCCACCTGCACTTTTGGCAGAATGACCGGGATTTTTTACGTGCTACTGTGGTAACACGGGGGTGGAACGGATACCGAAATAAGAGTCAGCACAGAAAGTCGACCCTGGAGAAGAAAATTCTCCCGCCGTTCCAGCAGGGATTCGAACCCGCGACCTTTCAATCACGAGTCCGGCGCTCTAACCACTGAGCTATCCCCGCCCCCTGGCGCTAGGTTGCTTCAACAGTCATATTAGTACCCGAACCTTTCGAAGGACGCTGACCGCGTCGCTGGACAGCTGCGCGGAAATAAAGAGTGCTCTTTCAGTGGCGTAACTAAATCTGGCAGAGTTTGGAGGAAGGTGCCGGAAAGCGGTGCTCGGAGTGTGGGTACTGTATGACTGTAGAAGCAACCTAGCGCCAAAGCACGCACGTAAACATGAGACGCATCCACCCCGGGTAAAAAAAAGAGTTCCGTCTCGATCCAAACGATTGTGGTTTTATTTGTGCTGGTGTAAACTTTGTTGGCGACTATAAATGACACGTCTTGTTTTGAGTTGTTTGTAACAAACTTACTACTGTTTGAGCACAAACAAAAAAACTGCTCGTTAGCTGACAGTTTTCTGGACCCTCAGTATGGCGTAACTAAATACGGCAATGATTGAAGGAAGGATGATGTCGTAAACCAGTGCTTGGAGTTTGACTCCGAGCATCGCTTTCCGGCACCATCCTCCAAACTCTGCCAGATTTAGTTACGCCACTGAAGTGGCACTCTTTATCTCCGCGCAGCTGTCCACTGACGCTATCAGCGCCCTCCGAAAGGTTCGGGTACTAATATGACTGTAGAAGTAACCTAGCGCCAAAGCACGCACGTAAACATGAGACGCATCCACCCCGGGTAGAAAAAGAGTTCCGTCTTGATCCTAACGATCGTGGTTTTGTGCTGGTGTAAGTTGTTGACGACTATAAATGACACGCCTTGTTTTGAGTTGTTTGTAACACTGAAACTTACTACTGTTTGAGCACCAACCCTGAACTTACTGCTCGTCAGCTGACAGTTTTCTGGACCCTATGGCGTAACCCAAATACGGCAGTAGTTGAAGGAAGGATGTCGTAAACCAGTGCTTGTAGTTTAGGGTACACGCCCACACTCCGAGCATCGCCAGATGAATAATAATGTACATTTATCATGCGCTCATCAACGCCCTGAGCGGCGCTCACATAACCTAAATATGATATTCTATACACATGTAGAGCATGAGTTCTACCAAAACAATTTACATAAAGTATTTAAAAACAAAACAAAAAACAACGCACTGCACACACACACACACACACACACACACACACACACACACACACACACACACACACACACACACACACACACAACTGACTACACACACACACACTGACTGTACTGAGAAACTGGGTACTGATACTAGTTAGGATGGAAATACTGTGAGAAAAGGAAGGTTTTCAGTTTGGCTTTAAAAGATGACAGGGTTGAACAGTGTCTAAGTCTTGTGGGAGTGAATTCCAAATGTGGGGTCCAAAGCAAGAGAAGGTGCGAAAGCCACTGATGAGTCTTGCGTTTCATTTTAGTATTTTTGGATTTCCAGCATGCGGGTGTCAGAAGATGAGCGTAGTGTATGAGACAGAGTGTAGACATGCAGCAGTTCAGAGAGGTAAGCAGGACCAGATCATTTATAGCCACTGAAACACAACGTACAAGCAAGTTTATACTTAATCAGTTAATTTACCGTTCTTCGGAGCCAAATTGGCGTGAAGTCAGTACTTTATTTGCCGCACGGTCGCCGGTATCAGTGACATCACTGACTACTGTAGCAGTTACGCACGCGACGGAGGTTTACACATGGCGCATAGTGCAGCCTCAGCGTAAGTCAGTCCTGTCGAGCAACCCGGCCCAGTACTCCATTACACTTGTACCGTGTAGGCTGTCTTCCAGGTTCAGCCATGACAGCTTGTGAGATCAATGCCGCCGCACTACAGCGGTAGCCTACTGACTCCAGTGTTAGTGATAATTATGGCAGCCGGAGTTCAGTAACGGCGCATCGTGGCGTTGTACTAAAACGCATACACTGACATATCCCATAGTTGAAGAAAATAACAAGACAACGTTGAGTATAATCTGGTGCATAGGGACACATCAGGATAAACTTGTTTGCGTCATTCAGCATGACCCAGATAATGTAGCAACAGACACGCTGTTGTCATTGTCACGCAGCCGTTTATAACCAGCCAAGTCTGGCGGGATACTTGATGAACGCTTTCGAGATCTTATAAAACTCCTACGCGTTTAGCATGCGTTTTTTCAGACGCAAAATAAGCGACACGTGACGTCACTCTTGCAAATCTAAACGCCTTCGACTCTTTGAAGGCAATCCTGAAAGCAATGAGTCCTCCTAGACCCGCCATCTTTGATTTGTCCGACGACGGGAAAAGAGAAAAATTCCACGTCTTGACGCTGTCGTTAGCGGGTACACATTCGTTAGTCCTGTCTTATAAAGGCAAGTCCACCAAAACACATGGTTAATGTGTTTAAAATGGTTTTTTTCGGAAGGCCTATGTTAGTTTTTGTGAAATAGTTCATGTGGAAAGAAAGGGAGCGGTCATTGCTTGCATGCATTTGTGGTCGGAAAATGGTGATCCGTCAGTCACGCATTCTTGAACAGGTATGCTGGTATTAAACATCCATTCTAAACCAGGGGCACTTAATTTTAGGGTTTTGAGAAATGTTTACCTGGGCTTAGAGTTACGTACACTTTAATATAATGTGCTACAGAGATACGACGTAAAGGTAAACGTCAGCAATGGAGGGCGCCTCGTGTGACGTAGTGAGTAAAACGATCATCGGCTTGCAATGTCATAAATGACAATTTTTATGACAAAACTGAGGCACAAGGTTAAATATAAGCAGTCACTGGGAACTGATCCATTCAGTAAGCATTGGATATGAATTGCCAAACCGCGGTTTCTGACCGTTTTACCTTGAGCCATGAATATCAATCACCAAAGTGAAAAAGATGCACGATGCACTGGCAACCAGCGCTTTCTAGTAGCCTAGTTTTGCACGTGCAGCTTAATGTACACCACTAGTGTATATATAATACTTGATATGGTTACCACGCAACCTTAGTGAATGTCTGCATAGGGGCAGGCAGTGAGGTGCTGAATAACAGTGAGAGCAGCTGCATACAGTTTGCTGTTCCCACAACCCAAGACAACTCTGGCCTCAAAATGCACACTGTGATATATATATAGTGTGAAGTGTGTGTGTGTGTGTTAAGATGGAGCAGCCACTTCCAAAGCCAAAACAATGTGTGAAAAAGACTTACTGTTAATCTACAGTGTTCCCTGTAAACCACAATTGGTGTACAGGGAAGAACTCAAGAAGATGGCAACATTGGCTATTTTTTAATTTGGTTTTGATTACTCTTTTAAACATAGTTTTCCCAGACAAATGAGTTGTGAACTGTGTACAGTTGGTTAGGGTTTTTCATTATCAGCTGGCTATTCATTTGCTGAAGCCACATGTATGTGGATTGGTGTGTGTAGATCAGTTGAGAACCAGAAATTATTATTGATTGTTTTTAATTTTTACATAGTACTATTGACTGTTCTTGAGCAGACTGACTGTGCTGTTGTCACATGTGATTCCAAATGAGTGACTTTATATAGCTTGTTTTGTATTATATATATATACTATATTCTATAATTGTATAAAGTGGTTTACTTACGGCACTGTTTGGTTGGTACATAGCTGATGCCACATGAAACTGCTGTGGTCCTGGTGCAAGTTCTGTGTACACCATAAGACCATGCACCAGTTTAAATTGTCACTTTGTTTGAAGCCACATGCATAGTGTGCCTCTGAGGCTGTGTGTTTATCTGTATACATATGCAGATGAGAGTAAGAGATGGTCATTGGGATTAGGAAGATGAGCCTCATTCATGATCGTGGCAACCTCATGCTATTTGAAGAGACTGACATCTATAAAAAAGTATAACAGGGGTCACATTTGTGGTGGTGATGGTGTTTGATTTCTTTTCTTTTTCTTTTTTTCTCTCCAGGCCTGGACAATAGCCAGAAAGTATTGGGACAAATTTATTAAGACAGTACATTACTTTAATGTATTTATTTTAGAAATTAATGTAAATTATGCTTGTGAATCAAACAAAGGGGCACTAACTTTGTATTCTTAGAATCTTATTCAAGATGCAATCTCATTGAATTCTCAGGCATTTGGTATTCTGTTTTTGGTATGTAACTGTAAGTTTTGTCTGACTGCAACATCAGATGAATTCATGAATTACCTGAAGCATGCAAAATCATCCCACAGTTTACAATCCTAACTCATTATCATTTTCAATTTCATGTTAAATAATAATCTGAAGTGTAGTGGAGGAGGAGTTTCATGTGGAAACACTGCTTTGCTGTCTGCTGGGTCAAGGTCATATTGAAAGTTCATAATCAAAATATGACTGTAGGACTTTGTAGTTCTAGTTTATACTGTATTCTCAGAACTACTGATCCTCTCAGTCTCAGGCTTCTGTGACGTAACTGTGATACTGATAGTACAGCTTTTCAGACTCTGGATAATATGACTTTATTAGTCAGAATGTCTTGCAAAAAGACCAGATTGCTGTGTTTAAGGTGTAGATAACAGTAAAGTTAAACTTTTTAACTAAGGTTTGTCTGAAGAGCTTCTGAACCTTTTGTAACCAAACTGGGGATTGGGTGCATCAGGAAGTGGGGTGTCATGTGAAAAACCAACATATTCACATGCCTGTTAGTGTTTCTGCTGTGTGTGTGTGTGTGTGTGTGTGTGTGTGGGTGTATTAGTGTTTCTGTTGTGCGTGCGTGTGTGTGTGTGAGAGAGAGAGAAATTATTGACAGTATTTTTTGATAGATTCTGATGCCAAAGCAGAATTTTTGTCCAACAAAAGACATTTTTGAAGTAGTCATTTGCAAAAGTTTAAGACCAGACATGATTTTTATAAAATAAATGACAAAACTTTCTCTTTTTTGGGGGGGGGGGGGGGGGGGGCAGCTTCATACCAAATTATATAATTTTATTTCACCAAAAGTGTAAAACACAATTTGAAAAGTGATGACATGTTAAAGTTTTGTTTCTGTTTGTGTTTTTTGCCGATTATTTTTTAATTTTTTTATTCCCCCCCCCCCCCCCCCCCCACCTTGTTTTCCCCTCTCACATGCTCTCTAAAACATCCTCTTTCTTTCCTTATATCCTTCTCCAACCCAAATTGGATGATGCAATAAAAACATGAAATTAGATAATATGACGTCATAGTATAAAAGAGCTTGAAAATCATGTCTGGCCTTAAACTTTTGCAAATGACTGTACAGAGCTAATTCTCTGTGTGGATGAAAACCGAAAGACAAGTTATG
>OY757547.1:16648406-16658406 GCA_963584105.1 Alviniconcha strummeri
TATGTGACAGTCATTGCATTATCTGTGCTTCCTTATATTCTGTATTGTGCTGGTTATTTTTGTGTGGATGAAAATGATTGTAAATTGTCAGTTATGAAGGGATATGAAAGCCAAAATAACTTCACAGCCTCTTGCAGTTAAGCTCTTTAGACATTGCCAGTATGCTGTTAAATAAACAGCTTGAAAGATACACAAGAAAATGAATATTGGTTCTGGAGAAAAATGATTATATCATTTTATAAATACAGGTCGTGAACAAAAAAATTGAAATGACCAGTGTATATGTATATAATTATATTTTATGAGTTCAGGTGACTTCCATAACAAGCTTTCCTACATATCCAAAATGTACAACAATACTGAAGTGCACAGTTCTGATTGTACACCGTAACTGCTTTTTCAGTTTTTTTCTTGTAGTTATTATTGATGGTTGTGGAAGTGATTTACTCGAGTACATAATTATGTGTGTAAATATTTGTATTTACTTGAAGTTGCATTGTATTGTTGTTATGAAAATATGAGGTTTATTTTTTAAGTGCATTCTGCTTTTTGTCTTGCTCCACTTCATGCATCAGTAGGTTTGTATGAGAGTTATGAAGTTTCTGAGATTTATAAAGTTTTCATGTCAAATGCAGGTTCATGTGAATCGTTGTAATGATGAGTTTCATCTAGCTTTAAGTTTAATGCTGCTCCAAAAAGAAACTGAACATCGGCATTTTCTCAGAGACTGCTTGATGGGATCTTTCCAAGGTTCCTGTATTCCTCCAGGGTTCTTGCATACATAGACAGGATGATGCACAAAATGCTTTTCTTGACATCAGCTTGTACTTATGGGAGTGGTGGGGGAGTAGGGGTGATTCGTGTGTTTCCCTTTTTCTCCAAGTTAGGGTATCTTGAAAGGTGGCATAATGATAATTCCATTAATATTTAGTCAGATTGCAGGCTTGTTTGAAGAGCTTTATCAGATTTCTAGGTCTCAGTGGCATTAAACAGCTAAAAACAACAACAACAGAAAACAGTTGTTTTCTGAGTGTATTCTGACTTAGCTATCTTCCTGCTTTGTATTATTGTTACATGATATATGGACATGAGGATGCATATATATATATATATATACTCTTGCCTCAGAAAAAAAGAAGCTGTTTAATTATGTTTTAAATTCTGCTTGATGACAATTTCTGTTGTACTGTATATATGAAAACATCCATACTGGTTTGAGTGATTCTGGCCCATTTTCAAAACCACAGGTTGAGAAAGAAGTTATTTTTCCTCATTTTAAATGCGAGTCAGCTGAGCATTATAGCCTTTCTTGGTTTAGAAAATGTTTTTCTTTTCACCTTTTGTATTAACTCTTGTTCTGTATCTGCAGATGTTTGTATGAAATTATTCTGTCATGGTGTTGATCTGGGCCCATATGTGTGAAGAGCAAATAGCCCCCTAAATTGTGTTGAACTTCAAAATGGTGATGATGGTAAAAGAACTGGCATGTGTGGAGCTCAAATAGGACTATCTGGCTGGCCAAAATGTGACTAAAATTGTAGACTTGTTTCTCTACCTGGAACTTGTGGACTCTTTTTGCTAATCGGGGTTAGAAATGATCCGTCTTTATTTGCTCTTTATACATATATTGGCCCAATATCTCATTTTATATTGTCCTTCGCAAGAGTTTAAGATTGTAGCAGGGGAGGGTGTGAGGGTATGGGGAAGGGGGGGGGGGGGGGGGCAGCTGTGCTCCAGCCCATCATGCATTGGATTCCCCAAGGTTGCCCTTGAAACAGACCCAGGATCCTAGTGGGCTGTGTATGCAATTTGGGGAGGGGGGGTACTGGAGCCATTGTCCTCCATAGCTTCTCTCATCCCAAATCTTTTTAATGAAATACAGAAATGCTTCTGTCCTGGCATGTCTCTGAGTCAGTTATTAAAAGGTGGGGAAAAAAACGGGGGTGTCAAAATTGAAAATTTTTTGCAACGTTTTTTTTTATCTGTGACTGTAGTCTGATTCACTCTGTCTCTGAAATAGAAGTTGACGCTGTGTTCGGTATTCATTTCTAAACCTGCTTTGACACACATAGCAGAAGCTGGTTAACAAGAAAGTATTAGGGAAAAGAGCCCTATTGTACGATTTTTGTCTTTTAGTTCTCAGATGACAAATTCAGAAGTAAATGGTATTCCAAGATAATCTAGCAGATCTACTTATGTGACTATAGAAATGAATGAATGCAGTCTTCTTCATCCTCAGTCATCCTGACTAACTGCAGTGAAGTAGATGTTATGAGCACTGGCTTTTTATCATATCATTTCTTTGCTTGTTGGCAAAAGTCTCTCTCCTTTATTTTTTATTTTTTTAGAAGCTAGACAAATGTTACCCTGTTAGAAAGTGTTGTTGTTTTGTGTTGTCAGTGACTTGCAGTTTATTTGAAGGTTACAGTAGCATTTGTTTATTGAAGGGAGATGGTTTAGTTTCGTTTCCTGCCTCAGTGAAAACCATAATGTTGGCATTTATTTGTGTGCTACTCAAATGAGGTCTGTGAAACTGTATGATTGAAAAACCTGCATCAGGCTTTACATCTGTACACACAGAGATATGCATACCACACATATATGCATAGCACTTTTGAAGATTTTTTTATCATTTTAAAGTCACAGTTATTTTTTATGGTTTTTTTCTTCTTCTTTTAACATGCTCAATGCAGACAAATATTTGAGCCTTTGCCTTTCTCTATGTCCATTTTTTGTTTTTTGATTTATTTATAGAAGATTTAGTATGTCCAGGCCACAGCCATTTTTTTCTTTTCTTTTTTTCTTTCCCTTTCTGTGGTAGATTTCAGATGGAATTTGGTTTCCAGTCTGTTGTATCACTCACTGCGCATCATTTCGCAAGTCTCACTATTATCATTGATTTCCTTTTGAAATTGTTGTTATTTGGTTTATTGTTGCATGTTATGCATGTATATATATGTAGTACATGATGTAGCTGACCAAGAGCACTGGCCAGTCTTTTCAGACCATGTCTGACTTAATGAGGCACTTTGTATGTAAACCATGGTTCTTATTTAGGGTCAGTGAAGGTCATTAGGTTTTATTGACTGGCTTACTGAACTTTGAACAGATCAAAACAACCAGCAGATGCAATTGGTGATGGCCACTTAAAAGTCTGCTTCACGTTGGGCCTGCGTCACATTTATGATGGCCTTTAATGGTACTTGACACTTCCCTGTTGTGGTCCATTTTTCTATCACACAATTTTCAGTTTGTTTTTCCCATTCGGAAGAACTTTAGCTTTACTTCACAATAAATACCATTGGTCAGTACAGTATTATAAATTATTTTGCAACAATCATGTTTCATAATTATTCATTTCTTTCTCGTTTGGACTTGTTGAACAATGAGTTGTCTCTGGAGAAGTACTTCCTGAAAGGTCCTTTTTTTCTTGTTTTTTTTTTTCAATGCTCATTTTTCATCAGATCTGAAATGCACACATCACTATCAAAAAACGTGCAACACAAAGTAGTCGTAGTACAATCCTTTGTTGCTAGTGTGCATTTACATTCTAGAAGTAAATGTCATGTTTTTTTTTCAGGGACAGGTATTGGAAATCAAATTACTATTTTGAGTTCTGAAACATTCACTGAAGTACCCCCCCCCCCCCCCCCCACCTGAAACCCCTACCCCCCTTCCCACTCCTTGCGCCCCCCCCCCCCCAAAAAAAAAATCGGATCCACCAGTCATGTTTCTTTGCTTTATGTTGATGTGCAATGTAATGACATGGTTATTAAAAAAAGAAAGAAAAAGGCAATTAAAAAATTTGAACACTTCATCAATGGTTCAGATATCACTTTTCAGCAGTATGAGTGTGGTGAGTGTAGAGGTGGGTGTATGGGGGGTGGGAGGGGAGGGGGGGACATGCATGCACTCAAGGGTGTTTCCAAACAGCACTCATTGGCTATGATATCTATGTGAATTTTCTTGTGCTGCAAGTGCCAGTTTTAAACAAACAAAAAAAGAGCAGCAACAACAACAACAACAAAAAACTCAGCACCATGTATACAAACTTGTTAGTTTATTTCAATCATAACCAGGAAAGGATGGAAATCCAGGAACAATTCACAAAATGCCAGCACACACAAATCTGCGTAGAAAAGTAGCAAAATAATGACTGCACACCTAATGACAAACCAGCAGTGTGCACGCACAAAAGACAAATTTTGATATCCTTTATAAGAAAATAAATGTGTTCCAGCGTTCTGACCATACAAATAACTGGGAAAGGTGAAGTACAGGTGTGGCAATGGCAAAACAATTGGGATTAATTCACACAGCCATACCTACTGTATATTCAGTCATGAACACTGAAAGTCAGTTATCATGCACCCATTTTATATTATAATTTAAATTAAAATACGTATAGAGAGAATTTATCTTTTTAAATTGTTGTTTTAGGCTAATTTAAGTAACATGTTGATGTGTGTTCTATTGTATTTGTTGATCTGTACAGTGCTAAGAGCTCATATAATTGTTGAGGCATTATATAAAAGAAATTATTATTATAAAAAAAAAAATCAATGGAGCAGGACAACCATTGTGATGATATTGCACCAGAAGGGGTGCCATAATTAATCTGTTAAAAGTATTATTATCATACTGTCACCATGGTATTGCTAATATCATGTGGAAGTTGATTAGGAAAATGTACAGCCCTGCCATGTTCACTTTGTCCTGGAGTTGCTCATTAATTGTCACCATGGTATAAATAATTATGGCAACAACTTAAACAGCAACAACAACAACACACACACACACACACACACACACACACACACACACACACACACACACACACACACACACACAAAAAAAAAGGGGGGGTGGGGGGGTGGGGGGGGGGGGGGGAACAACAACCCAACAACAACCTAAACAGTTATGATGGCTTTGTATTATAGCATAACCAGACAACATACACCACTGCAAGATAAACAACCTGGATCAACTTAACAGCTTGTATGCTGCAGTAACTCCTGATAATATTGAGAGTAAACCCCTATAGTATAGCTCATTTGCACATCACCATGGCGAATGTAAACAAAATGTGTTGGCATATCATCAGTAACTGGCAGGTAAGGAAAGGAAAAACTGTTTGAATTATAAGTCAAGGGTCATGCCAACCAGCCCTTATGTTCACACACACACACACACACACACACACACACACACACACACACACACACACAACACACTCAACACACACACACACACACACACACACACACACACACACACACACACACACACACACACACACACACACACACACTGTTGTGTCAAAGAGGTATGCCATCAACAGAAGCTGTTGAAACAAACTAAGGCAGTAATTAGATTTTAACATCCTGTCTGACACACAGGGTCACCTCAGGGCAATCAAACTGCCATAATAATATGCACATTTCAAAACTCTTCTCATGTGTAAACCCTTTCTCAAGTCAAATCTACAAAATTAGTTCATACAAAATATAAAACAAGACATACATACACAAAATCTTTCTCATTTTTTTATATTTTTTTTCACCCAAGAGACCCTTTGAGCAATATTGCCCTTGTCTGATTTATTAATAACATAAAAACAAAGTTTTTTTTTTTTTTTTTAATTTAAGTGAGAAAAAAAGAAAGAAAAAAAAGAAAGAAAAAAGAAAAGAAAAGAGGGACAGAAACAATAAAAGATTAAAAATATAACAATTGCAAACACCACAGCCATGCTTAGCAGGAAGAGCTACACAGCCTATTTCTTAACAACAACAAAAATTGGACAGTTTTCCAGATGGAAACAAAAAGACAGGAGAATGACCATTAGCAAAAAAAAAAAAAAAAAAAAGCAGAAAGAGCAACAGGACTAGGTAGAAGAACAAAAGAGGAGACAGCAAAGGGGAATCAAATGACAGCCCTGAGATTCCAGACAGGAGTGGGACAACAGACATCCCAGGTCTCCCTTGATGATGAGGAGTTGATGCTTAATGTCCTCAGATGTCATTTGACATATTAGGGACAAGTTGTGACCAGTGCCGAAGCATGGTTCAATAAAAGCCACATACGTAAGGTGTATGCGTGTTTAGCTGTAACCTGCCACCTGCACTTTTGGCAGAATGACCGGGATTTTTTACGTGCTACTGTGGTAACACGGGGGTGGAATGGATACCGAAATAAGGGTCAGCACAGAAAGTCGACCCTGGAGAAGAAAATTCTCCCGCTGTTCCAGCAGGGATTCGAACCCACGACCTTTCAATCATGAGTCCGGCGCTCTAACCACTGAGCTATCCCCACCCCCCAGGTCTCCCTTTGGGGAGAAATAAATTATATATGGACAGAGTCGTCATCACAGTTATCAGCAGTGTTCTCCCTTCTTTGAAATAAGCTAAAAGGGAGAATGCTGATGATAATTATTATGATGATGATCTCTGTCCATGTGTAGTGCCCTGAAAACTGAGCAGAGCATGGGGGATGGAAATGAATGCTCTTGATTCAGTGGTTTTGAAAATACTATTAATCGTCCTACACAATAAAGTGTTTGCCATTATAAAACACACACACACACACACACACACACACACACACACACACACACACACACACACACACACACACACACACAATCTCCCTTTCATAAAGAGAAGGTCACAAAAGATGTATGTGCCTTGTGTCTGAAACACACACACACACACACACACACACACACACACACACACACACACACACACACACACACACACACACATGCACACACAGATGTACACAACAATGCCATCTTCAATTTCTTTGCCAAGATAAATGACAGGCTTTATGACCAAATAAAAAAAATAAAAAAATAAAAAGGAGATTCCTGTTACTACATATATGTGCAGAGAACAGAGAACAGCGGAATACAAAAACGTTTTTTCAAAGCATAGTAGAAAGAAATTTTAGTTAAATGAGTAGAGACAAACTTGTTCACTGTTGAGATTTTTACATGATAACAGCCTTTTCATATATTTACAGCTTTAATTCATACACAAGAAGCATTTACATCTGCAGGCACTGTTTACAACCACAATAACAACAGCAAAACCAAGGAAGACATAATAACAAAAACAACTTTATACAGTTCCATGCCATTTACTTAACTGATTAAGTCCACAGTTTATATTCCTACTGTTTCCTTCTCATGATGTAAGAAGCATACTACAAAATGGCAAAAAAGTGTGACTGCAGGTAGAACAACATGTTACCTCTTTTCTGTTCATTTGGATAGAGATTTGCAGCTTTTAACACATTAAAGCACACAGTGAAAGACAGTACAACACAGTCCCCATTGCAACAACAACAACAACAACAAAAAGACAAAATTGCGTATTTGTTCACAAAGAAGAAAAAGGACCTAGCTATCAAACATAACTAAAAAGAGATCAGGTTCAAACTTACTGAGAAAATCTTGATCAGGTCCCAACTTACTGATAAAATGCAACCTGTCCAACACCCTTGTGACGTTAATTCTGTCACAGTCACCAGAACTGGCATGACAAGTGTGAAGCTGAAAAGTCTTGCTTACCTAGTGTCTGAGAAAAAGTGAACATCTACAGTCACAATATTCATATGCAGTTGAACGGGAAAATGCATAACGTTAAGCAGACTCACATGACTACACACAACTCAAAACTGGCTGCACATGCTTCCCACTATGCCAGGCATCATGCAAATGCCCCACTAAAGAACATCTGGAAGACCAACAAGATCAGCAGCAGAACAAAGACTTGACAGTTCAGGAGCAATGTCTTCAGTGTTTTAGTTTTACTGTTACTATGTTGAAATCATGGAAGTTCACCCAAAGACATCTGCCAAATCCAGGATTAAATTTTTTTTTTTCTCTCCCAAGGAGCACAGAGAATACTGGAAATCTATTGGCCAGATACAATTTCAAACACAGAACTGTGGAAAAGAAGAGGTACAATGACTATCTTTCTTGTGTCCACAGACTGCTATGTTCTTATGTCCCTTCCAAGACTGACCACATGGATCTCTGACAACAAGACATTGGGGGGGTGGGGGGGGGGGGGGGGACCACATGGACCCTGACAACAAGACATTGGGGGGTGGGGGGAGGGACCCTGACAACAAGACAGCGGGTGGGGGTGGTGGTGGGGGGGGAACTACATGGACCCCTGACAACAAGACAGTGTGGGGTGGGTAGGGGTTAAGTCTGAGAAGATGTGGAGATTAGGTAAAGAGGGAGATGAATATGATAGGGCTAGGTGTTTGCCATCGACAGGCATGTCCTTTCACGTTGACCTTGGTGTATGTGACCCATGTTAAGTAGTCAAAAAATTAATTCAACACACAAACATTACACTATGTGCCATGTGCCACTGAATGAAGAGAAACATAAAAAGGAGACACGCATTATATCACAAGACAACTATATCACAGTGCAACCATCATCTTTCACTTCCTTCCCCCCAAAAAGAAGGCAATAACACATTGAATTATAGAGTCAAAACAGTTAAACTAGTAAAAGGGACCCAAAACAACAAAATAAAACAAACACACATTGGAAAAAGTCAGTATAAAATTTATGAAAAGAATGATAAAAAATTAAAGCAGTTGAAATGTAAAACTGTTGTCATGTAAACAGTGCAACATGCTTTCCTGGAAAACTCGATTTTCTTTGCTTTGACCTGCAGCCATCACGGCCCACAGTGTCTTTTTTGAATGAATATGAAGCATTTTGTGTGTCGCTTCATGAAGGAGCACACCACACACCACCTCTGACAATAATAACTCACTTGTAAAAGATCACAATCACATCGCAATCGCACTACTGATAGGATGGGTCAAAGTACGGCGGCGGCGGTTCTTCAGGTTCTGACATGGCCATGGGACTGGAATGAGCGCCAGGGAGATGCTGGGGTCTCCCTCCCCCTCCCCACTGCCCACCGGCACTGCCCAGCGGAGCCCCACCCCCTCCAGGAGTGCTGTACCCACTCAGCCCCTGGCTGCCAGCGGGTTGACCGGACCCATAGCCACAAAAGCCTTGAGCCTCCGGCACGTGGGCAGGAATCATAGTGTAGGGGAGGGGCTGGGATCCTGCGGCCACAGGCGGCACCACCTCCCCTGTGAACCCTGCGCTCAGGACTGAGTCATTCACGCTGTTGGTCGTTGCCGCTGAGTAACCTCCGGCACCGCCCCACTTGACTGTGTTGCTGGCCGTTGCCGGGTGGAACTCTGAGCTGACCTCGGATTTGTAGCAGTCTGTGCAGTTGATGATGGCGTACAGCACGAGAACGAGACAGGCAACAGCAGACACAATGCCCACAAGGACTGAACTCCACTGGATGTCGTCAGACTGCGCTGCGTCCTGCAACTCGGAAGCCTGCTCGGCTAGGGAAAAAAAGAAGAAAAAAAGGAACCAAGTGTCCACATTTTAAAGGAACCAAGTGTCCATATTTCAAACACATTTCAAAGGAACCAAGTGTCCACATTTCAAAGGAACCAAGTGTCCACATTTCAAACACATTTCAAAGGAACCAAGTGTCCACATTTCAAAGGAACCGAGTGTCCAATTTGAAAGTGCCCACTGGCCAAAGTGAACTGGCCCCAATAATGTTGGCTGCACTTACTTGCCAGTGTCACAGATAATCTTCTATACCCAGTTAAACCTAACTTGAAATTCATGCAACTAAATCTGCTCAGTAAAAATCAGTTTTCCACAATAAATATTTGACAGCAGCGGTACCAATAACATTGTAACTAAAAGTTTTAAATATATATATTTATGCTCTAGTCAGTGCACATACCTGCAATACGATTGATACAAGACAGACATCTGTGCATACATAAATTGACAGAAATTTTGATCAAGGGAGGTAACCAAAACCAAAGGCCTGGCAAAACAAGAGTAGTTGTTCCCCTTGTTATTTGTCAGCCCTTGACATTATTAGGTCAAGTTACCATGTTGATCCACAAGCAGAGTTGATTTCCA
>OY757547.1:16663406-16685906 GCA_963584105.1 Alviniconcha strummeri
GTAATCTCCTTTATCCAGCTAAATAATAACACTTAAACAACAGTTTTTATTATTTTTATTATTATTCTCTCTTTTTTATTGTAGACGAAAACAACAAAGCTCAACCAAAAACACATAAGTGGCTTAGCTCTCCATCTCATTTTTCATTGTTTTTCACAGTTTATTGTTGGTCAATTTGTTGCTTGGAAAAGAGCATTACCCCCAAAACTTGCATGTTGTGTTTTTCCTAACAAATAGTGTTCTTTGGAACCTTTTATGTGTTTGGATCTCACCACCAAAACAGTGCTGCAAAAACCCAAACATTATGCGTTTTTTCCCCCGCCAGGGCAGGAAACACCGTCATTATCTCCCTTGCCACCGTCACAGAAATCAGTAATGTCATCCCATTCAGTCTGAACACAGTTGGATCACAACTTTCCTAGAAAACACAACTTTCATTTTGAGACTTTTAACATCAATATGGCCTGTAAACAGGTTTGTTACTGAAACTGGTATGCAAGGGTAAAGCTAAATTTCTCTCTCTCCTGGACTGACAACAGAAGTATATACATGTTACAGAACTGCATAAACCAATCAAAGCACTTGTGCATAGCAAGAAAACCATTTGGGATGGCATGGATTCATTTATTTAGATCAGTTACTAAAACAGAAATGTGAAATGAAAACACACAGAGGTCAACAGACAACACAAATGATTTGATATAACCTAAGCTTTATAACAAAGACGCTGAACAACTTTGGCCGGGACCACAGAACATAACCCCAAAATTGAATATATTCAGCCTTGAATATATCCAAAGTTCAGTGTATAATTATGGATTAGAAACATGGTGCTGAAATGAGCTTTAGCTTCCACGACAACTGATCAATGAGGTGAATTCACTAACACCATCTAGGCCAAGCTGTGACCATGGGTAATTTCTTTTAAAACCAAACAAAAAGCTAATTATTTTGCTCACTCCCAATCAAGTATTTCTCTTCTTTTTCCTTTCCTTCTTCTTTTCACCCAAACCATCGTTCCCTGCCTAAAATGACATAACGCTGTTTTGTTTAATTATAAGACCTAAGTAGAGTGTTGAAAAGTACACACACACACACATATATATATATGTACATAACTATGATTTTTGGCAAGTAGTACATTTCACAGCATCAACAGGAGGGGATCCTGTTAGTGAGTAATTAAGGGTTATCTCAGAACAATCAAACTCTCATATGTAAATGCACATTTCAAAACTTCTCATAATTATGTAAACCCTTTCTCAAGTCAAAATCACAATATCAATCCATACACAAATATCAAACAAAACATATCAGCACATACAAACATCAAACACAAATTTTCAAGGAGTTAGTTCCTTCAATACTGCTCTCATTAAAAATTAAAAAAAAAAAAGCCAGGGAAAAAACAAAGAGAAAAAAAGAGAGCATAATTTTATGCTGATGGGTATCATCTGCTAGGCTGGGTATTCAGGCTGGTACCAGCAACCATTCTGATTTATCAATACCACATTAGTGAAGAACATAAAAAAAAATGAATGGATAGAAACAATAAAAAAAAAAATCAGAAAACATAAATGCACAACGCCAAACACCAGTGCCCTGTGGCAGCAAGTGAAACATATCGCCTACCAACTATCATCTCCTAGCTGCTCAACAAGAGCCCCCCCCCCCCCCCCCCCCCCCACAAACCCACCTCCTAGTCCTAGCAAAAACGAACTAAAATTGAAGAATCTTCTGCGGAAATGTCAGGAGACTGGACTGTTAAAAATGACAAGACAGAAAAGAGTAAGATGTAGTCACTAGGCAGAAGAACAATACAGGGGACAGGAAAGTGAAAATCAAATGACAGCCCTCAGGTGCCACACAGGACAGGACATCAGACTTGCCCAGCCACTAATCAAAATGTGTTGACAGCTTAGCTCAACAATATGACCACATCCTGGACTTTCTCAGTGATCCATCAAATCAGAGGTAAAAATCTTGACTCCCTCTTTGGAACACAAGCATGGAAATTCTGCAATCGATATATATTTTTTAACTTGAACTGTACACAGATTTGTTTCATGTTTAACATCTCTCTCTCTCTCTCTCTCTCTCTCTATATATATATATCTTAAATGATACAAGAATTGCGCAGATCCACAGGAATAAGACAAAGTACCCTGACCTCATTTTATTTTTACACAGGCAGTTGCAAATCCACATCAACAAATTTCTTACTTTTTAAAAGATACACACTGTATTGTGCTGGACTGAATCCAAGAAATGGGTTTTCCTTATATAATTATTTGTTTCCTAATTAAGCCTGGCATGAGCATGACAATAATAGTTCACCATCACGTGCATTATCAAAACTGGATTACATTTACAAAACGTGACGCAAGCTAAAGACAACAACAACTGAGATCAATTTTACACGTACACAAACAAACCGCTCAAACATGTATTATGCTGAACACTTGTGCAAATGCACTCGGCAGGTTGAAGGCTCAGATGCAGAACCCATCACCGTTGGGCAGTACAACTTGTCCATTTTTCTTCTTCTGGTAATCTACAAACCTGGAACGCTCATTCTTGTCAAAAATGATGATACTTTGCCCACGAAAAAAGGTGATTGTACATAAATTTAAACCAGTCAGGTAAACCAGAGAATCATCAATTGCTGAAAGTGCTCTGGGAGGGTATGTTCCCTTTATCCACAGCTGGCTGGTCAATGAGCCGTAACAAAAATTGTTGTCGTACACCTTCACACACTTATGGATGACAAATAAGTAAGTAAGTAAGTGTTTTACGCCCAGTCAACCGGTGTGTATGACAAACAAGAAGCCAACAGCCAATGCATTTATTCAACAGACTGATGTAGCTATGCAGCATACCAAGAGAGAAATGGCCAACAAATCATTTTAAGTAGACCTGCCGGCAACTAGTCTCTGGACAGTTTATGTTATCAGCTGCATGCAAAGAGATGCTGGCAGGCACTGTCAATAATTTATTAAGAAAAAAACTGTACATCACTGACTCCTGGTTGTTGCTGGTCCCAAGAGCACAATGGGACACAATGGTGCTTTTACACACTGACAGCAAACATCTTGTGTCAGACAAAGTCCTCTAAATAAGCAATGAATGAACTGTGTTTGAATACAAATGCAGTGGGCTTTTGCAAATTCCGTACCCTGAAGTAATGTGCAAAGGATAAGAGTTAAAGTAGAAGTGTTACAGATAAGCAGTTACAGATAAGCAAAAAACAAAACAAAACAAGAGTCAATGCTGGGGAGCTCAAATCAGGTTAAAAACTGATGCCATGTTAGGTCAGTTAATAGAGATACCAGGTTAGAAACACACACACACACATACACAACAAACAAAAAACCAACAACAACAGCAACAAACCACCACAGGATAACATCTCGTGTATTCAGTAGTTTTACTAAGAACAAATCTGTAATACCATCCCCACCCCCACCCCCCAAAAAACAACAACACACAAAACAACCAAAGCAACCACAAACGAAAAATAAACAACCAACAACACCCCACTGACAACTAAAAAGTCTGGCAAGAATTCAGCTGCAACCTGCGCTCAAAATAACTCTGGCAAAACAGCACAAGAGCATGTGATTTTACACGTCACGCTGGGAAGAGTGCACTGAATCCAAGTGCATATAATCGAAACCCATACATGAGCCTGCATCACAAATATTCTGCAGTAACCTCCTGCCAGTGGATTGTTGGTACTGGCAGGAACGTAACAAGGTTTGCCACCTTGTGCAGCAAAACCCCCTGTTGTGAACCTATGTCTATTGTCACAGTCAGCATACTAAATATGCCCACTTTGTCTGCACTAGGTCTGGTTAGCAGTATTACTATAAGCACATCAGTATACCTAGTTTGGTTGCAAAGATATCAGTGGCATGGAAAATACTGGACTGACAGTCAGTCAGTGAAGTTTTCAACCATCACAGTGACCATGACCAGGAACACAGCAATCCAATCTTTTCACAAGACGCTCCAGCTTATAATTATGATGTACATCAAACTAAGTTTGGTGGCAACATAGTCAGCAGTTGTGGAGATACAGTAGAAATATCCTATTTTGGTTATATGAGCCCACACTGTGACCTTGACCATGAAGTCAACAAAGCAATGCTTCCCAATGACACTCTTGCTCATCATGATGCACCATCATACTAAAACTGGCTACAAAAGCTCAAGTTGTTCAGAAGATATCATCTAGACAAACAGTCAGTGAAGTTTTGAGCCTTAACAGATCTTGACCTTGAACACAGCAAAATTACCTTTTCACAAAAGACTCCAGCTTGTGATGATGTACCATCAAACTAAGTTTGGTTGCAAAATAATCAGCAGTTCAGAAGTCATGTTTTCTATTACATATGAGCCCTCTGACACAGACCTTGAAAATAGCAGTCCAACTATTTCACAGGACATTCCAGCTTATGATGTATCAACATACCAAGTTTAATTACAATAGGTTTGGTGGTTCAGAATATATCCAGACAAATGTAAACTGAAATGTTAAACTACTGCTGTCACTACTGCTGTTGACCTTAAACACAATACTCCAATCTTTTCACTGGAAACTTTGGCCTATAATAAATTTTGAACTACTGCTGTGACCTTGACCTTGAACACAATACTCCAATCTTTTCACTGGAAACTTTGGCCTGTAATAATCTACCACCAACCCAGGTTTGGTTGCAAAGTAGTCATATTCAAAACAGTCATATTTTGATTACATAAGCCCTCACTGTGACCTTGACCTTGAAGGCAGCCTCCTAATGTTTTTGCACAACACCTCAGCTCATGATGACCCATCTCCATACCATGTCTCACTGGTTACAAAAGGATGAGTGGTTCTGAAGATATCTTCTGGACAATGCCACACAGACAGACACAGTGGTTCCAGTATACCCCCCACCCCCATACACACACACACACACACACACACACACACACACACACACACACACACATTGTTACAGGTGGTATAAGGATGGTGGAAGGGAAAGTCAGGACTACTGCCATGAAAAATGTGCCTCAGTATGGGAACATGATGGTCCTCTGAAGAGAGCATGGACATGGAAAATATCCCACTGTGACCAGCAAGTCAACTATTAGCATGGGGACAGAAAGGCAGCAAGGAAGTTTACTGTTACTGGTATGCAAAATATCCCACTTTGGTCAACAAGTGGACAACTGGCACAGGAACACATGTAGTCTCAGAGAGCAGTCAGTCCCACTTTGGTCAACAAGTGGACAACTGGCACAGGAACACATGTAGTCTCAGAGAGCAGTCAGTCCCACTTTGGTCAACAAGTGGACAACTGGCACAGGAACACATGTAGTCTCAGAGAGCAGTCAGTCCCACTTTGGTCAACAAGTGGACAACTGGCACAGGAACACATGTAGTCTCAGAGAGCAGCCAGGACTTGTAAGGAAAATATCCCACTGTGACCAGCAAGTCAACTATTAGCATGGGAACAGAAAGGCAGCTTGTTGTTACTGGTATGCAAAATATTCCACTTTGATGAACAAAGTGGACAACTGGTATGGGAACACGAAGTGCTCAAGACTTGACTGGAATGGACAATATCCCACTCTGACCAATAAATGGACCATCTGTCAGGTAAACACAGACAGTCTGAATGAGTGCTCAGGATATTACTAGCATGGAAGATATCCCACTTTTGACCAACACAACAAGTGATCAACTGGTACGGGAACACAGAAAGTCAGCACTGAAAAAGACCTCTTTGCTGGGGAAAAGGAACAGACATAAAATAAAACACTGATTGACTGATTTGGTTGCTGGGGGGAAAAAACAACTCTCACTTTGACTAGCAAGCACAATACTGGTTTATTATGAACACTGAGGAGGTTATCTACACGGATAATATTCTGCTTGTGTGATAGGAAAAAGGACACCACAGGCATGGAAACACTGGAAACAGCACTTGTAGGGTTACTGGCAGGAGTTTTCTAGGAGTTAGTTCTTGGATTTTAACATCCCATCAGCTGCACAGGATCACCTCAGGATGATATGTTATAAAAAAACAAAAAAAACAAGGCGATGTGGTGAGAGAAAGATATCCAAACACAATTCACGTTCATCAAACTTTCAAATAAAAAAACAAGCAGAAACATGCACATGATCACCAACATGCCAATATGGCTCTGGGCATGGCAAAACATTAATACATTTCACAACTGCAGTAATGGATTTCAAGAGCACCAAGTTTATGACACAAAATGATCAGCGCTTCTCGTACAAGAGGAAACATGAAGCAATAACAGTGGTGCGAGTTCAGGTGACGGTAGTGTTCCAAAATGAAGATCAATGCTTGTGGTCAAAATATCATGAAAGTGACAGTGCCTTACACAAACACCCATCCACGAAAGCAGCAACTGGGCCTTGTTTTCGTAATTATTTTTTGCCCATACATGTATATTATGGTTACAATCACATAATGACACAAATCAAATAAATGTGCAGAACAGAAGCCTAACACAAAATGGGAACAAATTCAAGGATTAGTAACTGTATATTACTATTATTATCACATTAATGAATCATCGTCTTATGCACATTTGTCTTCTGATGGTAGACATCTCTTGGGCATTGCATTCCTTTTCTCTGCCGTAAGTAATGCCTAGTCTTATGCATTGTAATACGTCCCACTTCACACTTCTGCTGATTGGCCAATCATGCAATGCGACCTTCAGACTCTCTCAGTGCTGTGTGTACACATATGATGTATGCATGCATGCAGAAACCACACTTTATGTACCATGCACAGAGCATCTTTAAAACTCAGCACATTTTATCACATCAAACACGGCCATCACCAATTTAGTAATGGGTGCCTATATACATGGAACTACATTACAATATCCAAATGAAAATTGAGCTTGAATAAAGATTTCTCTCATCTCTCTCTCTCTTTTGTTTGTTTGTGTGTGTGTGTGTGTGTGTGTGTGTGTGTGTGTGTGTGTGTGTGCGCGCGCACATGTCTGCATGTGTGTATTTGTGCACAACTTGTCATGCGAGTGCATGAGATAACTGCTTTCACAATTCCCACACAAAGAGACAAATTTCCTTGTAAACATGTACTGGGACAATAAATATTCTGATTCTGATACATCTGCTTAGAGCCATTCCAATGACTGCTGATGTTAAAGTAACCATTACTGCCATTATTAGTAACTCAGATCCAATAGCAATTTTCTTTTTTTCTAGCAGCTATCATTAAAAAAACACACACCCAAAACTCAGACATATAATTGTGATGAAATATCGTATGTTAGTTGTTACTCTATCTTTGTACATGAAAAGAAAAAGGTATGTTAACCCAACTTACAAACACACATTAAGTGTACACACATGAATGCACACACACACACACATGCACATCGGAACCAAGGCCTATTTAACTTCTGTCAGACAAGCATAAAAATACACTGTTATTGTTCCCATACTGGTCTAGTATGAAAAAACCAATTAAAGCACATCAACAAATAAAGGCTGGTAGACTAGTCCAGCTATAAACTAAGAATCTGTCAATACTCTGAAGGTAAACCAGTTGATTCCATGAGGTACAACTGGACACCACGACAACCAATTGTTAGTGTAGGATGTGTTCACCATGACAACCAATTGCTAGTGTAGGATGTGTTCACCATGACAACCAATCGTGTAGGATGTGTTGACCATGACAACCAATCATTAGTGTAGGATGTGTTGACCATGACAACCAAACGTTAGTGTAGGATGTGTTCACCATGACAACAAATCGTTAGCGTAGGATGTGTTTTGCATTTGTTTCTCCATCTCCACATGAACGCAGAACAGTTAAAAGTCCAAATCTGAAACAGACTGAGGCCTAGAGCACTTGTGCAGAATCAACAGAACTTCTCAATTCTGCTTGTAAGCAGCAGCTGTGAGAGTGCATAACTTCTGTGCAATGTCATGTATGGTTAGTATAAAGCTAAGGAAGAGGAAGATAGGGCTAGGGATGGAGTCCCCCCCCCCCCCCCCCCCCCATGTAACTTTTGATTTAGAAAAGAAACCAGTTTCATCACTAATGTCTTTGCTACGGTACACAACTAAAGTCAAGCTTTCCAACGCACCACAAGCACATGTATAGTATACAAAACCCCAACACAAACACAGCAAGTCTTCTGACCTAAGCCTGTCATGTCAAGTGATTGTCGTCTGCCTGACTGTCAAGATTTATGTAGAGTGGTGAAAGTGTGTTTTGTGGGGTTGGCATGTTCAGAGCTTCCTCGTACGAGGGTGGGCAGTCTCCCAGAATGTCCTCCCCATGCTGGTCGTCTCCCACAACGGAGTCACTATCCCCATCCCCAGCAGAGGGTGCAGGTCTGGCGACCGTTCCAGGAGTTCCAGCCGCTGGGGCAAGCTCTGGACTGTCAGAGTGCCTCTCCTGGGCATTGTCTCTCATGCGAAAGGTCTCAATGTGGCCATCAACATGCACAAACGTGATGTCACCTGCCCTCTGTCGACTGCTTCTTGGGCCAGCTGCAGACACACAAGAACAGCATGCTTAGGGGAACTGGCAGCTTTATATCAACAGGACAGCAAGGGACTATGCTGTCTGCAACTGTGACAGCAATGGACTATGCTATATGCAACTGTGACAGCAATGGACTATGCTATACGCAATTGTGACAGCAATGGACTATGCTATACGCAACTGTGACAGCAATGGACTATGCTATACGCAACTATGACAGCAATGGACTATGTGGTACGCAACTGTGTCAGCAATGGACTATGCCATTTGTAACCCCAACAGCAGTAGACTATCCTATTCACAACCCTGACAGCAATGGACTATACTACCTGCAACCCCAGCAGTAATGGAATATACTATTTGCAACCCTGACAACAATAGACTATGATATTTTCATTCCCAACAGCAATGGACTATGCTTTATGAAACCCTGACAGCAATGAACTATGCTATATGCAACCCTGACAGCAATGAACTATGCTATATGCAACCCTGACAGCAACAGACTACAATAATACTGCAGATATTATTTGCATTCCCAAAAGCAATGAACTATGCTATATGCAACCCCTACATCAATGGCTTATAGAAGTTATACTATACTCAACCCTCACAGCAATGGACTACATTATTTGCAACCCCAGCAGCAAATACAATACCTGAAGCTGGTACTGGTATGAATGGGTAAAGCTGGTACTGGAATGAATGGGTAAAGCTGGTACTGGCATGAATGGGTAAAGCCCATTAAGGACTACCATCATCCAATCCAAACTTTGGAAATATTGCACTGAAAGGAAACCACTATGCTGAGGTTTTTAAAATGCATAAAACTGAATATGGTTTAACACTGCCCATTACATAGTTTCATGTTTCTTTGTCGGCACATGCATGTGCACACTTGTGTGCATGCACATGCACACACACACACACACACTAGCAAAAAAGTGTCCCAAAAATCTTTTCAAGATAATGCACCCACCGTTTTTACTTTGACGGCAATGACCATTCCTGTGCGTGGATGTGACCCGCCTGCTAACAGTGGCAGTGGCCGCCTCCTGCGGTGGCAAGGCTGTGTACATGTAGTCGGACTCTGGTGGCATTTCCTGATTGTTGTACAGGTGAATGGCTCGCTCCATGTTGCGCTCTGCACAGTGTTCATGCCAACGGTGCGTGCGGCGGATGAGGTACTTGACCAGCAGCCACAAGGCCACCCCAACCACGAACAGCATCACCAGGCCCACAATGACCACCACGTGCATCTCTGGTCCTGTCCCCGGCAGCTTGTCTGGACATACACAACCAGGTCAACAAACTCAAGCCTGCAAAACTGAGGTGAAATGCAGTATACAGTCCAGGCTAACTCCAACAACAACAAAAATCCTGTTTGATATGTATGAGTCTGTGTTAGCTTCAAAAGCACCCCACATGACATACTTTGGTATGCATCTCAATCAAAGCATGTATCCCTGCAACACCATATGATATATTCAGGGACTAAGAAAGTGCATAATGACAATGTACCACTGGCCCCAGCACTACACTTGGCTTCAATTAACTGTTTTAACAGATTTGCAACAAATGACTGAGGTTTAATTGAAGGTTCACACAGCACACATGGAAATGATTTCAAAGGTGTTTTTTTGTTAATGCTTTTTTTCTTTTTCTTTTTTCTTTCTTTTGGTTTTGTTTTGATTCCAATAAAAAGAAAAGAAAAAAAAGATTCTAAATATTATTTAAAATAAACAAACCGGTGAATGAGACTATGGCCCTCAGCAAAGAAGCTTCAAGATTCCCACATATCAAAAACAATGCCATAATACCATAATAAAATACCCAAAATCATCCACTTCTACTATGGTGAATGCCCAGAGTAGTTTCTGAACAAATATTCCACATTACACAGTTTTGCAGTTATCTTTGATATTTTTACAGTAACACAAGGCTCATGCCTGTCCATCAAATGAAATTCTTTTTCCAAACTATATTAAGACACTGACTCTCTATAATTATGTGTTGTGAAATCAATGATTTCACACCCTAAGCTATGAAAAATAGCTACTTATTTAACTGTGCTACCTATGTGATCTTGATTAAATATAATTTATTTAACAAACATATCAGATTAAAAAATGTCCATGCAGACATGGCCTTGAAAATGAGTCCATGTAACTGAAAGTAACACAAATAGCTAACACTTGATTCACCTTGAATGTTATCAGCATGCAAAAGCGAGAAAGATCACCCTACAACAAACTATCCTAGAAAAAGCCACACTAACATCTTTGCAGTTACTTAACAAAACTACATAACACTTGTCAAAACACAGACTACTGCACCTCACAAGAGTTGAAAGAAAATGAGTCAATAAACTGTTCAACAGCATACCCATGCAAAGCTTTTAACAGCCTTATATATATTCACTTCCAACAGATCTACAGATGGGTCAAAGAGGAATGCTAATTTCTGATGTGAATTTCTGGAAGGTAAGGTTAATCAGTGCTAGAAAAAATTCTGGGTTTTTGGTTTCATCAAACAGCAAAGCAAAGACGATGTCAAGATGAACTGACAGTGAATCTCACACATTCAGATTTTACCAGTCATACAAGGGCCACAGCCCATTCATATTTTCATATCATAGATGTGTGTGTGTGTGTGTGTGTGTGTGTGTGTGTGTGTGTGTGTGTGTGTGTGTGTGTGTGTGTGTGTGTGTGTGTCTGTGTTCATTAATGTCACCTGTGGTTGAGTTGTACCTTGCTTTGCTGTTAACTGCAGTTGTGCCATTAAAAAAAGAAGAAGTATGTCTTTGAAAAAGAAAAGAAGTTGAATCAGCTTTCATATAATCAGGGGTCACAGTGATTTGTGCTAACTGATGCAAAACATTACGTATTTTGTGCCAGTGGTACAAAAAAATGCATACAGTATAACCCAGAATATTAGCATGTAAATAAAGCCAAAATGATGGAGTAACCTGACTGTAGCTGTACGCACAATCTAAAAGTAAGGAGACAAAACTAGTAAAAAGGTCTAACTGTGCACACAAAAAAGTGGAATGTTCTGTGAATTTGCCGTTCACAAGAAGTTTTAATCAGATGTCACATCATTTTCCCACAATGCAGCAGATAATATGTCAGTAAACCCAGTTCCTGTCTACTGTGGGTGTTGATAAGGAGATGAAATTAAAATCCAGGTCATCACCATTTTCTCTCATCCATATTCACTGTCAACATGTGTTTTGTTTTTGGTTTCGTAATCTTCAGCCTTTGAGTAAATGCTGATACACACTGACAGTCCAACTAGGCATACTGGATTGTTCCAAATCCTGTTTCAAAACTGTGTCCTCTGAAAATATTGATGATCAGTTTGACAAAATATGTGACTTCTGGTCTGATACAGAGACTGATACGACACCCGAAAAATGCAATATTTACGCAGAATTCAGCAATAAGCATGACCCTGATTTAAAAAAAAAAAAAATGTGCAGTATTTGTACAAGAAACTGCACACATCTGTTATCTTTGGCTGGTGCTATTTCACTTTTATGACAGAAGTAATATGACACAAAACCTCATCCACAGATATAGCACACTAGACAGACAAATAAAACAAGAAGGAGAACAAATGCCCATAATTCACATTCAAGGGAGAAAAATACAACTTGTGATGTTATTTGTGGACCTTCCCATGACCATAAAGTAGGCCAATGGTTCCCATTCTGGTATGAACATGATGGTAAAGCTCAAATTAGTGACTGTGCAAAGTTTGAAACAGCTTGCCTTTAAAACAATGTCCAAGGGCACTGAAAACAGCATGAATGCGTAATGCTAAAAAGAAAAAGAAAATCTGGCAATAATTTGTGTGTGTGTGTGTGTGTGTATCAAAAACAAAACAAAAACAAAAACAAAGTAAAGCTAATAATTATTTCCCTGGAGGAGATATGTCCATTATCTCCCCTGAATACAAGTGGCAACATGCCCATTATCTCCCTTGAATACAAGCGGAAACACAATTTCCTTTCCACATAAGTAAAAATTACACAAGCATTACACTGACAGATAGCTAGTTAATTTTTAACACACAGTCTACCATGACAGCTATATCAGGGTGAAAGTATTAAGCTTATGTGCATGATTTGGTGCATTTAAAACAGTAACGTTGTTTCAGTTCAATTGAACAACATATCGCATGTGTAAAGCCCGTTCTTAACTGGGCGAATGTTTGTTCACCCGAACATACTTTGGACACTTCAACGAACTATGATTCGTTTCTTAATTGAACTTTTAGTTCGCTGAATATGGTTCGGACAGTCCAAACTTTACTTCATTCTCAACTGGCTGGTAATGAGATGCAAGCTTCGGCCCAAACTTGCGGCAGACGCGCAGCAGACAGCATGATCAAAAATGTAGGCTAAAGTCAAGTGAAGTCAATATACTTTAATCATCCCTCACAGGGTAATTCTAACTACTATCTCATTCTGGGTCTCCGAGACAAGGCTGTGCCTTCCACAAGTCAACAAATTCCCTCTAAAGCGAGTGAAAAACCTAGCGACACCGTCATCCATTTTTATTTTGGTTTTTTATTTGTTCACAGGAGAGCTCTGCTCTCAGCCAACCAGAGGCAATGATCGTCCAATAGGGCGAATGTTCCGATACATGTTGAGCAAAGGTTTTTGGACCCTGAATATAGCTTGGACGAATACTTCCAACTAGGTTTGCGAAGAAAAGTTGGCCCACTTAAGAACCAACTAGCTTCGTCAAATATTTCCAACTAGGTTCGCGAAGAAACATTCGCCCAATTAAGAACGGGCTTAACATAAGCATTAGGCAGCATAAGAACTTGCTGCTCTTACTGTGATAACTTACTGATCTTGTTATAAGCACTTATCACACAAGTCACACACGCATCGTGTGCATTATCTTGTTGATGTGGAGCAGTAAACACACTCTGAACTCAGCTGGGTAATTCAGAACCAACTGGATACTTGCAACATTTAGTTTTACATGTTTGATACTGTGACCTTCATTTGATCCTGTGACCTTTAAACAGCAACAAGGTCAGCAAAAGCCATATGGATGGGTACAAATTATTAACCTGATTGCGGATGGCCAACATCCATGGTCTCTGACTTGCATTTTGCTAAATGTCCTCAGATACTAAAAAGCATATTATGGACAATCTGGAGAACAATCTAGTTCATGGATATTTAACTCCACGGTCCAAAACTGATCACACTAATAGTGTTGTGGGTGATTATCAGCAAGGTTGTGCGTGCCACAGCTCGCTGGCCATATTGAGAGCCTAACCCTAATCATTACACTTTTTCGTTTCAGTGAAAATAATGCCAATCAAAAGCAGGAATACAAACTAAACACAAAACAATTTACTAGCAAGCAAACACACTCACACAAACAACAACAACAGTAACAATAACAAAAACAAAACAAAAAGATAACAGTGCCAAGCAAATCAACAAAAAAGTAACAATGCCAAGCAAATCAACAAAAGAGTAACAATGCCAAGCAAATCAACAAAAGCATAAAGTGAAACCTCAGCATAATCCACGCCTAAAAGCAAATAAAGGGAGAACCAAAAAAAGACAGTTACAACATCACTACAGATTGCTCATCAGTTCCATGCTCAGAAAAGATCATTTACACACTTTGAACAGGGGTGCAAACTCTGGCAAGAGTTAGTTCAGTCAGAAAACCACGACAATTAGTAACCAGTGTAGTAGGAGAATCAAGGGGGCGTTTACCATGTGTATGGTTAACCGGTGCTTCCATATTCATTGGTTCCCAATTGTACACATTTTCTGACATGAGTGCATCATCACTTAATGCCATGAACCCCGTGTCAGAGACAGGGTACTGATGATCTGTATCGGATCTGTGTAGCCCTTTTTCTGTTATGATATATGTAATAATACAACAAAACATCAAACTAGTGAAAAAACAATACACTACACTTACACTGTTACAGTTATAACCTCATTATCATATCTACAATATTGCCCTTCATCACATCTACGTCAGCAGGGCTGTTTGTGTGTTTTCTGTGAAATCGTACATTGTGAATTTCATTTTTCACAAATCTTTATGTACATAGTGGTTCTGCTTGCTCTTATTTCTGCCTGTCACTGCAGTGGGCAAAGATTTAAATAAAAACCAAAAAATATGTCACGTTGCATTTGCATTTTTATCCACTACACCCTTCCCTGCAAACACACAGAGTGTGGTACTCTTACAAATGGGAAAGAACAGCCAAAGAGTTCCATGATATTTGTACTACGGAATCAATTTCATCTGCTGAAACACTAGGGACATTAACGCTGAAGCAACCTGTGTGCAGTCTGTTCTGATTATGGGTCAGCAGACAGGAAACTGCAGTGCAGAAGTTGGCTGCTCTGCAGTGCGCAGTAAATAAAAAAGTTCTGTTTTTTCTTTCCTTTTTCTCTCTCTCTTTTTAACAGATTCTTGCCCATCACAGTGATAGACAGCTTCCAATGTTTTCTGTAAAGTCCTTTTTTTCGCCCTTCAGAGACAGAAATTTTCACTTAAATAGAATCACCGGCAAAACCAATCTACAACTACATACAACTCCTAGAACAAATTTTTAAAACACACAAGCCATCATTAAATTCATCAATAAGTTCAGTACACCTCTTGAGTCTCAGCACTATTCATATCCCTGTTCACCACACACACCCATGCATTTTAAAAAGAAAAACTGTCAACATGGAGCTGATCATTTTTGTCTGACATCCACAACTGCCGCAAAGTGCTTAAGTCTGACCCTGTTTTTCATTACAGCACACACACACACACACACACACACACACACACACACACACACACACACACCCCCTACAAAACAGTTCCTGAACATATTCTTCTATCCCAAACTATTATTTATTTTGCATGTATATATATCAGAACTTGGCTAGCGTTTTCTGAATACATCTGTCACTTGCAAATATTTTAAATAAGCAAGGTAACTTCAGCCATACCCTGCCTTCCTGGGGTACCTAACATACTGTGACTCAGCACTGACAATATTTCTACGTAAAAAAAAGAAGCCTACACTCAGTTTTTCCACAATGCAAAATTGTTCTGTTGTGCACAACAACCATGCCATATTTGATTTTGAACAGTATACCTTCCAATAATATATGTTTTTCTTTCATGTTAACCGACAAGATATTGCTATGAACTTAAAAACGGGTCTTGATCACCAATCACAAATGATACAGAAACAAAGGTTCAACAGAGATTATGGTCATGTAAAGTTTAACAGATCTCTCTTTAACAGGAACTCCAAACTTCCAATGCAAAGATTCTCCCCACAGTCCACCTCACCACAAAACACTAACAAAGACTCATACCCACAAGCCTAAGTAAGTAAACGTACAATTTAATGACATACTGATCAATGGAAATACACATAAAACTAATGATCATTTAATCAGTAACATGTCCAAAGTATAACAATACTGTCATTAGGTTTTCAAAACATTCTAAAGATGTAAGAGAATAAAAAAAAAACTGCTGAAGGTTCACAAGAGTCGGAACAGTACCCCCTGAAAGACAAAGGACCAAAAACAACAACAACAAAAAATAAAAAAATAAGGAGGAGTAGTAGCAAGCGCTAACAGAACTAGCATAGCCAAGTAAACCTGAAAGTGTAAATATAGGCCCATATACCTGTGACTGTTATGTTGATTCTGAAGTTATACTCTTGAAGGTAGCGATCAGCTTTGTGCACACTGATCTTCACAAAATGTTTTTCTTGTGAGTGTAGTACTTTGATGATACCATGGTTGCAGCCAATCTTTGCCTATCAAAAGAAACACAAAATAAAGCAAACTGTTATGCCCATTTCCAATGAAACAAAACCAACAAAAAACAACAAGAACAATAAACAAACAAAAACAAAAAACAAACAAACAGTAATGAGCTGTGTAGCAATGAACCATGCATAGGATACTGCAACAAAACTGACCTGTTCCTTTAAAGTAATGCATGTATTTCAAATTTTCTAGCACACAAAACAGAACAATGGTTTGATTTTAAAAGTGCTGGCAACAGGGGCTGTAACTTTATGCATGAAGTTTATTTTCAAAATACTGACAGGTACCATACACTTTTAATTGTGTAAACATACACATTGATTTTGTGTCCGATTTTTCTTTTAGTGCACACGTTGCTCCAACATGAGTGATGTGCACTTGCACCAGTCATGGTCATACATGTATCAAAGAGGTAGTGGTATGTGATGGGCAAGTGTTGCTTATATAAAACTGAGCTCCTAAATTAGATATATGCATGTATAAAATTACCAATATAAGAGCAAGATAGCTCAAATTCTGCAGAGTGCTCTGCCCAAATTTTGCGGAGTTATCTGAGAATCCTATTTCCAACTCCAAGCCCTTTTCTACTCAACTTAATACTCCACTGCTGTTGTCTTTATGCTTCTGTTCTGTCAGCAATTTCCTGCTCTGACACTGGCTCTTAAAAAAAAAAGGGAAAAAAAAAGAAGCAGCAACCACCTTGATCTGGTCAGGTCATTTTTTCCCCCTTTTTTTTTAAAGAGCCAGTGTGCAAGTGCACATCACTCATGTTGGAGCAACGTGTGCACTAAAAGAAAAATCGGACACAAAATCAATGGAAAGTTTGACAGTAGTCTGTCCGTTAAAGCGCTTATTTTGATCTGCTCTACCTAGGACAAAATCTGTTTTGAGAACATAAGCTCCTTTTGGGATAATGGAAATTACCATGACTGAATTGTCAGGAGTGAAATCACTGCGGTTAGACTGATTCACTGCTAACATCACACCACAGTCCTTGATGTGAAATGCCTCAAAGTGCAGCTGCAGCAGTGTAGACTCTGTTGCTGCTGCTCCAACGATAATACTGCAGTCAAGGAAGAGTTCACGGTCACTGGCACCACGCCCGATAACAAGTATGGCTTTCTGCTTTGAGGCCCAGTAGATGTTGTCTGCTGTGTTACTTGAACACACCTTTGAGCTGTCTAAGGTTACTTCTGTGAAGAAAAAACACATAACAGAATACAGTGAGTCATCTAACATGATGACATTCAGATTCAGATCAAGTTACCCAAAACAGCAATCTAATCACAAGTTTAATCATTCATGAACAGTAGTCTTTGATGAAGTTCATATAATCATAATAACGTCCAGTTTCAGAGATCTGAGAACATAACATAAAATGTTTAGTTAATATTGACCTGTCGGCATTCCTACTATTGTACTAATCTTTGATTCAGATGGAGTTTGATTTGGCATACATCTGCTCATTCTGACAACAGCTTATTGTCTAATCAATAATTAGCATACCCAGCACTGTCCTTTATGTTAATATGCTCAGCTAATTTTGTGCCTAGCAAGATCTATTATACCTGTAGCCTATCATAGTCACACACACACACACACACACACACTCACACACTCCAATCTGTTCTCACCTTTCCTGCATGAGCTGTGTGCAGTTAAATTTTGAAAAGATTGTTTTGCTCTGATCAAGTTTATATACCTTTGATTTCACTGTGTGTGTGTGTGTGTGTGTGTGTGTGTGTGTGTGTGT
This sequence comes from Alviniconcha strummeri, assembly GCA_963584105.1. Classification (NCBI taxonomy): domain Eukaryota; kingdom Metazoa; phylum Mollusca; class Gastropoda; family Provannidae; genus Alviniconcha; species Alviniconcha strummeri. The sequence continues at coordinate 16,681,555 of OY757547.1, forward strand.
GTGTGTGTGTGTGTGTGTGTGTGTGTGTGTGTGTGTGTGTGTTTGAAGGTGGGGCTTTGGTAAGGGGATGAAAAAAGACAAACACTTTTGGACAGCATTCCTTACTGTCTCACTCTCAGTGTCTGGTAAGAAAAGGTGAAACAAAGCTGCACTGTGGTAGTCTCAATCTACCAGTATCACTGTGTAGAGCTATGTGGGGCCAAGAAAAAGCTCCTTTGTTTGTAAGTATTACTATTGGGTAATCCATAAGTTCTCAAGCTTCATTTTTGAAAGACATACTCTGCCCATTTTAAACTAATACTGTACATGTGAGAAGCAAGATTATAACACTTTAACAGTACATGCATTATATTTCAAAGATCTGGTAATGGTATGCTTTAAACTAAAGTTGATAAAACTGAAGTTAGCATTAATTACTATTATTACTAAGAAAGTAAACTGTTATAAAGTACAACCTGTAATTTATTTTACTAATGTTGTGAGAAACTAAAAAATAGTAAGGACAGCCTGCTAAACCCCATTCTCTCTTCTTACTCCTTCTAAAATTCTATGTTCATTGGGTTTAGCTACAATCATCATTTTGAATACATTATTATGCCATATAATCTGAGTGTTGACCTTGTGTGATCCATACCACTGGCCATCTTTTACCAAAAGTGGACACAGGCTTTTTAACATGCATAGATATATATACAACAGTCTTACTCTTTCAGTCTTTGTCTTGCTCTTAGTACACTGTGTGCTGTGCACACAAAAGCACTGATAAGTCTGAACAAGCGCTGAACTGAAAAGTCCTATTCACCCCATCTTGACCAGAAGTTAAACACATGTTAGTTGTTACTCTGGTACAGTGGTAGCTGCTTTCACTGGATGACCTACCAGTACCACCAGTGCATATTATTATTAACCACTGAACTATGGCTCACAATATCAGCTACATTCATGTACCCTGGGTTCTGGCAGGCATACCCCAAAAACGCATCTTACAACTTAAGTATATGTATATATTTATATACATGTATACATGTACACTTACTTGTTACCCCTAATCCTGAACACACAAGACTTGAATGGCACAAAAGTAAAAACAGCAAGTTCCACATCATCTCCTGTAGATGTGTCTCCATCTCATTCCTGGTGCCACACTGAAAAGCAGAGCAATGAGCAGCTTGTGTTATAGGTTAATAATTATATGACTAAAATGTTCAAATATTCAATTTTAAAATTTACCATGGTATCACTAATCAAGGGCAATCCTACAAGATGGCAATGTGGTAAGGTCACCCATCATGAAGAAACACACTGCTCTGATAGAGTTCAAAGACACTTTAAGTATAACACCAGAATTGGCAGGAAGGACTTATTTATCTAGAGTATCAACAATGGACAATGACTAAAAACACTAAAGTTATCAAGCCTTCAAGTTAAAGTTCAATTTGGACTCAGCAATTATAAAGAGCAAGACACGATTACATCTATTAAAAAAAAAAAAAAAAAAAAAAACTATTCGTGGGTACTAATTTAAATTACCTCAAATTATTACTCCTTGTTTAAGCTCAATACATTCTCAGGAGCAAGAGGGCAGACTTTTAAATCTACACATCTATGCAAGAATACAGCTCACACTGAACTACATATTAAAACTGATTAATAAACAACTGAAGTAACTACCATTAGATACCAACAACAACAGAAAATCTGACAAACATTGGGAGTGTACTTTATTTTGCATTTGTGTACCCAGTGAAAAGAAGCTTTATTTCTGATCCATCAGGCAAAAGGTTATCATATTATTCAGCTTACGTAACAGCCCAAGTGGCACTGGAAATACCTCCAATAATCTTCGGATAATGATGAGTAACACTTTTCAATAATTAGCTTTTTGAAGACTTGTGTTCAAAACAAATAATTTCATCCTAGTTGTTTTATATTCATGAGTATTTCTATCATATACCTAAAATCAGGTGACAGAAAAGTCAAGGGTGACATCTGCTTACCAATCAAAACCTGGATCAAGTTGAAAGCTTTACTCAGTTCACATTTAATGATTCATATAGTTTTCATTCTCCTCATATCAGATTCCACTGTTGTTCATATTATCATATCAATTTTATGGTTCATAGGCTATTTACCATTTTGCCTGCTGAATGGTAATTTGGTGATTATTGTGGTTTAGAGTGACACCGTTCTTGTTAAAAGTGTTAATATGTGTTGTGTTAATACTGTTACTGCCTTGGATTGTTTTCATCAGTTACATTTATATGAAATATTCTGCACTGCAAATTTTTTCAAAGTGTTTAGTGTTCCTGCTAATACAGTGTCGGTTGGCATTCTGTTCAATTGTTTATTATCATATCATAGTAACTGGTGTTATTTTATATTTTTTAAAGTACATACTGATTAGTAAAAACTGCCTTCCTGCATAGCTTGTAACTAATGTAAGTGTGCCCTCTAGTTCCAGCAGATTCACTGAGCTTGAACAAGCAACTTCTTCTACCGTGTGACCATACTGCAGGCCAACACGCTGAAGATTTGTCAGATTTTGAGGCTAATGCAGCGCAAGTTGAACTTGAAGAGAAAGTATTTATGCAGTGGAACAATTTCAGGATCATAAAATCCATCTGTAATTCGACAGTCGATTATATATATATATTTTTTATTTTTTTATTTTTTTAAACACTGCTGCTTTTGTTTTCAAGCTAAAAGTTAAAAAATCGAACTAAGTCATGAGTTTTATTAAAGAACCCAGTTCCACATTTAAAACTGCCGAAAACAGCTGTAAGCACTAAGCCATATAGCATCTTCGTCTGATAAGAGTTATATTCAGTTGCCATACCACGTTCGTCAGCCTGGAACCAGTAAGAAATCACGAAAGATACTGACATCTTCTACTTCTGTCGTCTGTTTCCGGATCCATTTCGTAAACATGTTAGTGTGAGCGCCACCGCCTAATAAGGGGAAACTACTCGCATATACCCAGGTAGGGGACACAATAAACACTTCCGTACAGAGGCCACCCGTATCCCAAATAACAATAACTCGTTCCATGTCGATCCAAATACACAGACCACAGAGATCATAGGTGCTGCCAGCAAGATTGTTTTGTTACAAGAATGAGAGACTGAATGAAAGGCCGCAAAGAATGAAAGCTGACGCCGGGCTGGCCGGTGCTGTTAGTACCGTTGAAATTTCTTTCAGTAGCCCGAAACGAGGGAGGGCATAGGGCACCCTGCTTTTTTGTTTGTTTTGTTTTTTGCTTCTTCTTTTAATGGGGGAGGGCAGCCCGCTTTTTATAGGAACTATAGCCCCTTAGTCCCTGCCGGCTCAGTTTTATATGAGCTATATATAGTAGCCCTCTCAGTCAATGCCGCCGCTGAGTGAAAACTGACATCAGTGTCCCAAGTCAGTCACACATGTCACAGTGTCAGCACTGAAAATCGTCAGTGCAACAGCGGAGACACGGTAAACATAACCCGGGTAAATTGTTAATTCAGTAGCCTGAGAACTGAACTCGAGAACGAAAGAGAGAGAGACTGACTGACACGGCTAGTGACTATAATTGCCGGACTGAACTGAAAATGTCATTCGCGGCCGGAGCTCAGTCAGTCGGACCGTAGTAGAGGCCATGGATTGACGGCCGTGTCACTAGTTCAAGCTGGCAACCTACCGCTGCCTCAGTCTTAGAGCCGTTCTCTCTCTCTCTCTCTCTCGCGGCTCGCCGGGGCCGTGATGCCGGCGGAGCTGCGGCAAACATGTCTAGAAGTAGACTAGTGCCAGCAAGTGTAGTAGTATTTCTGGTCAAATTGACCGTGCGGCGGCGGCGGCGCCGAATGCCGCCCGTCGGGTTCTCGCGGCAGTATTCACAAATAATGATAACTGAGACCAAAGGCCGGGACTGACTGACTTCCCGCGCAAAAGAGTCCTTGATTCAGTCAGTTTAAGTCAAGTTTGACTCTCCGGCTTCCCGGCCTCTGGCCCCGGCGGCGGCACTGACTAACGGCTGAGACTGTTACTCAGTTTCAAGTTTCGTTTCAGTGTCGCTTTGTCCACAGAAACCCGGCGTGACCAGGTTGATCACGATTTTCAGTAGGGACGGGGAACCCGCCGCCACTAGTACGGCCACCTCGACTTTCAGGCCTGAGCTCGGCGACTGACGAGATTCACAATGCCGTTTCAGTTAGTGAACTGCCGAAAGGACAAAACGCCGACAGTAAACGCCGCCGCGAGTCTGAGGGAACATTTTCCAACGTGACTGATCCCTCGAAGGACTTATATACACTGATGGATCCACTGCACACTACTAAAACACACACATACACACACACACACACACACACACACACACACACACA
>OY757547.1:16688117-16705617 GCA_963584105.1 Alviniconcha strummeri
GTGGATAAACCAGTAAAACTGCATATATTATTATCTTAATGTCCACTCTGTTTTGCTGACAACACTGACACAAACCGGCCACCATCTAGTACCTGTACACATTTTCTGATTACCGGGCATATTATCATTATCGGCATTCATTTTTTTAAAGACGCAAGTTTGCTCGCTCATAATCCACGATAAACTGAATGCTTACCAAAAAAACATAAACAAAAACAAAAAATTGGGGGGGGGGGGGGGGTCCAGTTGTTTGTGTGTGTGTGTGTGTGTAATTTGTTTGTGGGGGGGGGGGGAGGGAGGGGGGGGGAAACGGAAAGCAATGATTCATTCACTTTCTTCACAGTTCAGGGACTTTCTCGGCGTTTGAAAGGCCGCATTTGCTTTGTCCATTCCTGCAGTCACATCGAACCCCACCCTCCCCCCCTCCCCCCGCCCCCCCCCCACCCCCCCCTCCCAAAAAAATTGTCAGGGAAGAGGCCATGTACGTCTTGCTTGGTGATCTAGGTCAGTGGTTGACTGACAAGAGTTCATGTAACACAGGCCTTTGGCTCCGAGTGGGGTTACAGTGCTGCCGTTACTATGTATTCAAACTCCAGCAGACGATGAAGAATGAGAAAAGCAAGCACCACTACAGGAACAACAGCAATAACCATAGAAATATAAGAACAATAATGGTTACATTTTTATAAGGGCGCTAAATCTCGCTAACAGAACACTATCTTGCTTGGCCCACATTATGGATGGTTACAACATGCAGTCTCAACTGATAGTGTCCCAAACATATATATATATTGTTTGTGTGTGTGTGTGTGTGTGTGTGTGTGTGTGTGTGTGTGTGTGTGTGTGGTGTGTGTGTGTGTGTGTGTGTGTTCAGTTATTTGCAGAAGCTTGAGACAAAGAGATCTGAGGAGACTTGCTTTGAATCTGATAAATCATACTACTCAAATGCATCGTAAAAAGCAAACGCAAAGTAACAGTGAAAAAAAAAATGAAGATAGTTGTAATAAAAAAAGTGTGATGATAATGATTAGCGACATCTCCGATTTAGGCAGCTGTCGCGACTTCATACGCTAGACCATTGGCAGTTTCCTTTCGTAGTTTTTACACTGATACAGTCTGAGGTGGGAGGGTTAGGGGAGTGGAGGGAGGCGGAAGGGGTCATGGGGGCAGGGGGTCACATTTTGGGGGAGGAGGTCACATTCTGTTTTGGGGTCACATCTGGGGGAGGAGGTCACATTCTATCTTTGGGTCACATGTGGGGGAGGAGATCACATTCTATCTTTGGGTCACATCTAGGGGAGGAGATCACATTCTATCTTTAACTTGCATAAAAATGTCACATGGTCGCAGTTTGGGCAGCCGAGACGGATGCACCTGTTGTTGCATAGTTTGGTGGTTGCTATCGAGGTCGGCAAGGTCTTTCAAACTTCAAAGCACAGTGATAACTCCTACTAACATTGCCTGTCAACTTCACTGTCAGTCAATGTCCTTTGTAAGGTCGCAGCTTCAACGTCAGGGATAATGTCACAACGGTGCGTCACGGCACAATGTCACAAAGCATATCAAATTTCTCCGATCCGATGCAATTTAAGCCATGGACCTGTCTCTATATAGGTCCATGATTTAACTAAGCCGTACAAAACGCAACACACACGGACAAGATCACCCTGTTTAACCCCTTCACTGACTCAGCCAGTAAAATTTCCTGGGCTGAAAGATGCACGGACGCGCTTGCAAAGAGTATATTTTCCGGTCCTACAACACATCTACTTTCAATGCTAGGCATTTTGATGAAATTCCTTTCACATGCCCGTGCGAAAAAGAAGACAAAAAGGCTTAAGGGATTTAAGTTTCGCCCTTTTATTGGTCGTTTTCAAGTGATATCACGGCAGTGAGGGGGTTAATGTAGGCTATTTCAAGCTGAAACCCTGAAGTGATAGCATCTGCCTGGTCATTCCGTGTTCAGACCGATTTCGTCACGGAGTCGACCTCGATGCTGGCGAGCTTCGTTCGTTCTGTTTTTGCTTAATGTCCTCAGATGCCAAAAGCATATTAGGGACTAAGCTGGCGAGCTAGTTTGACAAAAGAAATATACACCTGCCGCGTTGTGTGCCTGTGGGAATCGACTGAGCGTTTGCAGACTTTTGTGTTAATGTCGTTTTTGTAACCATACAATGCTGATGCTCTTCGTGTGATTTTGATGACCTGTCCCCATCTTACGTGTCCAGATGGCTTTGATTTCGTTTTAAAAACGGATTATCACAACCCAGCTGAAATAGTTACAGCCTTAGTATACAAGCACGGCTAATATAATAAATGGGTATGCCCACATTATATGCGTATTGCATATAGCCTGCGAACGAAAACAAAAACAAAAACAAAAAACAAAAACACCTTCTCAGAAGGTCTGTGGATATACAATACGGCTTTAAAATTCCCAGATTTTCGGCACAACTGCCTTCCTCGGGGTGGTGGGTGGAGGGGTGTGGGGGTATTTTCTCACAGCTGACGATAATTATTTATAATAGTCAGGTGTACAGCAGGCGAGAGGCTTGCCGGCTTCTGACACATCTGGCTGTTTACCACACAGCCAGAAAACCTCAAATACTTGTGGCGAAACAGCTGACTGGTCGTTACAGCCAACTCTATCAACAAACTAATTGCAGTCAAACTATTTCTGGACTTGTGTCACGTGTGTGTGTGTGTGTGTGTGTGTGTGTGTGTGTGTGTGTGTGTGCGTGCGTGCGTGCGTGCGTGCGTGCGTGCGTGCGTGCGTGCGTGCGTGCGTGCGTGTGCGTGCGTGCGTGTGCGTGCGTGTCTCTGTGTGTGTGCGTGTGTGTGTGTGTGTGTGGCGAGGGGGGGGGGGGGTACGATTTTTTTCACAGCAAACGTTTGAGTGAAAGCTTTCTCTGAAGTCCCCTTACATTTTATGTTCTGCAATCATCATTAAAACAGATATAATATACATGTTCATGTTTGGTCAGGTCGTCTGTCACTAGGCCATCAAAACAAAAAAACAAACAAAGCTTTACAGTGACATGTGCCTATCAATGATGTCATGGACAAAAGTCATAATGAATAACTCTATGATCACTGTTACAGGTACATGCAAAAATCCACAAAAACGTTGTGCAGCATAACGGGCATGTCATTATAATAAAACCAACGTTAGTAATATAATGTCTAGGTATAATCGTATATGGCTTATATACATATAATAAACACACGAAACAGAAAACAAACGTGTTTCGTTTGCGGGGAATTGCTCGTATCGTCGGCTATGTGTATACAAGCACACCCACATAATTAGTCATAAAAACATTAAAGTTTACACCGTGCTCTCTCTCCCTCTCTTTCTCTGTCTCTCTCGCACACACACACACACACACACACACACACACACACACACACACACACACACACACACACGCACACGCACGCACGCACGCACGCACGCACGCACGCACACACACACACAGACACACACACACACACACACACACACACACACACACACACACACACACACACACACACACACACACACATACACACACGAATAAGACGTTAATACAATGCCGCACTTACTTTTGAAGTTCAACTCCAAAAATGGTGTCATTACGCATAAAGCCATTTGTTTTGAGTTTACTTGCTGTTTTGTCAGTGCGACGTGGGCTGTTCATCAGAAATTTCAACTGATAGTTGACCATGATATCATAGAGACTGCATTAATTAATTAATTGTGAACTTGTGATCTAACTGCCAGGATGAACGAAACTATTAACTGTAGAAAAATAACATGGAATGAACTAACCGTCTCAGATCTGGCAAAAAAGAAAGAAGACATAAAAAAATGTTTTTTAGTCACTTAGTTACGATTTGTCTTGCATTTTTTTTTTTTTTTTTTTTCATCTGCTGGCTAATTTTACTTCCAAAATAACCAATCGAGTTAAAAATAGACTGGGGTAAAACCCAACAGACCACACCTTTTCTTGCACTTTCTTTTCTCTAGAACTTTGCAGTACGTCATCGAGTTCACTCCAATGAGATAAAAACAACCGGTGACAATAATGATCCACATACATTTCTTCCATGGGCTTCCTTCGTCTTGTATCTGTGACGTCAAAGATATTTTGGTGACGTCAAAATGAAAAAATGAAAAAAAAAAAGTGTTAGTGATGGGATAAAAAAAAAGTCACATCGATACAAAATTAACGGCACGTTCAATCACAAAACGTTTACTGCGGATCACTTCATTTTAACTCGGTTTAAGCACACGAGAAGTTTAGCCTGAGAAAGATATATCCTGTGAAATTACACGCAGTTTTCAGTTTACGTTAGACCAAGTTTTATACATTATGTGAACTATAAATCATCCAAAGGATATTGAGTTAGTTTGTTAGTAACTGGATTTTAACGTCCTGTCAGCCGCACAGAGTCACCCTAGGACAATCAAACTCTGTCATAAGAAAATTCATATTTCAAAACTTCTCATATGTAAACCTTTTCTAGAGTCAGTCCACAAAACCTTTCCCTATGCAAACATAAAACAAAACATACATACACAAACATCAAACGCATTTTCGAAGAGTTGGTCCCTTCAATGTCACTCCTTAAAAGAGCACATAAGGCTAAGGCATGCTGGTATCGTCCACCATTCCGTATAATTTACTGATACCAGATTGAAGAAAAATATCGTTTTTAAAGGAACGGGCAGAAACAATTTTTTGAAAACGTTCTGTAAATGCCAGCTATCATGTCCTAACTGCTCGACAAAAGCCAAACAAAAAAGGCTTAACTCTTAACGAAAAAGGTTTGAGAGTTTTCCGGGGAAAGATTTTTTTTTTTTTTTTTTTTAATCAATAAAAAAAAAATCAGCAGAATCAGCAGAAAAAAGAAAAAAGACAAAAAAAAAAAAAAAAAGACCTGAAAGAAAAAGCAAGAGAACTAGACCCAAAAAAAAACGAGAGTGGAGATGGGAAAGGGGAATCAAATGACAGCCCTGAGATTCCAGACAGGGGTAGGGCATTAGACATCCCCGAGTTCCCTTCGGGGGTATCCAAAGAAATTTACGCACACTGTGCTGTAACATTACTAAGTATAAGAGGAGTGATGAACAACAAAAAGTTATTTTCGATGATACATCTCAAGGATCACTTTCATCACAAGACTGCCTTGAAAAAGACAAAGCGTTCAAGCAAAGCTGATCACTGAAACTGGCAGTGAGAATCTGTTTGATAGTTAAGATTATGAAGTATGGTTTACTTGATATGAAACAAACTTCCTTATGAACATTTCAAATGAAACATACATAATACATAAACGTTTGGAAATATACAGTCATGGTATGAATAATGCTAATGTTTTTGATTCGACAGATTTTTTTTCTTCTTATTCTTCTGCGTTGGATTTTCCCCACGTACAAAGTCGCGTTTCTCATGACTACATATGTACAAGTATGTTTTTCATCAAGCAAATCTTTGTAAGAGGAAAAATATCAACCAGAAGTAAATATGAGTCATGTTTACACATTATTATTCTGTATGTACACGTTTGCATCCGAGGAAACCAGTCAGAAACAACTAGTTGACTGGGCAGTAAGAAACACTTTTCAGAAATCCGTGTGTAAGAGTCTGGTGAGTTCTTAACACCTACGTAATGCCGTAAGCAGCAGTTGCTTGTAATATACCGTGTCTGTCACCAAGCGTTACTCGTCCTCTTTAATACCAGTAACCTGACATTGGGGCTCCCTGCAAATATTCCTTCTTCTGCTAGTTCCGTATATATTACAGTATCGAAATCAAAATATGGCAGAGTTATGACGTAACGAAGAACCAAACTCTCTCTGAGAACGTACTGTTGACACTTCCCTACCCAAAACCCAGAAACATTTCCAATACATAAAATGCATGGGCACAGAAAATTAACGAAAGCTGACAGTCGCATGCCAGGTACAATCAACACTGTCCTGCACGTGTTGGATCCAGCGTAATATGCTGAAGGAAACTGTAGTGGAGATATGTTCAGTCCAAGTTCTTTGCAAGCAGGGCGTAAAACTGACAGTGCATAAATCGTTCCAAGTTCAGTTTACACAGAAAAGTTCACAACCTGGAATTCACAATGACCCGGTGATATGCGCTGTGTCAGTGTATCACTGAACTGTCATAGCCTGCGCCGGCGTGACGTGAGCCATGGACAACACGATCGAGAATCACCCGCATAAAGAACGTTCCACATGCAGTCTGGTTTCCTGAATATCACGTGCATGGACTCATTTTTCCTCTTGCACAGAAACCACGCATGCAGCCCCCTGCGAACGAGGGAAGTTCGATAAGGCCGCTCCTTCGGCCGAACGGTCAGAAGCAATGAGAACACTCCTTTAAAAGTCGGGAGTTGCTCAAGGTGATGATCCATGTCCGCCTTGAAAGTCGGGAGTTGCTCAAGGTGATGCATGTCCGCCTTGAAAGTCGGGAGCAACAAGGATGTTCCTTGTCAGGAGCAAACGAGAATACTCATTACGCTTGAAAATCGGGAGCAACGGTGATGCATGTCCGCCTTAAAAGTCGGGAGCAACAAGGACGTTCCCTCGGCCTGACAGTCAGGAGCAACAAGAACATTCATTAAGCTTGAAAGTCGTGAGTTGCTCAAAGTGATGCATGTCCAGCTTGAAGGTCGGGAACAACAAGGACGTTCCTTCGGCCTGGCAGTCAGGGCCAACAAGAACATCGGGAGCTGCTCAAAGTGACGCATGTCCGGTTTGACGGTCGGGAACGACAAAGGAGCGCCTTCGTCTTGAATGTCGGCATCAACATGGATGCTCCTTCAGCTGGAAAGTCGAGAGTAACAAGAATGCTCCTTCAGCTTAGCAGGCTATATGACGATCACAGTCTAAGCCACCACAGGTCAGGAAGAGTGGAAACGGATGTGCTCTTTTTGTTTCTGTTTTTGTTGTTGTTGATCTTAATCCTCGCTGTCTTAAGTAGGCTACATAGTACCATATAGTTGGGGTTTACATGAAAAAAAGGAAGAAAAATAAAATCTACTGAAATAGACATTATATGAATATATCTACAGGAATGTTTCCGACCGCATTAAAGTCCTGACGCTTCATGTAACAAGCGTTTTTCCGTTATTTTGAGGCCGAATTCTGAAAGAGATGAAAAAGGTCCCAAAGAAATGAAAAAGGTCCTACAATGTCCCGTTTTAATCAGTCCTCTGTCCTCTAAATGTCGCTCTCCACGCCCTGAATGTGGACTCTCTTCCCCCCGGTGTTCTTCTTGGACGAGCTGCCCGACGGAGCAAAGGAGACTTCGCTTGGCACATTTTCGCTTGTTCTGGAGTCACTGCGCGTTCTCCTGCCTACGCTTCCCGAGCGGGATCTGGGCCTATGGCTGTCGTGTTTCGGCCTGTCCAGAAAGTGGGACATGTCGTTGTACTGCCGCGCGTTCTTGGGCGTCTTGCCGAGGTCCTTGCCGGAGGACTTCCCCACCGAGCCGGACCTCGAGCGCCCGGTGGAACCGGACCGGTGCGAGCCCGCCGTTCCCCTGGACCGCGACCTGGAGCGGGTGCGCTCGAGGACGGGGATGTGCTGGGTGTTGGGGTGGGCGTGTGTGGTCTGGCTGTAGCCGTACACCAGCGCGTTACTGTCTATGGTGCTGCCCTCTGTGGACGACTGCGAGCGGTTGGGCGACTTGGAGCGCGTCTTGAGGATGCCGTTGACCGGCGTCTTGTTCACCTTGCTCATCTCGTACTCTTCGTTTCGCGAGAAGTTCTTCTTCTTGTCGTACTTCCCGCCGCCTCCGCGCCCGCTGTCTCGGCGCGAGACGTGGCCTCCGCCTCTCACGTGCGTGTGGTCTGCTTCATCAAAGGCCGCGTTGTAGTGGCCGCCTCCGCCCTTCTCTCGCCGGTACGAGCCCTGTCGGTTAAACCTCTTCTCGTCGCCGTCGGCTTGGTAGGCTTTGTTCGCGTAGGCGTTGTGCGCCTGGTCCGCGGAGGAGGTGGAGCTTCGAACGTCTTCCATGGACCCGTACTTTCCGCCGTGGCCTCCTCCTCCATTCTTAGTGCGGTGGTTGTTGGCTCCAGAGAACATGATCTGCGATGTGCCTGCACGCACGATGGGAAGGGGTGTTAGTGGATAATGAATATTTATTGTTGTGCCAGTTAGTTACAACTGCAAACGTGTTTTGTTTCCTTCCCTACCCCCCACCCCCACCCCCCATCCACCCCAATCTCCCCATTCCCAAAACTTGTATTACTTCCACTATTGTCAAATGTAGATCAGACAAAATGCAAGAAAAGTAATAAATGTTACCCACACTGCTGTCAAAGTCAGTGGCAATCTAAAATGGACCTATGGATCCGCCACAAGATGCTCTTCTAAACAAACGCAACACTCTCAATAATATTTTTTTTTAAAGACAAAAAAGACAACAAACAAACAGACAAACAAAAAGCGGGGAAAAAGAAAGAAAAACAAAACGACAACAACAACAACAACAACAAAGCACTTCTCGGACACGATTTTCAGTTTCACAAATGTGATTCTTGAACAATTCTTCCCCATTCGTTCCTATTTTCTACAATTCGATCATACCGTACCGGGAAAAACGAAATCTTCATGGACTTTTCTTACGACCGAAGACTGATGTGTCCAAGGTCCATGTACTGCTGTATTGCATGTCTGGGTTGCACTGATTGTTCCGGGATGTGTGCATGTTGGCCTGCATTTTGCTGTTGGCGTTGGATCGTCTGGTGTCTGCATGTTTCCAGTTTTGACTCTGATGTTCATTCTTGTTTTGAACTGTGAAGTGCTTGGAGCCAGTCTAGTTGGATCAGGCGCTGTATAAGTGTTACGTATTAATACTGCTGAAGATCGAGTATCACGAGCCGCAGAAGTAACTCACCAATCTGCCCAGTTACGATTTCGTCCTTATTAGGAAAGGTTAGGTAATCTGACGGTGTTTAAAACCCCAAACGTCTTGAGTACGCGTGGAACTGATTTCCGGAATTGGCCCAAACTTAAGAAAGACTTTAAAAAAAAAAGAAAAAAAAAAGTACTCTATACCAACCACACTGCCCCTTTGAACACACCACTGTGTTATGAAAGTTGTTCGTGCATTGTGCACCAAATTGGACTAACTTGAAGGCTGGAATAAAGTAATCTTTTAAATAATTGTAAACGTTTGTGTAGAAGTCGCATTTGGCCTTTTTACAGTGCGCTTGTGTAAACCACACCGTTTAATGTTCATCAAGTTTAAATATCCTCCTGTTTTAGCATGGCATGAGCAACACACACACACACACACACACACACACACACACACACACACACACACACACACACACACACACACATGTAACTACTATGAAGAATTTCAACAACAAAGCAACACGTATCAATAGCAAATGTCAGACCTTGAGGAACGTGATGATGTAATGGAATAGCATGATGTTTATGGTAGATTTCATCAGTTAATGACTCAAACACAAATACAGACTTTTTTTTTCGTTTTTTCTCAGTAGTAATGATGACGCCGACGAGCATTATTTGGTAACACAGTCACACCTGTAATATTTGTGCTTTCCTGCACGAAACATTTACAAAATGCCACAAAATGGGGTCTCTAAGTAAATCGCGCAAGAGTTGAGGTCTTTGGACGTGTTTAATGTAAGAGGTAAAAAAAAAAAAAAAAAAATGCTAGCAACAGCATAAGAGGCACTCGATCACTATCCGACAAGTTGACACCACTATATTTGGTTTCATCCCACGCACCTCTGTCCATTCACCTTGAAAAAAAAAAAAATTTGAGAGCAATTTACTGTTTGTGTGGGGGTGGGGGGGTGGGGAGGGGAATGGGGTGGGGGTGGGTGGGAGGGGGAGGGGGCTGAGAATAACTGTTTGATTTTGAATTTGACGCAAGCAGCCAGTTAGGCTTACATGAGCATCTTACATTATTAATGAGTCACATAACATTTTATGTTGGTTGTGTGTGTTTGTTAGTGTCTGGGTGTTTGGTTGTTTTTTAGTGTGTGTGTGTGTGTGTGTGTGTGTGTGTGTGTGTGTGTGTGTGTGTGTGTGTGTGTGTGTGTGTGTGTGTGTGTGTGTGTGTGTGTGTGTGAGAGAGAGAGAGAGAGAGAGAGAGAGAGAGAGAGAGAGAGAGAGTATGTGTGTGTGTGTGTGTGTGTGTGTGTGTGTGTGTGTGTGTGTGTGTGTGTGTGTGTGTGTGTGTGTGTGTGTGTGTCTGTCTGTCTGTCTGTCTGTCGGGTGGGGGTGGTGATGGTGGTGAGTATAACTGTTTGATTCTGAATTTGACGCAAGCCCTCAGTTACGTGTCCATCTTAGATCATTAGTGAATCACGTAACATTTTACGTTCAGTGTGCCTGTTAGACCTGCCGGTGTGGAATTTCAAAGTGTTCATGGATCTGTCGATTTTTGTTTACGTAAGTACTTAAAGTCCGTAATTGTCTTCGAATATATCAATTCGCAGCATTACAAAATGGCAAGTTGTGTATGCATATGAATGTATGCACACATTTCACTTGTAAACGAGGGGGAACAAATTGAGCCTCGGCAGCTACCTTCTCCCTGTTGTTTACTACACACACACACACACACACACACACACACACACACACACACACACACAGAGTCACACACACACACACACACACACACACACACACACACACAGTCACACACACACACACACACAGTCACACACACACACACACACACACACACACACACACACACACACACAGAGTCTCACACACACACACACACACACACACACACACACACACACACACACACACACACACACACACACACACACACAGCTAAACATCGGCCGAGAAAACTGACAGGCTAAATACGTCCCAAAAGTCTGACGTCCAACACCACCGATTAACTCATTAAACTTTCATTTATCACTGTACAGGAAAAGGCCACAACAAGAGACAGGTGTGACTGTGTGTATATAGTCTTCTCAAGGAAAGGCAACTCTAACCGGAAGTGAAGACACTGGGTGCAGACTGGGCTTCACTCGCCTCGGCATATTTCATGTTGTCCATGCGGTTCTTCAGACAGCAGTAGATGGCCAGGCCCACGAGGGCAATCACAAAAATGGCACCGGCGATGGCAATGCCGACGATGGCCCCAGTGTCTAAGGGAGCCTCGTAGAACTCGGACGCATTCTTCTCGAAGTCGATGTCGGGCCCTGTGGGAAGGTGCCGAGGAAAAAGCATGGGTTACTTCACACACCACTACTGTCATCAACCAGACACACTCGCACATCGCTGGATCCCTACAGAGCACGTAAACCTAATCAGACAGATACCATCTCGAACAGTTATCGAACATATACATTTTACTAGAGTCAAGTCTAGTCTACACGTAAACCTAATCAGACAGATACCATCTCGAACAGTTATCGAACATATACATTTTACTAGAGTCAAGTCTAGTCTAGTCAAAATACTTTAATCATCCTGAGGGATGGGCAATTCAGCTAACTACTAAGGCTCATTGATTAAAAAAAATGTTAAAAGAATACCAAAGCAACAGCAAAAGCATTTAAACTGATACTAATAAACAGACATACTGGATTTAAAAAGAATCCTTAATACGAATTATTATCTATCCCTTCCCGGCCACCTACACACCCACACCCACATACACGATACTCATCACCCAGCCTACATACACACACTACTGCTATCATGAATCAGACACCCTCATACATCGCTGGATCCCTACACACCACGCAGACCAAATCAGACAGATACCTTAGTCACAGTAATCCTGGATAATTTCTGTCAAACAACAACGTGATCCGTATTTTGTCAGTCAATGTATGTATGGTGCCGAAAAAGCGTAGGTTACTTTACTGTCTCGAACATTCATCAAACATAAGCCATTTTACTCCAGTCACTGTAACCCTGGATAAATCCCACATGCTTCTGTTGATGATGAGTTGATGCTTAATGTCCTCAGATGTCATTTGACATATTAGGGACAAGCTGTGACCAATGCCGAAGCACGGTTCAATAAAATCCACATACGTAAGGTGTATGCGTGTTTAGCTGTAACCTGCCACCTGCACTTTCTGGCAGAATGACCGGGATTTTTTACGTGCAACTGCGGTAACACGGGGGTGGAACGGATACCGAAATCAGAGTCAGCACTGAAAGTCGACCCTGGAGAAGAAAATTCTCCCGCCGTTCCAGCAGGGATTCGAACCCGCGACCTTTCAATCACGAGTCCGGTGCTCTAACCACTGAGCTATCCCCGCCCCCAAGACATGCTTCTGTCAAACAACTACATGATTTGTACATGAACAGTGTCAGAAGCATTCTTCTCCAAGACAATTGTCTGTAGGGTGAAGGAAACAGCATGGGTTACTTTATTGTCTCGAACATAAACCGTTTTACTGGGTTCACAGAATCCTCGCTACATCCCACTGTCTTCTACCCCCCCACTCCCCCCCCCCCCAAAAAAACAAAAAAAAACAAAAAAACAACAAAAAAAAACAACAACCGAAAAACATGATTTGTATTGTCTGTCGTTTGTCAACATGGCAATATTGGATAAATTCTTTACGTTTTTGTCTTCAAAATTGCGTTTTGTTTTTGAATGCAAAGCATGTACCATTACCTATTCGGTAAAAACAATTCTTTTAAATGTGTAAATGAAGCCAATTTTTTTTTTTTTTTCAAATACAACCGTTCAAATGTTTTCGATTTCTCATTTGCCATAGTGTAGTTTACTACACGACTTTATTGTTGATGCGTGCTAAATTACCACGATTGGACTTTGTGGCTGATAAGTACTGAAGCACTACGCCCCCCTCCACACCCTTTTTATATATATTTTAGTCCTGATGTGACCCCGTGCAGCTTACACGAAGTTGAATTCCACGACCACCCCCTACCCACCACCCCCTTCTCGCCCCTCTATCCAAGTAAAGCAAAAGTAGCATATAGGCGTGGCCTAGCGGCGGTCCAGGTCCACAGCTAATAGGTCACTGGGTGTGAGCGTGCACAGTCAAATTAGTATATATATATATATATATAGAGAGAGAGAGAGAGAGAGAGAGAGAGAGAGAGAGAGAGAGAGAGAGAGAGAGAGAGAGAAGGTATAACAAAGTCCAAGCAAGTTTTTTAGTATGACACCATATGAAGTCCTTCCTGCACGGTGCGGTGCCCAGGAGTCACAGAGAGCCTTGTTCTCTCTCTCTCTCTCTCTCTCTCTCTCTCTCTCTCTCTCTCTCTATATATATATATATATATATAAAAGAAAAGTCGAAATCGATTTTGTGTGAAGCAGTCCAACAGCTGTCGCAAAAAGGGGGAAAGACGGACTGATTCTTGGCAGTGGGCCACAACCGTTGCATCAGAGCGAAACGAACAGATCAAACAACGTCACTGTTCACGACACACACCTCTTTCTGAAGAGGGTTGGAGAAAAATGAAGGTGAATGAGCAGGGAAGGCTGAATTTAAAATAGGGAGGACAAGGTTCTGGTAGGCAGGAAGAGCCTACAATGGTATTTCTCACCTGCTTCAGGTGTAACAGGTGAACGATTTTAAACGTCATTTTAAACGTGTTATCTGCCTTTCAGTACAGTCACTACATGAGCATGCCCCTCTCTATTCTACATGTCAGTCCCACGTGTTTGTGATCTCACAAACTGTGCCTCCAAGGTCGTGTGGTATAAATAAAACTTTTTTTTTTTTTTAGTCATTCTTCCAAACAATGAACACCAAAACAACATAACAAAAACAGCTCAACCGAAAGCAGATAAGTATCCTAAATCTAATTTTTCACCGTTTAACCATTGTCTAAGTGTTGTTTTGTAGCTTGAAAATGGAGCTTACCCCGAAAAGCCCATGTTGTGTTCTGTCGTAATAAATAGCGTTCTTGTTAACCCGTTGTGTGTTTGGATTGCATTCATCCATCTACATTTAGAGACATTTGAATATTTTCAAGGGAAAGATGTTAGAGGAAGGAGGTGGAGGGGAAAGGCTAGGAGGAAGGAATGGGGGGGGGGGGGGGGGGAGCGGTATTGTAACATGATGCAGCCCCGTATTTCGCCATTAAGCTACAGGTTGCATGGTAATTACGACAGGGTTTCTCACCGAAGTTTGTAGTGATCTGGATCTGAAAGGTGAAGGCGGAGGCCTGCGTGCTTTCCTTTCGAAGACTAAACTTGACAAACTCGTGGCTGGTAGTGCCCTGGATTGGCAGGCTTTTGTCGTCATCGCACGTCAGTATTCGCTGGAAAGAAAAACAAATGAAACATTTTAACATTGCAGTAGAGAAAAAACACAAAAACATTTAACATTTTAACATTGCAGCCGCAGAGTGTTGATTGGGGAAGGGTGTGGGTAGTGTGGCTGGCGTTGAAAAACTGCCAACTACTGTAACCAAAATCAAAACAAATTCGTTTGACGGCATTAGTGACCGCCCGAATGTTATTGTATGTAGGCTAAAATGACCACTCAAACACTCCATCCCCACCTCTGTCTCTCTGAGCCAACACATGCACACGCGCACGGTCGCATACACACACACACACACACACACACACACACACACACACACACACACACACACACACACTACAAAAGACCACACGCATGCACACACGCACACACACACACACACACACACACACACACACACACACACACACAGAAACAAGCAAACAAACAAAGTAACAAAGTAACATAACGCGTTGAAATTCAATTTCAAGCACTGGCACTAAACAACACTGATCAACTACTGACTTTGAAATATCAATAATCCACAGGCTTGCGGACTTATGACCAAACTCACAAACACACACACACACACACACACACACACACACACACACACACACACACACACACACACACACACAAAAGCAAACAAACAACAACAACAACTCGACTTACTGCCGGAATGTTCTGATTCTGAGGATTGTCGAATATAAAAATTCTGATGCCACAGTCAAAGATGGTGAGCTTCTCCACGTAGTAACGCAGGCGCCTGTTGGGCTCCGTTGCTCGGATGGAGACGTCGCAGTGATCGAGCGTTGGCTGCTGGTTGAACTTGTAGTCGGCGTACAACGTGTACACCTGGCTGTCGGATATCGGCCTGTCTTGGGTGCTGAAGCAGCCTGGGCCCGTCATGTCCACTGGGAATCAAATTCAAACACAATTCTCACTAATCGTGTCTAACAATTATGAGAATGTTCGAAAGACGTCACACAAATACCACAACAAAGACCAGAGCCCCCTAAGGTAACTCAGACCGGTAGGGGTCGTCTTGTCCACTGGGAATAAAATTCAAACACTGTTCTCACTAATCGTGTCTAACAATTGTAAGAAGCTTGAGGAACAGGGGGGTTAATTGGCGTTCCAAAGACGTCACACAAACACCACATCAAAGACCTGAGTCGCCTACGGTAACTCAGACCGGTAGGGGTCGTCTTGTCCACTGGAAATAAAATTCAAACACAATTCCCACTAACTGTGTCTAATAATTATCAGAATCTTGAGGAACAAGGGAGTTAATCAGCGCTCGAAAGACGTCACAGAAACACCACAACGAAGACCAGAGCCGCGTACACTAACTCTCACCTGGCATGCAAATAAATACAAGGTACAGAAACTCCATCAGAGTGCACAGGGCCTCATTCTGTTACAGGTTGTGAGAATCTTGAATTTAACCCTAATTCATACAATCGTATCTAATATAATAATAATAGACTTTATTATTTAATAATTTATTACTTAATGTCAGAATATTGAGGAGTTTAACCCTTCACTGCCACAAATGTGTACTGGCAGGCCTAGTTCCTCTTAAGAAATGCCCCAAAGAGAGGTTTAACAAACCAGAAACATTAAATTCGAGACATTTGCTCCATACGAGAACTCACAGAAACCGGTTCAAGCAGTAAGCCACACAGAAATATATGAGCAAATGGGAAGTACCCATTCTTCTTCACCCTCCCAGTGACGTCATATGACGTTCTCTGGGCAAAGAAAGTGTTAACGTTTTCCGGCTTTTTGTCGCGTACGCAAAACATGGTTTATACGAAACTTGTCCTAGCTGTTCAAGTGTGACAGATTGGTCAATGGTGCTTCCAAGAACGAGGAAAGCAAAATGCCCAGTCAACTCACTCACACAAAGCTCCAGAAAGGAAGATCTCATGGTTTTCAGAAAGATCTCGCGGACGGTTTTCAGAAAGATCTCGCGGACGGTTTTCAGAAAGATCTCATGGTATTTCAGAAAGATCGCACGATTTTCACAAAGAAAGATCTCACGGTTTTCAGAAATAAAAAAAATAAAAAACTCAGTTTGTTGTTGTTTTCAGAAAGGTACATTTCATGGTTTTCAGAAAGATCTCACGGTTTTCAATCAGAAAAGTCGCACGGTTTTAAAAAATCTGACGGTTTTTTATTTTTGTACCTGCTCTTCTTCGTTCCGGTCCGCTGCCTTGTGTATCGAGATAATGAACAACCCTGTGGTTTGTTTCCATTAATTTTGTGTTTGGCTTGATGCTTATTCCCTAAGCTGGATGAATGAAATGCTAAGCACCATGCACGGTCTTTTCGTGACCAGTAGCGGCAGAGCCGGAAGGGGTCACCGCTTGGACAGAATGACGCGGAGTTGGGACAAAGATTATAAATACCTGTATTTATAATCTTTGGTTCGGACCAGCGTGCAACGTTTACATGATGTATTGCTGTCTTGAACTTTTCACACTGAGCTCCCTGCAGTTGGCATTAAGCTGACAGCGTACGACAGCCCAAAGTTTATAAGGGCAATGGCCGGGTCTGGGGGCCTTGAGTTATGGTGCGTCACAGTGTAGTACCGCTGCAGTGGTCTAGACGGTCGAGCAGGCTGATTTTGTGAAACCATAAAGGGTGAGTGAGGACTCTCTCCGGCTGCAAAAATCTCTCTCTCTCTCTCTCTCTCTCTCTCTCTCTCTCTCTCTCTCTCTCTCTCTCTCTCTCTCTCTCGTACACACACAGGCTACACTCACACACACACACACACACACACACACACACACACACACACACACACACACACACACACACATATTTAAACCACACACTCAGTAGACTCAACATACACTGACACACCACATACGCGTATAGAGCGCATGCACACACACCCCCCCCCGCCCCCCTACACACACACACACACACACACACACACACACACACACACACACACACACACACACACACACACACACACATTTAAACCACACACTCAGTAGACTCAACATACACTGACACACCACATACGCGTATAGAGCGCACGTACGCACACACACACACACACACACACACACACACACACACACACACACACACACACACACACACACACACACACACACGCACACGCACACACATACACAACACGCACATTCGAGTACACTTATACAGTATACGTAGCACGCACGCACACGCAACACAACACAACACAACACAACAC
>OY757547.1:16706863-16709363 GCA_963584105.1 Alviniconcha strummeri
CACGCACGCACACACGCACGCACGCACGCACACAGACACACACACTCACGCACACAGACACACACACTCACACGCACACACTCAATACAAGATTTGCACATCATGGTATCATTGGTATTCTACGTTTTCAGACCAACTGCCGTCCTCCACTGGGGTCCCCTTTAAGCACTCAACCCCCCGGTGGTAACATGAGGACATACCCTCTCCTGGCGATTATGTTACATTTCCTAATGTGTCTGTGTTTTCGTAAACTGGATCAAGCACTCTCCACATTTTCTACTTAATGGAATGATTACTGCATGCAACGCTTGACCGAAGAAGACTCCGCAAAACTTAAAGCTTCGACTGCTTGGGAACTAGGTTAATGGGACCTAGTTTTCCACGGATACTATGACTATAACGACTGGGCGTCTCCTTTGGGAATACCTCCCAAACACCGGCACCAATTGACGCTTGGCGGGATTTGTTTTTCATCGGGGTGCTTGTTTCATTATACGTGTACGTTCTGGTTCTGGTTTAACTTAGACGTTTGTCTAGTCGAGCCATCTGCGATCAGGCCACTTCATCACTGATCTTGGACAGTGAGGATTCCATTTCCTTTCGGGGTCAGGGGTGAAGGTTTCACATCTGAAATGTGACGCCGTGTTGGATGCTGTTTGTCGAGGGCTGGCGGTGAAGTTTTACATCTGAAATGTGACGCCGTGTTTGAGGCTGTTTGTCGAGGGCTGGCGGTGAAGTTTTACATCTGAAATGTGACGCCGTGTTTGAGGCTGTTTGTCGAGGGCTTTAATGTGGGTGCTCCGGTTTTGTTCTCCTTCTTTCTAATGACGGCACATTCTCCAGTACCTTCAGCTTTTATTGTTATCGATTTCTACCGTGGCAGTATCATAACAGCTCAACTTCGTGTGAATGTTCTACGTATTAGAGGACGGTGGTTTTTATCTCACTTTTCCTGAGGCGACCATGTGCTGCGGAGAGGATGCTCATCCATTTACTAATTGATCTCCGTTTTTCCTCTCAGATATCAGATAATATTATGTTCTCTCACTTGCTATAACATTTCACCTTTTTTTCTTCTCCCCCCCCCCCCCCCCCCCCCCCCCCCTCCCCCCGCTTCTTTCTCTCAAGACCTCTAAACCATAATATGACGTGCAAGGTGAATAGTTAGTTGGCCTTTACTTATTGTTGTGATGTTTTGACCTTCTCCGTTGACTGAGCTTATCTAACGTCAAGTGGGGTGGGGACTGTCTATAAAGCTACACTGTCACCACCAGACTGATTAAGGGGGCGGGGATAGCTCAGTGGTTAGAGCGCCGGACTCGTGATTGAAAGGTCGCGGGTTCGAATCCCTGCTGGAACGGCGGGAGAATTTTCTTCTCCAGGGTCGACTTTCTGTGCTGACTCTTATTTCGGTATCCGTTCCACCCCCGTGTTACCACAGTAGCACGTAAAAAATCCCGGTCATTCTGCCAAAAAGTGCAGGTGGCAGGTTACAGCTAAACACGCATACACCTACGTATGTGGCTTTTATTGAACCGCGCTTCGGCATTGGTCACAACTTGTCCCTAATATGTCAAATGACATCTGAGGACATTAAGCATCAACTCATCATCATCATCACCAGACTGATTTCGGCATTAAGGTGGGCGGTGATGAGAGCCACTTGATTTTTCATCAGCTGCGAGGGGCAAAGCCACAGTTAAGCACAGTGTCCATAAGCCACAACGTTGGACGAGAAAGGAGAGCCGAAGCGGGGAATCGAACCGATGTCATCCGCTTACCAGTCTTACCCCGCTAGGCCAAAGCGGCTCACAGACGATGAATGGAATTCAGTTGTACCTTATCTAGTACACATAAAAGAGGCAAGAAGAATACTGACAGCGAAAAATCAACATTTTTTGTTTTGTTTTTTTGTTTTGTTTGTTTGTTATTGTTTTGGTCGTTGTTTTGTTTTGTTGCCTTTGACCTTTTGAGAATTTGCCATCTTGCCATCGTAAATGTCTGTGTAATTATCATTTTATCTATATGTAACACTCAAATAAGCATACTGCTTATGTATTTCCTGTACTTATTTGATGAGCTTATGATTACGATGAATGAATAAATTTTGTTTAAACCAAAAATCAACATACGATTGTATACATACTTTGAAATGTATAGGAGATATATATTATATTGGGAACATTTTAACTTATATTGTTGTCTTAATTCCTTTTTACTTGTGTGTGTGTGTGTGTGTGTGTGTGTGTGTGTGTGTGTGTGTGTGTGTGTGTGTGTGTGTGTGTGTGTGTGTGTGTGTGTGTGTGTGTGTGTGTGTGTATGTTGTGTTGTGTTGTGTATTTGTTTGTTAAATGTAATTCAGGTTTAATAAAATGTAAAGTGATGTGTCTAGTTTATGAAGTGTTGATTCAGCAACTTAGCAACTTCAGCAACTCAATCTCAACAACCAGAGAAAGGAGGAAACAGAGAGAAGTGTTTAGAAGGAAAATGGCAGGAACAA
>OY757547.1:16714363-16729103 GCA_963584105.1 Alviniconcha strummeri
GTCTTTTTAATGGACTTGCTGAACCTTATTGTTCCTTAATTAGTACCGTCTGCGAGACGGCGTGGTCTATTGCTTAGGTACTCGAATTGTAAGCAGATAAATGGTTACCTTTCTCGTCAAACGTTGCACTGTATGAGCGCTGCAAGTCTGACAGCTTTGCCCGTCGATATTAGATAAATATGATAAATATAGATACACATACAGCACTGCCCATCTTTGTACAGGATGTGCCTGAAGATGACAGTGAAGCGTTAAGCACAGTTCCCTTATTTGTGTCGGCATTTTCCACCTGTGTCTTACAAACCAAACACGAAATTGTGTGCGTTGGTTCAGTTCAGTTCGAGATGGTATCTATGCAATCAGAAAAGTCCATATGCGCTCCACCCCGTCTCTCAGAGGTTTCCCCAACGTTGCCTTTGAAACAGCTCCAGTGTTTGTCTGATTGACGATGGCCCTCTCTCGTCCTTTCAAGGAAGATCGTCTAGCGTTTCCTCTTTTCACGCCTCTCTCCTCCAGGCGATCGATGGTGTGATGTCCTTGGCTTTGTGCCCACAGGTAGTGTCTCAAGCACCTCAGCACCTCAAACCTTTCGAGAGGCAAGCCATTTATGATGGCTGTTTTGCCCGCGTGTCTGTCTGCTTGGTCATTTCCCTTCACTCCTGCATGTCCAGGGCTGTACACCAACAGGAGTTTTCCAAGATGGATGTCGGCCACTGGCATATTCCTGACTGGGAATGACTGATACACGTAGCATTTGTATGTGGCTGTTTTGTTTGATATTACTTTGTGTATGGACTGATTGCTTAGGTTTGTCTTCAAAAAAGGTTTACATCATGTTTTTTGTTTTTTACAGTTGCTTTGGTTATGATAGAGTTTGATTGTCCTGCGGTTACCCTATACGATTAGCATGACGATGAAATCCAACTGCTGAATAGCTAACTACAAATTCGTGGGGTTTGTTGTTGTTGTTGTTGTTGCTGTTATTGTTGTTGTTGTTGTTGTTGTTGTTGTTGTTGTTGTTGTGTGTGTGTGTGTGTGTGTGTGTGTGTGTGTGTGTGTGTGTGTGTGTGTGTGTGTGTGTGTGTGTGTGTGTGTGTGTGTGTGTATGTGTGTGTGCGTGCGTGCGTGCGTGTGTGTGTGTGTGTGTGTATGTGTGTGTGTGTGTATGTGTGTGTGTGTGTGTGTGTGTGTGTGTAAGTGTGTGTGTGTGTGTGTATGTGTGTGTGTGTATGTGTGTGTGCGTGTGTGTGTGTGTGTGTGTGTGTGTGTGTATGTGTGTGTGTGTGTGTGTGTGTAGGTGTGTGTGTGTGTGTGTAGGTGTGTGTGTGTGTGTGTGTGTGTGTGTGTGTGTGTGTGTGTGTGTGTGTGTGTGTGTGTGTGTGTGTGTGTGTGTGTGTGTGTTTTCCTGTGAAGGTTTGAAGTCATGCTTAACATCTTCGTTGATCTGCAAAATAATTTCAAAACTTGGTGAACTGATCGACCGTTCCGTGACTGAAATCTTCGTCATGAAAATAAACAAATAATGCAGAATAATTAAAAAGCGCTCACAGGCTGGCGTCAAACTGAAAAATACAGAGAAAAAACACATTCACGTCTAAATAGTCTTTATTATTAATGAACGCATGCTAGCTAACAAATGATGTGAACAGCAACGCAACTAATAATTTGTAAAATCGTGAATAACTATACATATTCAAAATGTAATTTAACTAAAAGTGTAGGCCGTAATCAAGCACCCATCCCCCGCCCCCACCTTCCACCCCCCATCCAATCAGCCCCCCCCCCCCTCCCCGCCACCCCTTTTCTACAATCCTGTTCACTGAGACCCTCTAGGTGATATGATTAGGTACGAATTCTCTCCCGTGCTTGAGAAGAACACCACAATATTAGTGATCTGTCTTTATTCACTGCTGCTTTACGTCCACAGAAACTGTGAGGCTTAATATTATGGCTGGGGAGCCGAGGACGTCCACGTCGACTTTCACTCAGTTCCTGAGCTCTGAAGGGGACTGCTTCTTCTTCTTTTGCTAATTGTGCATTTTCTCCAAAGAGACCCTAAGAATTGTTAGGGACCGGGAGCCGAGGACGGCCACCTCGACTTTCACACAGCTCGGTTCTGTGATCTGTCTTTGATGGTTATATATATATGGACTGAACGGTTGCCTCATATCATGGTCACCGCTGAGCCTCTGATGAACTGTCCTCGATCGAAAGGTGTCTGGCTGGCGATCAGAAACAAAATTAGACCTGTCCTGGTTCAGTTGTTTTGCTATTGTTATATATACACTCCTGTTTTCAGGGGCTTCATAAAGGATTGATTGCACATAGCCTAAAGAATTGAATATCGGACTCGGAAAAGGGCCCTATTCTCCCCAGCAGATTAATTCCTCTGAAAGGCTCTTTGAAAGGAACAGTTTTCTTCTCTTTATCCTTTCTTTTCCTTTCTGAATGTGCGAACAGCTTTTAAATGGTATCATTTACCCACTAGCTGTAAAAGCAGACAGCGTATTGAAAGAAGAAATCTAGTTCAACAAAACGAGGACGTTAGTCTCTGTTGCTGCTAGAGTTTCTTCTTTCGTCTTGTAGGTGCATGCACTTTCAGTAAGTTTCATTATTTCTCTTTAACAAAAACAACGTACAAATCGGCTTTAAAATGTCCCCAAATTTCGGCACAGCTGCCTTCTTCAGGGGGTTATTTCTTAGAACTGACGTGTGCGTGGAAGTGTGTGTGTGTGTGTGTGTGTGTGTGTGTGTGTGTGTGTGTGTGTGTGTGTGTGTGTGTGTGTTCAAATAATTAATTAGATTTCTTTGCTTCTCTTATAACATAAACACAGTTGTTGTTTTTTGTTTGTTTATTTGTTTATTTTTATTTTTTCAAATGCATTGTGACCCTACAGTTCACGGTCTAATCTGTAGTGACAGCCAGACACGTTCTTGTATTTACTTCATCAGTTTAACAGGCGTTCATTTTGTTATGCTCCTTGTCTGTCCTTCAATAAAGTTAGCAAGATATAGCCACATGTATGCAACCATCAGAATAATTGTGGTTTTCTACAAAACAGTTGTGTTCTTTTTCTTGTGAAAAATAAAAATAAAAATGACAGCTCGCAATATAAATCCAAATATAGATTAACACCCAGCGAAACTGTCAAAAGGCAAGCAATGACTGGGACAGGTTAGAGCAAATTAAACATGAACTCCGATCTGGCAAAAGTCACTGGGATCTATCAACACCGGTAATGTCAGAAAACCCGCTCAGGGCTTTTAAGGAATTGCACTGACGAAATACCCGTCATTATTGAGATCAGTAGTAGGAAAAGTAGTATTAAAAGGCTGAAGAGTGTAATCAGTGGGCAAACATGATGATATCAGTGAGTAAAATAACAGCTAACAAAGAAGTCTGAGTGCATTGTTATGTGTATTTATTCTGTATTTCCGGCACATTAATATAAACGCATGCTTGTATTAGGTCACGAAATTTGTCTCTTGAGATGTGTTTCTTCGTTAATTATCACTGAAAACGACAGGTTGACAACACATCATTGCATACAGTCATTATACACATTTATCTGGGAGGCAGATGCAAAGAAGCTATCCTTCATAGATGTTCCTTCTCGATTGTCTATCTCTTTAAATGTCCAAATCAGTTGGGTATTGTTGTTTTTGCTTTTGTTCGGTCACTGGGGATAGCGGCACAATAAAAGAAGGTTGCATATATATATATATATTATTAAGCGTAAACAAAATCTGGTAACATTTTAATTTCTCACATTATTAAGTGAATTGTTTTTTGTTTTAGTTTTCTCATTTCTGACACTGAAAAATATTTTCGGGTTCATATGTGTCTGACGTTATTAAACATTAAAAACTTTGTCTGGTTGCTGTTACATTTCTCAAATTATTAAGTGAAAAATATTTTCTGGTTCATTTTTCATTTCTCACATAAAGTGAAGAACTTATTCCTTTATATTGTTAAATTAAAAGGAAAAAAAAAACTACCGCACATCCACACCCCACCTACCGTGCTTTTCTTTTCTGACATCATTAAATGAAAAACGCTTCTTTCTTTTTTTCATTTCTTGCATTATTAAGTAAACACACATTTCCTCTTTCATTTTTTACATTATCAAACATTGAAAATAGTTTCTGGTTCACTTTTCATTTCTGACATTATTAAACATGAAAAACATGTTCTGGTTTCAATGTTCATTTCTCACATTAAGTGACAGAGAAAAAATTATTGTTTAATTAATTCTGGACAATAATAAGCATACACAACATTTTCCTTAGCGTTTGTATTTCCTGGAGCGTATGCAACGACATACTTTCTCTTTGGAAGTCAAATACTTCACATAGCCAGGACATACTATATGTCACAGCCACCAGTATCAATCAGACCACACCTTATAATTCAGTCGATTAAACACACTCTCAAACTGAGAGAGAAAAAGAAACAAGGGAAAACACAAGCAATAACAATAAAAACAAAAACAAAACCGAAAAAGACACAAGGGGTTGCCAGACGCGGGGAAAGTATTTAGAACAATTATCGCCGTCACAGTCTGGAACAGAATGAGGCCAGTATAAGGGCGCTTGATTGTGTGTAGAACCAACAAGTAATGGGAGTTAATTAACGCTCCAAAGACGTCACATGAACACAACAACAACCGGAATCGCCTACGGTAACTATCACCTGTCATGCGATAAGTACAAGGTGCATACATTGCACCAAAGGAGTATATCCTCACCACAAAATCCTCAACACGAGGCACATAATAATGATGCTCCACCGAAAGTACGTACATCCTCAGTCCTACTGAGGATATGACTTATTTGGTGAATTTTACGCGCCATGGACGTTTCACGCGCTTGCCAGGTTAGACATACCGTTGGCGATTGAGGTCTTTTTGTAGTTCATGTACATTCTTTCGTGTGCTGATTGGCTTCTTTCGTTGATTTACTGCTGCCGATTCAGACAGGCGGAGCAACTGAATGTTGATATGCATCGCCCAGTCAACCATCAATGATCGTTTTGGGACGAAACCTTAGTCATCGAATCACAAACGATGTCCTGGTTGATTGCAGTTATGGACAAATCACAGATAACAGCAAATCCATCCATGTCAAAACATGGTCTGCAGTAATAATTATGTACACCAATATGGACATTTCACTCTCTTTGTTTATAAGTGATCAAAAGCGTTTGAGGCAGGCTTGTCAGGGCGTATTCAAGAGTGTCTGTGCTTAAAAAGAAACTATGAGACCAAAACACAATTTATGAAATCACAAGTAAAAAGATTAATTCGGTTATAACGCACATACACAATCCCGTGCTTTGGAACCTGTATTTACATTCTACAGGTTCTCAATGTGGCAGCTGAAGTTCAGCGTTGCTTTACATCCACAGAGACCATGCAAACTACCTTCAACACGCTACGCGTTCTCAGCAGAGAGGGGATTTAATTCCTGCAGCCGTCGTACCACACAGCGAGGACAAGGTCCGATAAAGATCTGTTCTGGTTTAGTATCAGACAAGCTGTCAAATCGACAGGAAGATGTGCATGTGAATGAAGACGAAAAACAAACAAAGGGGACAGTTATGTAGCACATCAGACTGTCAGACTTCATGTTTGAAACGCAGTTCACCGACAAATAGAGCTCACTTTAAAAAAAAAATCAAATACAACAAAATCGTCAAATAATTATATACACAATGTATGCGTAGGCATTTTCCCACTCCTTTCAAAAGTACGAACAGCAACAGCAACAAACGAAAAGAATGCATAAGACAGACGAAGTCATAGTTCAGGAGCTGTGTGAGAATCGAGGTGGCCGTCCTGGGCTGTCCGTCCTAACGAGCCTTCTGGTTTCCGTGGACGTAAAGCTATATTGAACCATGCTTCGGCATTGGTCTCAGCTTGTCCCTAATATGTCAGCTGACATCCGAGGACATTAAGCAACACTACCTACCTAGACAGACGAAGGCCTCGCGGGAGATACACTCATTACAACTGTCCAAGCTCAATCACAGTAAGGATTTGCGCATGCACGGGCGCGATTGAATATTCCTCAGCGCTAAGAAACTCGGGCCGGACAGTCGTGGGTTCGATTCCTATTATTCACGTATGAGATAGAAGCTGGGAGTGCAGTGGGCCCAGCGGGAAAGCAGGGGCTATGCGCGGGCTCCAGCTACGTTCGCTTCTGGAGCTGTAGTTCTGAGAGTGCTGTTCTACAAACACTTGGCTGGCCACAGCTCGGGTGCTTTCAGTACCCAAGCCTGGATAGCACATGTATAATGATGTAATTAACACCGTAAGCGCGGCCTGCGGTTCCGCAAAGCAGACGTAACCTGAACTTAACCTCCGTAGCATCATCTGTTGCCACATCCTCTGTATCACTCAGGACTGCATGGCATCATCTCTCTCAGTTTCTCTGGACCTCTATGTCCTGGTTGTGTGATTACCTCAGTCGCGGTGTTCCGTATTCCGTTCTTGCCATGGGTTAGTTCTGGACAGTCTTCGGTGTCAGAGGGTCCATACAGATAGATCAACGGAGGGAAGTAGATACACCGCCCCCCTCCCCCTCTTAGCCCCTCCCCCCCCCCTTCGTGGGGATGTATCGATGTCCGCTATGCATGGTTCCGAGAGTTAATAAGTATCGTGGTCAGCAAGGAGGTTACCGAGTAGATTGAGGTCGTGTTTAAACTGTAATTTGAAACCGACATCCCTGAACCCTAGCGTTACAATCACTCACCAGTAGTGTCTTCGCCGGAGGGAGGCCTTCCAACGACTTGATGGAAAAGGCATCCTCAGAACCCTAGCGAAATCACTCAGCAGCAGTGTCTTCTCCTGAGGGTGGCCTACAAACTAATGACGCAACGGGCATCCCATGAGCCCCTTGGCAACAATGTAGGCGCCTTCAGCGGAAAGCCTACCGAGAATCAGACATCTCGATCCCCTTGTGAGCCATTGAAAACTGGGTATGGAGGCAGAATAGTCATTAGATGCAGCTGAGCAATGCGAGACTGTGTGTTGGCATTCTTCCCGGCATAGTTTATATAGCCGACCCTACTGGGGATTTCTGAAACTGGAAATCGTTTTCAGTAATGTACAATGCGACTGTTGTTGTTGTTGTTTACTCTTGCCCTGTCCAGTGGCACTAAAGACGCTAACACAGTTCTGTTTTACGCCGGTTTTAGTCGTTTTCCCCTGCAATGAAACACGACCAAGTTTGCCTTTTGTATACGTTCCCAGTACCAACTGACAATGCTACCTAATGAAAACACAACATCTCAGGTTTGAAATTCATGTTGTCTAATAACAACACATAATTGTAACCAGAGCATATTTCAAATGTAACCAAAACATATTTCAAATATAATGTTACAATTAGTATACTAGGTGAGCATAAGATTCAAATACTAAACGGTTAAAAGGAACGCTGATTTAACATGACAATACAAAACGTGCGAATTTTAAAGCGACAAAACATCAGTTAAAAACAGTCAAACGGTCATAGATGAAAATGTACTTATCCGGTTGCGGTTGTGATGTGCTCAATGCCCGAAGTGTTTGTAAGAATGATTGATCATATCGATTATATTCAAGCGAAAAGGTTAAAGAGCAACATGAAGAAGCAAAGAGAGCAAAATATGATTTTTTTTTAAAAACGTAGTTCGTCCTTTGAGTTGATAAAACAGACAAACTAAGTTTATACATACCGTGATATAGAACTTACATCGCGGGTTTACGTAAGAAATATGAGTATGTACGCTTTGTGGTAACCAGTAAGTCTTGACGAGCTGGCTTCGACAAAACCTACACAATGAGTGTTTCGTATCTGGCGGAAAATCTCTGAAAAAATCCATTGTGTGAGCTATGTATTACACGTAGAGTAAATCGTCCTGGTTTGGACTCAGCTGCGAGTACGAAATGACAACAATACCTTCAGTCTTCCATGACAGCCATTTTACGCTGTGCAACAAACTGCACATTACAAGGAATTAGTCTCATACCTAGTGCATTTACTGCCAACTATATCTACGTTTCTTGTCTTTGTATTGACACAGACGACAAGAGACAAAGAATACGCGTAACTAGCAGCGTCTACATGAAGCGACGGAGGAAGAATTTGAGATCTTTGTTCTGGGTGGTGTATCCGTAGGCCTCCTAACAAACAACGAGGGGCCCAACAACACACGGAATTGCGAATTAAAACATCTGAAATGGCAGTCTTGTAACAAAATCAGTGCTAATGTTCATCAATATCCATGCGACTTCTGCTTCCCTGATTTTCGTATCTATACAATTTTGAGAGTACAGCTAATCGTATTTCCGTACAGTGGAGTGTGAAATTGGACAGACGACTCAAGAGCGGCCTGTCAGGTAACAGTGCGAACAGACAACACGGCGTGCGTGACGGAGTAGCAGCTAGGCCTACGAGGCAATACAGTCTTTGCGTTATGTGAACGTGCTGTTGGTTATCAAACATCATGACTTGGACGGATACCGAGGGACTGAACGTTGCGACGTCCCTAGAAATCAGCTTAATGTGGGTTCGCACAGTGTTGCTGACACGACACATTTACACGAGTTTGTGCGGGTGCGTAACGGTTCTTGTTGCTTCATCATTGAAATTCCCAGCAGCCTAATCTCTCCCTGCTTTAGTGCTCTTCGTCTTTCACAGAGTGTCTGCGCCGTCGTTTCGTTTCATACCTCTTCAAACCGACGTTTCTATGTTTGTCGGGTTGTCGCCAGTAGATCTTGGTCTTCTTCGGCTGCTTCGACTAATTTTGAAACAAGCCAAGCGTTCTATCGGGAATCGACGCCTTTCGCCTTTCGTTGTAGTCTTAGATTGTACGTCTGAACAGGTATAATTATGTGCTGTGAACTCAGCTTGACTTATGCTTGAGCCAATCAAGTATCAACAAAGTTGTAACTAACTGTGATTCAACCAATCGCTTGCCACCAAAACACACCAATTTCCTTCTGTTCTTTGCTTCTAAATCTGATTCATTTCCTTCAGCAATGTTTTTGTTGTTGCTGTTTGTGTTGGTGATTTTTTTACCATAACGACGTGTTGCGTGTGTGTGTGTGTGTGTGTGTGTGTGTGTGTGTGTGTGTGTGTGTGTGTGTGTGTGTGTGTGTGTGTGTGTATGCTTAGATGTTCTTTGGGTTTATACGTGCATTTCTGTGTTTTAATATAAATATATCCATCGTGGTTCCACGAGACATACCACGTTTATCCCTTGTTGATATACATCTTTTTCTGTTCAGTCCGAGCAGCTTTCGTAGACCAGCTATCGGGTTTGTTAAGCAACTCGCGTAGATCCTTTGCGTATTAAAAGTACATTGCCGCTCCGAACAGACATTGTAGAGCATCTGTTGTTTTGAAGAGCTCAAGTAGGCCTTTGCTTAATGACAACACTTGTCAAGTCTCATTAGCTTTCTGAAGGCGGCGTGGAACTTCAGGTGGGTATTGTAATATACCAACCAGTTCATGGACGGGTGGAGGTGCGCCCAGGCCACGATGGTCACGTGCAAGTTGTGCGAGAACGTGTCGTCAGCATCCAGTACGATGAGCAGCGAGAAGGGCAGCCAGCACGCGGAGAACACGAGGTAAATGATGAAGAGAGCACGCGCCAGCTTCAGCGTGGAATTGGCATTCCCGCCTCCAGGGTTGGCTTTTTTGTTCGGTTTCATTTCTTCTTTCCCGTTGTTCAGACCCTGCAGCTTCTTCCCTGTTGCTCCGACATTGCCATTGGTGTTTAACTGCGTCTCTTCTATGCTG
The DNA here is from genome assembly GCA_963584105.1 of Alviniconcha strummeri. NCBI lineage: Eukaryota > Metazoa > Mollusca > Gastropoda > Provannidae > Alviniconcha > Alviniconcha strummeri. The sequence goes on from OY757547.1 coordinate 16,724,153, forward strand.
AACACGGCCTGTGTGCTGATTTCGGTTTTCAGATTGTTCTTCCCGTGGTTGTGGATTTTTAGCTTCGATTTCCGCACGAACAAGAAGAGCCTGATGTAGGACAAACCGGTTACGAAGATAGGAATCAGGACCATGACGATTGCGAAAACGATGGTGTAATTGTGGTCGGCCATCCGGTCCCAGATGCACTCCAGACTCTTGTGGTCAAAGGAGTGATTCCCAAGGCCGACGAAGTTGAGGCCGACGAGGACGAAGCCGACCAAGAAGAAGCAGAAGCACATGATGATACTGTTCCGGGTGGTGAATATTTTGTAGTAGTATTGCTGGTGGCAGATGAGGACGTAACGGTTGCAGCTCATGGCCGACAACGTCATCAGGGAACCCACGCAGGAGATGGTGCAGAGGCTGCCTATGGCGCGGCAGAACCCTGGAAAGTCGCTGAAGAACCGCCAGCCCAACGTCTTCCCTGAAAACAAAATACCAGACTATGTCATCAGGCTCTGATTTTCTGTCGAGTCATTCTAAGTGATCGATGAACATGGCACTTTGGGCGGTCCTGCACAGTCGCTTTAAGTGACAAGTGCCCCCCTCCTGCACACAGAATGTAAATCTATGAACCCTTTTCCTTACACTGTTGATGTAAATAGTGGTAAAGAATGTGATTTGTTGGCAATGGCAAGTGGTCTATGGATATAGTTGTAGTGTGTGTGTGTATGTGTGTGTGTGTGTGTGTGTGTGTGTGTGTGTGTGTGTGTGCGTGCGTGTGCGTGTGTGTATGTGTGTGTGTGTGTCTGTCTGTCTGTGTGCTGTGTGTGTGTGTGTGTGGGGGGGGGCTGTTTGTGTGTGTGTGTGTGTGTGTGTGTGTGTGTGTGTGTGTGTGTGTGTGTGTGTGTGTGTGTGTGTGTGTGTGTGTGTGTGTGTGTGTGATTTGATAATAGGTGGTTCTTGACTGTGTAATTTTAAATAGTGTCTGTGTTTCCCGAGGTAACTTGTAATTTAGTGACTGCATGATCTTTTAAACTGGTGTAAAAAAAAAAAAAAAAAAAAAAATCGAATATGTGGTTCGTCCTGAAGTGACCCTACAGGCGGTTGACAGGACGGTAAACTGCAAGAAATAACTATCCAACCTTTGCAGGTCCAAGGGCTGATACTCACTAATCTAGCTCAATGCAACCTGCAATCGCTTTTGCATACCTGCCGCAAAGAGGCTGATAAATGACCGCGTTGCGTTTGGAAATTACCAGTTTTGCAAATGTTACATATGAATGACGTACTTTACTAAATTTATCGATTTTATTTAATAATCCTGATATTTCCGCGGATGGCAAACCATTGGCGCAGTTTAGCTTGCAATTGCCAAATAGCTTCAAATCTCAACTCACAGTTAAAGGCCCTTTGCCAAGTATGACACACAAACAGCTAGCAAACATTAAGGATATCAGCTAAAGTCGTCTTCTGTGAATTTAACAATTTTACAGTTGATTATATTATTTCTAAAACCGTTGCTTGACTTAGATTGGTGAAAAGCAGTTGTCAAACTTTTTACAAACACCTTAAGCTACTTCTTCAAGTCGCTTAACAGCAGAGGATAAAATAGCATAACTTTTTGGCGTGAGTATATTTATTTATTGGCTATAAGGGCTAGCCCCGTCCCTTTTAATGGTATCTGGTGTCGTTACTTCAGTAAGATTGAGACGAACGACTATAGTGACTCTGGCACAGTGACAAAAAAAGCTGCCGAGTGCAACTGCCCCCCCCCCCCCCCCCTTTCCTTTTTGTAGCCCTTCACTGATGACGTTCAATAAGCTTCCTGTTCGATTCCTTCCTGTAACCGCTAAACTCCATTTGCTTTTCTCTCTCTCTCCCTCTCTCTCTCTCTCCCTCGTTTTCTTCCTCTTCTGTTTCCATTTACGTCATTCTTTCGAATGGGCCAGCGAAGCAACTTCACTTTCACAGATTAACTGATTATAGGATTTGAATGGCCGGCGAACCACGTAGGTTGGCCATGTTCCCCAGAGACATGATCATGCACGACCCTTGTAGTTATAAGAGACGGTTCCGCGTATATTTCCCAGCCCCGCCTGCACTATGCACTTTTTGTGTAACAAAAACTTGGGTATGGCAGAGACAGAACACTGACTGGCGGATGTCATCCGTTCTCAGGGGAGTGGGGTGGGGTAGGGGTGGGGGGTGGGGGTGGGGTCAGATGGCTAAAGACAGCAGATTTGTCGACGTCAATGGTTCGTTTGAATTCAGTTACATCTTCACGGTACCCGCGGACAGCGGCACAAGGGTCACTGCAAAGTCCAAGTGTGGGGTCACTGTGCTGCTTACGTCGACACTTCAAACGGCCGCAGCAACAATATGTCCTGCATGAGTTACGTAACAGCACGCTCATCTTCATCGTCAGTGGAGTTTTTGTTATAAACTTACCGTCGCTGTGTGCCTTTAATTCACAGGGTTTTGGTCTGACAGCGCCGTCGTGTTTGTTAGTGTGTAAAATGCAAGGTATGCCGCCTTTACCCAGTGCTTTGGTCTCGCGCAGATGTGACCGTGGAATCTACGGGTTTCTAATTTGTTATGGGCAAGCATAGTGCGAATAATGCCGTCTGCACAGCGTATAAGATAGCTAGGGCTGTCGGTGAGGAAATCGATATAACCGCACAAGTATTAAAGGCATCTGTTTCTTATTTGACAGAATCGTTTGTCTTCACAGCTTGCGACAGCGCTTAGATTCCAATCGTCCGGCGATGCAGATGACCTTTAACCCCAGCAGCTTGTTTTTATCCCAGATTCTTCCTCTTCGGTTTTAGTTCAAGTCTTTTCGCTTAAGTGATTCTTTTCGCTTAAGTGATATTAAACAGATCTTAAAATTATCAATATAACAACATATGTCAACAGTTTACACTAAAACAATAACAGACCTCAAGAAATTATAAAAAGCAAAACCATTATCTGCAGTCGCAAAAGCGAACATCATTTATATTTGTACCCATGCCCATAGCTGATTTGTATATGTATCCATGCCCATAGTTAATTTGTACATGTACCCATACCCATAGTTAATTTCACCTAATCTATGTTCAAACACGCAGGACCACACACACGCTTTTCCACTAACACACTCATTACACTGTAAATGTCGCGCACTTGCACGGTGATACTCAAAAGACAATGTGATAAATAGAACGTTGGTTTCTGATTGCATTTTTTTTCTCCATCTCTCTCCCTTCCAGTCCCACTCACCCATCCCCCGCCCAACCTCTCAGCCCCCCCCCCCCCCCCACCCGCACCCTCCTGCCTCCCTTCGCTTTTAATGTAAATAATTATTAGCATCTTTAGCGCAGCGATTCTGTCATTCCCATCAATGCCGCCGTGAAAATATCGATCTTACGGCAGAATAGTCTGCACTACCTTATCACTGAACCTTGGCCCAGATGCTGCAAAAAGCAATTTGATGTCGGAACTGCACACAGCTAGGCCTACCTAGCTCTCTTTCACTTTAAGACGATCGAAAGACCGGCCACAATTAAGCCCATATTGACCCTTCCCCCTTTTTTATTATAATATTTTTTTTATCCTTTTTTATGTCTCATTCGCAAAGGCGAATTGCCTCATTTCGCTGCTACTAATCTATATCTCCTCGGCCACTCCAATGAACGTACGTCGTTGAACCTTTGAAAGATTTTGTCTGGAGGGTCTTCCGGTCTTTCGCTCTGTCGCTTTGCTTTTGCTTGTGGGGCAAACATGATCACCCCCCTTGGCGCTCCGCCTGCCAAAGACTTGCGATGTTCTGATTGGCTGAAATCAACGCGGCTTGGGTGATTGATTGGCAGCCCCCCAAAATCTATTCTCTACTTAGATTACCCTTGTGATTATGAGCGGACATGTCATGTCTTCCATTCTTTACTCAATACTCTATAGAAGTGTACTCGTCATGTTTCACTGATTATTTGTTTGTTTTGGATTTGTGTGTGTGTGTGTGTGTGTGTGTGTGTGTGTGTGTGTGTGTGTGTGTGTGTGTGTGTGTGTGTGTGCGTGTGCGTGCGTGCGTGAGTGCTTGCGTTTGTGCTTGCGTGTGTGAGTGTGTGTGTGTGTGTGTGTGTGTGTGTGTGTGCGCGCGCGCGCGAGCGCAGCAGAAATATTCAAAAGCGAAAAATAATCATCTTATATGCGACACAAAACCTTTGCAAGCGAAAGTTCATGGTCGAGTACACCAGTTGATACCATAGACGTATAATTTATGTAGGTCCATGGTTGATACCATCCATTCTCTGCACAGGGCTAACGGCACGTCTTTCAAGTAATAATAAGTAAAAGATGGTCCCTAGAAACCATAGGCTTATTAGGAATGGGAGGGGGAATGGAAGTGGGGGAAGAGGGAGATGATATATCTACTGATACTCGGCTCTGTCACCATCAGAATGACTCCTGCATTAAGATGGGTAGCGATACGAGCCATTTTAATGTTTCATTAATTGTGAGGGACAAGTCACAAAACAGTGTCTACAGACCACAACTCTTGAAGATAAAGGAGAACCGAAGCGGATTCGAACCGAGATCCTTCTACTTACCAGCCTAACGCATTACCGCTAGGCCAGACCGGCTCACCACGTCTTGCTTTTATGCTCCCATTTCAGCTTTTAGTAGAAGCGTCTACCCTAAGGCCCTTATTTCCAGAGAGAATTAAAGCAGAGGATTACTTCCCTTGACCTCAATAATTTCGCTCGAGAACTAACGGAGTTAGATAGGTCAAGTCGAGATTGCTTTTGTTTGTGGATGATGTGAGTTTCGCTGGTGTCTCCGTTTTCAGACCCCAAAGTCAGCTCAATACCTGATGGCGTGTCCACACTAAATTTACTTTGAACATAGATCAGGTGGATTATTTTCTTGAAATCTACTTCGGTGGAAAATCATTATTTTGTAGCGGTTCTTGTTCATGCGTGCTAGG